>OY757017.1:20322294-20762400 GCA_963580285.1 Lucinisca nassula
TGAAACTGCAAGGCCCAGGTCTTTGATATTTGGTTTGAAGCTTCATCTAGTGGACCTTTGCCAAGATTGTTCACATTATAGCCTTTGTTGATATTTGGTATGAAGCTCCACCTTTTTAGACCTCCCTCACATTATGCACATTGTAGCCCTGGGGTCAATAATAGCCCTACCCGGGCCCACTTGTTACTCTATGGATCAGGTGAGCGATCCAGGGCCATCATGGCCCTCTTGTTTACCTTGTCATCACCGTAGCCCCTTCAGTTTTGATCGAATCTTTCTGAAACCTATATGTAAGGTGACTGGAGATAAAACCTAGGATGAGTTCGAAAACAGGCCAAGTCAGCCCATTTATCCTAGAGTTCTGTCCCTTTGATGGCTGAAAATGTTGATTTTTGACCTTGTCATTACTGTAGCCCCTTCAGTTTTGATCGGATTTTTCTGAAACTTATATGTAAGGTGGCTGGGGATGAAACCTCGGATGAGTTCGAAAACTGGCCAAGTCGGCTCATTTTTTTAGAGTAACATCCCTTTGATTGCTAAAAATGCCAAATTTTTACCTTGTCATCACCGTAGCCCCTTCAGTTTTGATCGGATCTTTCTGAAACTTATATGTGAGGTGGCTGGGAATAAAATCTTGGATGATTTTGAATACTGGCCAAGTCTGATCGAATCTTTCTGAAACTTACATGTAAGGTGGCTGGGAATAAAACCTCAGGTGAGTTCGAATACCGGCCAAGTCGGCACATTTATCATAGAGTGACGTGCCTTTGATTGCTGAAAATGCCTATTTTCGACATTGTTATCACTGCTGCCCCTTTAGTTTTGAACGGATCTTCATGAAACTTACAAACAAGGAAGTCAGGCAGAAAGCTTGGAGGAGTTTGAAAACTTGCAGGCAACGAGGACAGACATAAAATCTCGGTTAAGTTAGATTTTGGGCCGAATCGGATTATTTGCCTTGGAGTTACCTGCCCTTGAGCATAAAAAAATACGTTGTGACCACGATAGCAACTTTATTTTTATTCAGATCAGCTTCAAACTTGCAGGTAACGTGGACAGGCATAAAATCTCTGTTAAGTTCGAATCGAAATATTGACCTCGGAGTTACATGACCTTGAGCGACAAAAAATTTGCCCATAGACTTTACATAGGGAAAATGTTGTGACTACGATAGCGACTTGAATTTTTTTCAGATCAGCTTCAAACTTGCAGGTAACGAGGACAGTCATAAAATCTCGGTTAAGTTCGATTTTGGGCCGAATCGGATTATTTGCCTTGGAGTTACCTGCCCTTGAGCATAAAAAAATATGTTGTGACCACGATAGCAACTTTATTTTTATTCATATCAGCTTCAAACTTGCAGGTAACGAGGACAGGCATAAAATCTCTGTTAAGTTCGAATCGAAATATTGACCTCGGAGTTACATGACCTTGAGCGACAAAAAAATTGCCCATAGACTTAATTAGGGAAAATGTTGCGACTACGATAGCGACTTGAATTTTTTTCAGATCAGCTTCAAACTTGCAGGTAACGAGGACAGACATAAAATCTCAGTTAAGTTCGATTTTGGGCCGAATCGGAATATTTGCCTTGGAGTTACCTGCCCTTGAGCATAAAAAAATACGTTGTGACCACGATAGCAACTTTATTTTTATTCATATCAGCTTCAAACTTGCAGGTAACGAGGACAGGCATAAAATCTCGGTTAAGTTCGATTTTGGGCCGAATCGGAATATTGACCTCGGAGTTACGTGACCTTGAGAGACAAAAAAATTTGCCCATAGACTTAACGTAGGGAAAATGTTGTGACAGAAATAGCGACTTGAATTTTTAGCTCACCTAAGCCAAAGGCTTCAGTGAGCTGATAGTATACCAAGGCTCCGGAGTCCGTCGTCTGTCGTCCGTCCATCCGTCGTCCACACTTTCAATGAAGCATATCTCAGAAGGCAGTCGACCAATCTTGTTTAAATTTTATGTGTAGCACCATTGGGCAAGGGGAAAGGCTGCATTAGGTTTTGGAGCTAGTCTGGTTCATTTGATCCTTCATTCTTCTTTCTCTCCATATAGAGATAATAGACCAATGTTGAATTTTTAATCAAAGATTTCTCAGGAACTATAAAAGCTAGAAGCATCAAATTTGGTATTCAATAGAATAATGATGACTTATTATGTGTAAGAGACATTGGGCTTTCTCAGCTTATTTGTTCATCTGTTCTTTCATTCTTCTTTCTCTCCATTTTGACCAATGTTAAATTTTCGTCAAAGATTTCTCAGGAACTATAGAAGCTAGAAGTCTCAAACTTGGAATGCAATGCAATAATGATGACTTATATCCTCTAAGGGTCAATGGGCTGGATTCTATTTGCAGATTTAGTAGTCAAGTCTGTGAATTGTTAAAACTTAAGTTCCTCAGGTGAGCGGTTTAGGCTCATTGAGCCTCTTGTTTTTAAATCACATGAAAACTTTGGTTGCTATGGCAATCACAAGGTCCCATAGACTTACAATGGGAAAATGCTTGTCATCACCGTAGCCCCTTCAGTTTTGATGGGCTCTTTCTGAAACTTATATATAAGGTGGCTGGGGATAAAACCTCGGATATAAAAGTGAGCATTGAACTCCCTGTCGCAACCAAACACCGTCGTGATATGACTGGAAAATTGTTGAAAGCGACGTTAAACCCGAATTCACACACACACATAAAACCTCGGATGAGTTCGAAAACCAGCCAAGTCAGCCCATTTATCATAGAGTTACGTCCCTTTGATTGCTGAAAATGACGATTTTTGACCTTGTCATCACCGTAGCCCCTTCAGTTTTGATAGAATCTTTCTGAAACTTATATGTATCGTGGCTGGGGATAAAATCTTGGATGAGTTCGAAAACCAGCCAAGTTGGTCCATTTATCACAGAGTAACGTCCCTTTGATTGCTGAAAATGACGATTTTTGACCTTGTCATCACCGTAGCCCTTTCAGTTTTGGTCAAATCTTTTTGAAACTTATATGTATCGTGGCTGGGGATAAAATCTCGGATGAGTTCGAATACAGGCCAAGGTGGCCTATTTATCATAGAGTTAGGTCCCTTTGATTGCTGAAAATGTTGATGTTTGACCTTGTCATCACTGTAGCCCCTTCAGTTATGATCGGATCTTTCTGAAACTTATATGTAAGGTGGCTAGGGATAAAACCTCGGATGAGTTTGAAAACCGGCCAAGTCGCCTGATTTACTATATAGTTATGTCCCTTTGATGGCTGAAAATGTCGATTTTTGACCTTGTCATCACCATAGTCCCTTCAGTTTTGATCAGATCTTTCTGAAACTTATATGTAAGGTGGGTGGGAATAAAACCTTGGATGAGTTTGAATACTGGCCAAGTAGGCACATTTATCGTAGAGTTACGTGCCTTTGATTGCTTAAAAATGCCTATTTTCGACCTTGTTAGCACTGCTGCCCCTTCAGTTTTGATCGGATCTTCATGAAACTTACGAACAAATAAGTCAGGCAGAAAAGCTCGGAGGAGTTTGAAAACTCGTGAGGTTTGCCTATTTGTCACAGAGTAACATCCCTTTGATTGCAGCAATTAATTGCTTATTTTTGAACTTGTCATCACCATAGCCACATCAGTTTATATCGGATCTTCTTAGCCAGTCAGGAATAAAAGCTTGAATGAGTTTGAAAACTGGTGAGGTCAGCTGATTTATCATAGAGATACATTCTACTTGATTTGCAGAAATTACTAACCCTGTCACTACTATGTCCTTCCATTAATCCTTCAGTAAAGGTTGGCACTTCCTAAAACTTTGAATCTGTTAGCTCAGGTGAGCGATACAGGACCAGCTTGGTCCTCTTGTTTTGGTATTTATGGAAAAAAAGTAAATTTTGTTTTTATTTTATAATATTTTAGGACACTTACTGTAGTTGATCAATCAGATCTTACGTCACAATTTTTGACTTCGGTATGACGTCACTGCTGTCAGTTTCAAAACTTAAGCAGATCGCCATTTTGAATACAGCATATTTACAGTACGAAGAGTGCTTTTCAAGGTATTTTACAGAATCATTTTATAGGTAACATATGAATTTCTGCGAGAAAAGTAATATCATTTATATTTTCACATTGTGAAAATATCACTTTTATTTGTTTCAGATATGCATTGATTTCACTGCTATGTATAAAATAAATTAATTTTGCCGCACTCATTTCTGACTATCAGCCAATCAAAGCACTGTTTGCAAAAGTCATTGTTGTTGTGTTCAGCAGGATTAAAGTTAACTCTTATCATGCTGTTCACGACAATCCCTATCTTTGGAAACAGTGTAGATCCAGATCAGATGGCTTCTGAAGAAGCCATCTGATCAGGATCTACACTGTTTCGCATTCAGTTAATGAATTTGTAGCAATAAATTGCATCAAGTAATCTGATTGGTTCAAAGTCATAGATGGGTGTGGCTAAAATGTATATTCAGCAAGAGAAGGGTTAAGTATATTTTTTTTCTGAAAATTCAAAGTTTTAGAGCATAGATATTCAAGTCAATAAGGCTGGCTTGGGTGGCTTAGTTGGATTCATGTCCAGTGGGTGATCAGAAGTTTGCAGACTCAATATGTTTGAGCAACATTCTTTATTATACCCCCGCAAATGAAGTTTGAAGGGGATATATAGGAGTCAGCTTGTCGTCTGTCGTCGTCGTCTGTCGTCGTCGTCTGTCGACGTCGGTCGGTTACAAAAAACTTTAACATTGCTCATAACTTCCTTATTCTTTGACCGATTTCTTTAATATTCACACACCACACACCTTGCCACTAGTACTTAAGATTTATATACACAAACCTGACCTTGACCTTTACGTTGTCGTCGTCTGTCGACGTCGGTCCGTTACAAAAAACTTTAACATTGCTCATAACTTCCTTATTCTTTGACCGATTTCTTTAATATTCACACACCACACACCTTGCCACTAGTACTTAAGATTGATATACACAAACCTGACCTTGACCTTTACGTTGACCTTCCTCAAGGTCAAATACTTGTAAAAATTTGTCTGACAACGCATGCGGGGGTATAATTAGCGCCCGTTAGGCGGCAGCTCTAGTTGGAGATAGATCATGGTATGTTTTCTATGGTCATTCCCTACAGCTGATTCAAGAAGGGCAGTTGTCAGTTTTTGGCAGACCTAAGAACACTGTATAAGTATGTTCTATAAAAGGGTTATCCTTTTGAAGCAATGAATAAACCGCAGAAATGAAGAGTATGGAGTGTACAAGTATTTCTGGGCCAGACTGGCTAGTTTCTGTCAATTAGGCCTCATCAGTGACCCTCAAATATTTCCAAAACTCAATGGAATCAATGATCTCCAAGGACAAGAAAATACAAACTACACTATGATGGAGGGCTGTGAGACTTTTTACGGCCGCCTGCCAGGAAACATGTGTTTAGGTTAATTGTCTGGCTTGACACTACCTTACTAGTGTTGTTTGGGCTGTTATCACATTTTTGTACCGGAAACCCCAAAACGGGTAATTGGCAAACAGTACAGGTCCAGATCAGATGCCGCATTCTGCGGCGTCTGATCAGGGCCTACACTATTTGCAAAAAGTTCAGCCATTTTCCAAATAAGTTTTGAAGAAAACACAACCCGACACACCTAAATTTTGAAATGGGCTCCTGCTTTATATAAGGAGGAAGATTCCATTTGGTACAAAATTGGCTAAACTGCAAACTAAACTCCAACCCAAGTTAACCCTTTTCATGCTGAATATTCATATATGCCACACCCACTACTGATTATCAACCAATCAGATTACTTGATGCAAATTATGGCAACAGATTCACAATCTGAATGACAAACAATGTAGATCCTGATCAGATGGCTTTGTAAGAAGCCATCTGATCTGGATCTTCATTGTTTGGAAAATAAGGCATATCCGGGCTCAGCAGGACAAGGGTTAACCCAAAACCTGTTGAATATGAGCCCTAACAGAGTGTTATAGTTGCTTTTTTCTGGCACTATTGTTGTAAGGTATTTGTGGTGTACCATCATTTCCATTCTTAATTGTTTTTTCAAGCTTTCACCTTGCCCCCACCCACAAGGCTGGAAGAAATGTGTTGGGCTGCATGATGCCTCCAGGCTGAGCTGAAACCGACCACACCTGAGCACTGGAAAACCACTTAGGTCTAAGCCTGCCCAGGCAAAGTGGTGTGAGTCGGACTGTCCAATGCATATAAACACTATCTGTTTCATTGGGCGGCAGGGCTTGAGATGTCATTTTGCCTCAGTGTCTGGTAAAAGTGCCACAAAATTGGAAGCAACGTCTCCAAAATGACCTGAATAGTGTAGACGGGGATGTTAACCCATTTTGTACCAGTTACCCCAAAAGGCACATTTGGCAAATAGTGCAGGCCCAGATCAGATGCCGCAGCATCAGTTCTGATCTGGGCCTTCACTGTTTGCAAAAAGTTCAGCCATTTTACAAAAGCAATTTTTTTTGAAGAAAATAGAACCTTACATCCCTAAATTTTGAAATGGACTTTATCATATGACGTCGCGTCTGAGAGTGTAATAACGCCATGTATTATTTTCGATAATCCACTAGTGGATTAAATATGTAAATTAGTTAGATACGTCCCGTAACGTTACATGTACGACGTCCTTAACAACGTCGCGTTTACTAATGGCGGAATATTGATATTTTTGAAAACAATCGTGAATAAAATGCGTTTTAAATGTCATATGATAAATAGAATCTTGCATTCGTGCTCATGTATTATTAAATTTATTAAACTCGTTGAGGAAAAGAGATAAAATGCTCGGCAAAGCCTCGCATTTTATCCCTTTTCCGCAACTCGTTTAATAAATTCAATAATACATGAGCACTCATGTAAGATCCTCTATATATATAAGGAGGAAGATTCCATTTGGTACAAACCTGGTTAAACCACAAATCTTACAAACCAAAAGAAAGGTCTTGTCAAAAGCACACATAAAAGCTGTATGGCGGAGGTTTGAAAGTATGGCAATTTTAGAAGCTTTTTGTCAGACAGACGGACTATATACCCCGAAATCTTTGATTCGGCGCCATACAATGGTTATGGATGACAAACTTGGTAGTACCATGATACAGGTCATGGGTCAAAATAAAGTGGAAGCATCGTGCAGCCCATTCTGTTTCTCCAAGCGCCATTGGGTGGTGTTTTTCACACACTGATAAGCACTGTCCAAGAGCAGTCTTTTTTCACAAACTCGTGTCATAAGCCTGTGACATATATGTGGAAATGTCAAAAGACTTTTTCACAATATCTGTGGCAACATAATGTTTTCTGTAGAGTCTACTAACAATTGTGTATGGAGAAAAGATACAGAAAAATTGGTCATGTAAGCAAGAATCTCTGATATCAAGGATCTTACATGAGTGCTCATGTATTATTTAATTTATTAAACAAGTTGAGGAAAAGGGATAAAATGTCCCTTTTCCTCATTTTATAATACATTTGAAATAATATATGACATTTAAAACGTATTATATTTACGAATGTCCATGTTCTGCTATTAGTACACACGACATTGTAAAGGATGTCATACTTGTAACTTTACGGGGCGTATCTTACTAATTTGCATATTTAATCCACTAGTGGATTACCAAATTTATTACATGGCATTATTACATTCTCAGATGCGACATCACATGATGAATGAAATTAATGATTTTCACCAAAGGCATGTTTTAGTAAATTTCATATGGGCCCTATCAAGCGATTTTGGTACTTATCCCCTATCTGAGCAGCGAAGGTTCAGGCGAGCCTGCGCATCTGCGCAGTCTCGCCAGAACCTTCGCTGCTCACTCATACAAGCAGTGAATCAAGAGGAACCTTCAGACAGAAAGCCATATCTCTGGCCCCTCTGAATGGCTGGGCATGCGCAGTTAAAATCTGTCATGACGGAATGCTCAAAGACACAAATTCGATTGGCAGGGCTCATATGAATTAACTCTTCTTGTGTGATCCTTTACAAATAAGCTGAAAATTTATCATCTCAGGGACCAACATTGTCCAAGAGTTGTAGAAGAGAAGTGAGAAGAACAATGAGGCAACGAGCAAAGAGAATCGACTTAGAACCTGAAGTTGAAGATGCTTGCATACTTGATCTGGCTGAACATTGTTCAGATTTAGATCACTACGGCAAAAATCAGGTAAAAATCATCTGTTTTTTTAAGGGCAATGGTGATACCTCTAGGGGAAGCAACTTGTCATAAAATGGTTTTTCCTCCCTTACCAACTTTCCTTTAAGAGTAGACCCTTTCCTCAGAGGGTATAAGTTAACAGAAGATTCTGCAGGGAGTTCCAAAAGTTGACACTCTTGAAAAATGGGGAAAGAAAATTGACTTAGAACCTGAAGTTGAAGATGCTTGTCTACTTGATCTGGCTGAACATTGTTCCGATTTAGATCACTACGGCAAAAATCAGGTAAAAATCGTCTGTGTTTTAAGGGAAATGGTTACACCTCTAGGGGAAGGAACTTGTCTTAAAATTGGTTTTCCTCCCTTACCAACTGTGGTCTGCTGTGGTCTACTCTTAAAGGAAAGAATTTGCTCCTGAGGAGCAAATTCTTTCCTTTAAGAGTAGACCATTTCCTCAGAGGGAATAAGTTAACAGAAGATTCTGCTGGGAGTTCCAAAAGTTGTCCCCCTTGAAAAATGGGGAAAATATGCCAGGTTTATCCTATTCCATTAAATTTTATGGCTTACCATTATTCTAAGGGAGTCAACTCTTAACAGACAATAAACCTTTGTTTCCTATCTTCTGAATACTAAAAATAAATCCATTTGCAAAACTGAGTTGAAAATTAGAAATGAAAAGATAAAAAATATCTGTGGATACTTTTTGAAATTTCCTTCTTATAAGGCAATTTTGAGAGCTAACCAGAACACAGTTTTATGTAAGAAATGAGAAAAATATCATACATAAAGCAACATATCAGGAGCACAGATGCTTGGGGTCAAGTCTGAATAGCTTTCTGGCCCAGTAAAACAGGGCTAGTACTGATAAAACATGTTTTAAGACTTGAAACAATGTTTTCAAAAAGGCCCCCATCACTGACAGGCTCTAATATACACAGGATAATAATCTTTTCAAGAATTGACAATAAGGGTCTTACAAGAAAATAGCACAGCATTAGCAGAAGCCTCCATGGTGCAGTGGTTATGCTACTCGCCTTGTAAACCAGGGTCGCAGGATCAATCCCAGGCTTCTTCAGACTTTCGGATGAGTCTTTAAAACTAGGCCCTGTCTCCGTACGAACATAACTCAAACACTCACTCACTCAGCACAGGATTAGCAAAATACGAAATATATCTATAACTTTACCACTTCCGTCGATCCTGCAAACATTCCTCTTCATGCTCACGTAAATGTCATCCCAAGGTCTTGTCAATTAAAAGCAATATTTGTCGATCATTTTCACAAAAATAATTTTCTTCTGTCTTAACACAACTGTTCGCAGATGGTTCCCGGTTCACTGGCGATTTAGCCATTCGACCAGAGGGTCGGAAGTCTAAAAAACAAAATTTATCAGTACAAGGCCTGTTCTACTATGCCAGAAAGCTCATTGGACCTGACCTCAAGCATCTGTGATCAGAGGAGCATTGAGGATTATTAACCCTCATCTTGCTGAATATTCATTTAAGCCACACCCATTTCTGTCTATCTACCAATCAAATTACTTGATGTAATTTATTGCTACAAATTCATAAACTGAATGCCAAACAGTGTAGATCCTGATCAGATGGCTTCTTCAGAAGCCAATCAGATGGCTTCTTCAGAAGCCATCTGATCTGGATCTACACTGTTTGCAAAGATGGGGGTTGTCGTGAACAGCAAGATTAGGGTTAAGACATGACTTACTATTTGTTAGATGCATATGTTGTGGGTACTTTTTAAAATCTCATTCGGGGTGAATTTAACAAGTGCTACCAAAACGATCCTAAGTATTGGGACAGACACGCATAAGCAAACATTGCAGACCCATATCAGACTGCTCCTAAAGGAGCAGTCTGATCAGGGTCTACACTGTTTGCTTTTCCATTGGCACTTTTTGGACTCCTCATTGGATCATGAAATAAACTTATTAAATGTTTAGGAGAATTACAGCAAGTCCTCAGCATGTCAAAATTTTTAGAATTTTTGCGCAGGGATACAGACTAAACATTTTGCTTTAGCGCCCAGACTGTCATAAATCAAAATTTTACATTAAGTTAATAGGCATTTTTATACAAAACTTAGGCGTACAGGCAAAAATTTAGGCACCTGTTATTCTGTGTCCCTGTTGCGGTAACTACATGTTTTAATGGAGAATTAAGAAAAATCGTCCCCATATTATTCTCCGAACTTCTTTTTATTCGGATATAGTCAGTGTAATCTGGATCTGAGCTGTTTGCCTAACAAGCTCGTTATTCATCATGGCCCAGTTGTTCAAAGCCTGGTTAGCTTAACGAGCTCGTTAGTGGTCAAACTGTTAACAAGTCTAGCAAGTTTAATACCTAAAATTTTGTTATTTTTAGCTGCTCACATTTTTTCAGCAAAACTATTAGTATATTTGCCATATTAAACGATCAAATTTTTAACGATTTGTTAACTAACGACATCGTCAGTTTTAAACAACTGGCCCCAAAATGTTAACTGAATTTTGTTTGATTTGAGGTTTAACATCCCCATCAACACTGTAAAGGTAATTTTGGACAAATGATCAAATGATCTAATTTTTAACGATTTGTTAACTAACGACATCGTCAGTTTTAAACAACTGGCCCCAAAATGTTAACTGAATTTTGTTTGATTTGAGGTTTAACATCCCCGTCAACACTGTAAAGGTCATTTTGGAGACGTTGCTTCCAATTTTGTGGGACTTTTACCTGACATTGAGATGAAATGACATCTCAAGACCTGCCAAGCTTAGATCTGCAGGCTTAGATCCTCTAAGCGGTTTAACAGTACTCCTGTGCGGGTTGGTTTCAGCTCTGCGTGGAAGCATCATGCAGACCATATATTTCTTCAAGACCCAATGGGCGGGGGCCGTAAAATGTAAACTGAACGTTAATTATTCTAGCAAGTACAATATCTAACAAGGTGGTGTTTTTGCTGAAAAAAAAATTGCGAAAGCTGCTCAATTTTTTTTTCAGCAAAATTCTAAGACATTAGCCATATTAACCCATTTAGTACCAGAAACCCCAAAACGGGTATCCTGGCAAATAGTGCAGTCCCAGATCAGACACCGCAGAACGCGGCGTCTGATCAGGGCCTACACTATTTGCAAAAAGTTCAGCCGTTTTCCTAATCAGTTTTGAAGAAAGCAAAACCTGACACCCATAAATTTTGAAATGAACTCCTGCTATGTATAAGGAGGAAGATTCCATTTGGTACAAAAAGGGTTAGATCCTGTGACACCAATCACAACAATTGTTGTCTGCTGGTTACTTTCAATTAAAAGTCATTGTTGAAAACAGTGCAGTGTGGGCCCAGATCAGACTGCCCCTATTTAGAAGCAGTAGGGACCATCTGATCAGGACCCACTCTGTTTGCCTGTATGTAAAATGCAAAAATATGTTTGAAATTGTTTGCTAGGAGATGTAGCAGACAATATAGATAGACAACATATTGAGATGCAGTTTTTCTTGGCATCTAAACCCATTTTGTACCGGAAACCCCAAAATGGGTACCCTGGTAAACAGTGCAGGCCCAGATCAGATGCCGCAGAATGCGGCATCTGATCAGGGCCTTCACTGTTTGCAAAAAGTTAAGCCATTTTCCAGAAAACAAGCTGACACCCCTAAATTTCGAAATGTACTTTTGCTATAATATAAGGAGGAAGATTCCATTTGGTACAAAAAGGGGTAAGGGTTAATGGATCAAATTTTAACAATATGTTAAATAACGACATTTCTAGGCTTGAGCAGCCTGATCCTGGTGTCTAATTCCATTATACATGTGAGTTCACTAACAGGCTAATACAAATGAATATCTTAGTTGATAGTGATATGCTTTCAGTTTGGAAGAAATTTTCGTCGTAAAGGAACCTTGGTATGGTATAGTTTCTGCAAAGTGTTGCTTGATTAATAAAGATAACACAGATTTACAGGAAAATCTCCACTTGCTGACACCTCTGTGTAGTAGCCACCTCCCTTCAGCAGTCACAATTATTGCCTCAAAAGCACTTCACTAGATTTATAACCTCTGCTGAGCCGTCACTTCTCTCCTCAAGGGCAGCAGTCACTTCACTAAATCTAGTCCCTAAACTGCTAGAATTAACTATTACCCGGTACTCCAAAATTTGCAAGTAAATGTAATCAGAATTTTTTTTTTTTCTGATGTGTTATTACTCTCAAAATTACTGTATTGATATTAGTATAAGGAATATACAGTCAAACTTCAATGGTTCGAACACCTTTTGGACCATGAAAATCTGTTCGAGACCGGGATAGTTCGAGCCACTGAGGGTTACTGCCAGGAGCATAACAGGGTTAGTTTAATATTTTTAGTGTTCTATGATAAAAATTTATGCTGTGTGTACTCATTAGAATCGCCTCATCGATGGGATTCTAATGAGTACACACAGCATACATTTGCAAGAAAAGAGTCGAAAAGCTCCTTAATTATACCGCACTACTTCTTATGCAGAGGAATTCCCTAGGGACTCAAAAAAAAAAACAAAACAAACAAACAAACTCGTGTTCCTTTTCGGCCCCCACCCATCGGGGCTTGAAGAAATAGAAGGGCTGCATGATGCTTCCACGCAGAGCTGAAATCTGACTGCACACAAGTAGAGGTTAACTGCTTAGCGGATCTAAGCCTACCCAAGTGAAATGGTGCGAGTCGGACCCTCCATGCTTATAAACCCTTTTGGTTTCATTGGGTGATAGGGCTTGAGATGTCATTTCATCTCAATGTCGGGTAAATGCCCTCTCGCCCAATGAAACCAATAGAGTTTATAAGCATGGATGGTCGGACTCGCACCGCTTTGCCTGGGCAGGCTTAGCTCCTCTAAGCAGTTTACCAGTACTCGTGTGCAGTCTACTAGGTAGACATTTCACTTGAGATGTCAATTCACTTGAACTATCAAGCTTGAGTTTCTCTTAACCCATGTCCTGCTGAATATTCAAATATGCCACACCCACTACCGATTATCAACCAATCAGATTACTTGATGCAAATGATTGAAACAAATTCACAATCTGAATGACAAACAATGTAGATCCTGATCAGATGGCTTCTTCAGAAGCCATCTGATCTGGAACTACATTGTTTGAAAGATTAGGCATATTCTAGCTCAGCAGGGCAAGGGTTAAGATTGTACCATTGCTTGTACCATTAACCTGAATAAGCGTGTTTTGCCACACCCTTTTCTTAATATCAACCAACCAAATTACTTGATATAATGTATTCATTAAAAACTGCTAACTGAATCACAGTGTAGATACTAATCAGAGGGATTCTTCTGAAGTGATTTGATCTTGGAGCTACACTCACTGTAAATGTCAAGGTTATCAAGGTTCAGTAGGACAAAAGATAAAGAGCTGCATTCTAACACAGGTCATCTTTGTTAGCATTGTGAAATTGCAGTGAATTTTGTTTGCTTACTGCATATTAAAGGTGCATTATTGAGCTACTGGGTCTCAAAAATTTTTTTCTGGTTTTTATCGTCAATGCATACTCCTTTGTCATGTGTACACTTTTGGAGCCAAATACAGCTTCACAACTTTGTGAAAATGTTCGTTTTCATTCGTGTTTACCCTTCGCTCTGAACATGTGTTCGGAATTTCTGTTCTAAAAATAAATCTGTCACTTTACACATACATGGCGACAGTATCGTCTCTGATTGTCGTTACTTATGGCATGGTATTCAGCGTCATATTTCTTCCGATTCAGGCATGGCCTAAGCAAACAAGGCCAAAAATGAACGTCGCATAACGTCATATATGGGGATTTTATTTTTGTCAAGAACTAAAAATAGATCTAACTAGTGTGCGAAACCTAGTTAGGGAATCCCTCTCAAACTCGTTTACCTGTCATCATAATTGTTTGCATTTTTGCATAAAATGCATTCATTTGTATTGTTTTAAAGAAAAATACCGGCTATATGTATTTTATTTTTGGAAGCATTTTTTTCAGATAGCTCAATAATGCACCTTTAAACCCTAGACGCAGTCAGTCATAGTCTTGTTAGCTTAGCAATATTCAGTGAAATGTTAACCATTCTAGCAGGTATAACATTAATACACCACAACCTCTTTATAACACTATTAATGGGGTCTAAAACAGAAACCGTGTTAGTTAAACAACCGTGTTATATCCAAACAAAAATTTATAGATTATATAGAAAAATGACCATGATCATTTATTATATAGAAAAATGACCATTTTTCTATATAATCTGTACATTTTTCAGATCCATCTGTGAAACCGTGTTATATCCCAAACCGTGTTATAATGAACCGTGTTATAACGAGGTTGTGGTGTATAGTGATATTTTTGCTGAAAAGAATACAAGTGGCAATGAAAAAAGCTTCTTTTTTCTTCTTTTTGCAGCAAAAAAAAAAATTTCAGCCATACTAAATGGTTGAATTTTTGACGTTAAGTAATGACTTTGTTGGTCCAACAAACTTGATTGTGATCAAAACATTAATTGTTGATTGTTCTTGCAAGTACAATATCTAATATACTGGTATCTTTGCTAAAAAATTAACTGAAATAAATGACAGTAGCATTTGCAGTGCAAAATCTACTCACATTTTTTTTTTCAGTATTTTTTTTTATATATTTGCCATATCAAATGACCAAATCTTTTATATTACATTAACTAATGACTTCGTAAGCTTTTAACCACTGGGCTATGGGCTCAGACTAGAAACCTGTTGACCAGAATCAGGACTAGCCTCGTCCTGAGAAAGCCTGACAGCCAGCTCAGGTACACAAACTAGTGGGAGACCAGTAATTTCAGATATATTAACCGATAAAATGCCAATCACGACCATTGTCGTCTGCTTTGTCATCTGCTGGTTACTTTGAAAGTCATTTTTATTGCAAACAGTGTGGACCCAAATCAGACTGCTCCTCTAGGAGCAGTCTGATTTGGGTCCACACTGTTTGCCTGTAAGTAAAAATATTTTTTAAAACATTTGTAAAAAAAAAAATCAGCAGACGATATAAGCAGATGTAGTTTTTTGCAGCGTCTGAAGGGTTAATAGAATCTATGATGGGGTTGAGACTGAGACAAGGAAATCTCAGGCAAGTTTTTAGTTTATTTAAATCTCACGCAAGGCTTTGCCAAGCATGAGACTGAACTTAACTGAAAACAATCCTGAGATTTCCTTGTCGGGTTCTCGACCCCATCATTGATTATTTTTCTCACCCAACAACTGGTTAACAATTTGCAAAGACTGCCTCAATCGGAAGCTTGTCTGACTGGTGATCAGAAGGACGTGGGTTCGATACCTGCCAGGTTTGGCAACATTCTTTCGTGGAGATTGATCATGAAATATATTCTACGGTTGTTCTCTCCCTTCCTCTGATTCAAGAAGGGCAGTTGTCAGTTTCTGGTGAAAGAATGTGCACTGTACTGGTTAACCGCTTATGTATAAGCCTGCCCAGGAAAAGTGTGGATGGGTGAACTGACCGGCTCAAAAATGACTTAAATAGTGTTGACTTGGTCGTTAAACTCCAATACAATACACAAGAATACAGAAAATTAATAAGCAAAACTGCACATTCACACAGCTGTAACTGAACAAAAAAGTTAAAACTTTTTAATATTCCTACCTTTGGAAGAAAATTGTTTAATCATTTTTCCAGTGAGCTGCATAAATTCATCACATTGATTTACATGTAGTGGTTACTTTGAAATAGAAACCAGTGCATGTACATTTCATGACCTTCTTTCCTTGACACTTGACAGCAGTTTGATGACAAATTGATGTCCATTTCATTTAAAGTTGATCAAGGACATGATATTAGGGCTGTTAAAAATGTACATCGAGACGGTGCTTCCCTAATTGCATGGGTCACAAAACATGCTACAGAAGACATTTTTGAAAAAAAAAAAAAAAAAATAGTTCCACTTCATTTTGCAAGTTTTCCTATCTTAAGCAATGATTGACAGACTGAGACAGCTACTGTAATTAACCCTAGGGTGAGCAGGGCCTGACAAATCCATTGCCCAGCTGTCCGGGACAAGTCTGAATTTTGGCTGGGCAAGTGATTTTTTACTTCATTTGCCCAGAAAAATGTGTAGAATATATAAGGAATATTGTAATTTCAAGCTATTTTCAGTATATGTGGACTGCCGGGCAAGTGGTTGAAACTTGGATTTGTCAAGCCCTGGGGTGAGACAGCAGTGTGAGACAAAGGAATCACTCACTGTCATATACAGAGGATCTTACATGAGTGGTCATGTATTATTGAATTTATTAAACGAGTTGAGGAAAAGGGAAAAAAATGTGAGGCTTTGCCGAGCATTTTATCCCTTTTCCTCAACGAGTTTAATAAATTCAATAATACATGAGCATGAATGCAAGATTCTATTTATCATATGACATTTAAAATGCATTTTATTCACGATTGGTAACAAAAATATCATATTCTGCCATTAGTAAACGCTACGTCCTTAAGGACGTCATACATGTAACGTTACGGGACGTATCTAGCTAATTTGCATATTTAATCCACTAGTGGATTATCGAAAATATTACATGGCGTTATTTCACTCTCAGACGCGATGTCATGTGATAAAAAGGAATAGTCTTGTCCCATGTGTGAGAAATTTCACAGTCCAAGGAGTGAACACGTAAGATGCTGGTCAGACTGCGTGGCTGCAGACGCTGGTTTGAACCTTTGTCGTTTGTGATTGACATATTTACAGATTTTCTCGTGTCATTGCTCAGATTTTAAACACTGCTAAAAGAATTAACCTTCACCCTGCTGCATATTTCAATATACAACACTCTTCCCCGATTTTCAGCCGACTGTTTGCAGATTTTATTTCAGTTTTTACCATGGATTCAGAAGCAGAATGAAAAACAGCTTAGATCCTGATCAGCTGGCTTCTTAAAAGGCAGCTGAACAGGATCTATACTGTTTTCGGAAAGAATATATGCAGGTTAAGCATGATGAGGGTGACAAGAAATAGCGTTACATGTACTAACCTATTTTATGCTGAGTAGAATCTTACAGATATAGAGTAGGAGACTCCATTTTGAAGTTTAGGGGTGTAAGGATTTTTTGTTGCACCTGCTTTAAGCATGGCGCAGAGACTCAAATCAACCTGTGCACTCATCTTCTATGACAAGACCTTTTGCTTATGTCTCTTTGCATAGATATTAGCCAATAGTAGGTACATGCCATCAGCTAAAACTCTGATCAGACTACGCGAATGCGCAGGCTGATCTGAGTCTTCGCTGGTCGCTAGAGACTTCTTGTAGATTTATCATGTGCTGGCTCCTTTGTCTTTGAATATGGGATATGAGCCTGAAATCTGTGCACGTACCACCTTACCTGAGGCACAAGCACGTGATATCACATACCCTTTATCATACCCCATAAGCCATATCATAACCCTTTATCATACCTCAGACATTGTCTTTTAGCTCGGCTGTTTTCGAAGAAAACGACAAGGTATTGTCATAGCTCTGACGTCGTCATCGTCGTCGTGCAAAAACTTGGACATTTTGTAATATCTCTGTCATTACCGAGCATATTTACTTGAATCTCGGACTAGTTTTTCATTATGAAAAGGGGAACTCATACCAATAGGTGAGGTAACCCTCAAAATATTTTTGGCACAGTTATGCCCCTTTTTCGACTTAGAATTTTTGCAGCTGAGCATTGGCACCCGCATGCAGTGCTCGTGTTTATATCATACCCCATATCAGCCAGAGGCTCACATGTCAGCCCATGCTGATATGCGTCAAGGGCTAATGAGGTGAATAGTTAACAAAATGCCATATCATAATCTATTGATCATAAACTTCCCAATCATTTTCCTTATAAAATATTTTGGTTATATTTTCAGAGATTTGCTAAAAACAAAGCCAAATTTTTTGTGAAAAGCAAAGTACAGTATAGCTCCAATATATCGCATTCCGATATTTCGCGATGTCCAATCTATCGCGGTCTCGCCGTGGATCCCGTTTTTTTGTGTGTTTTTTTTCCCTTAAAAATTCATAATTAAAAAAAAAATAGAGTTTTAAGTTGTTAAAATTTATTTAAAACCAGGTTAAACCAGGCGCAAACAGCGTTTGACTTTTCCCGCCCAGGGTCTGCTATTTGGCACCAAAACATAACCATTCACAAGAGCGCAGAAAAAGTCTGTTTTTATGATGCAAACATCTACCATTAGATGTAGCAAATTGTCTGAGGAGAGATTAAATCATTTTCACATTGATTGTGGATTAAATTTTATGATTGGAGGATAAACGCCAATTAGAGACATAAGTTGACCATATTTCCTTATCGACACGCACCGCAGGGTGGCAATTATATGACAGGGATTAACAATAGTATCATACCTGAACCGTAATAAATACACAGATGGTTTGTCTCTCAATTGACAGTGCAGCAATTATTGCGATTTACTTTCTGGTCTTGTTTTACCGTATTTAAGGACTCAAAAAGACTGACAGTTGTAAACGATTTTTTTACACTTGCCCTAAATAGAAACACAATAAAATGATAGTTTTGTTGTTAGACGTTAAATAATTTTTTTCCAACCGCTGCTTTTAATGATTCTGAGATCTGGCCAGCCAAGGGAAACAACTAGAATTGCTTAAGCGCTTAGCGCTTATGGTAATTGCGCCCCTTGGCCATCACCGTTACAGACAACCAGGGGAACCCACAAATCCAAAATGGCGTCCTGTTTTGACATTTTAGCAATCACATGTTTTCAGACGCAGATTTTCAGCTGTTCTCGAATGTATGTTAATTGGTAGACATAGTCCCCTTTGTTTGTTCTGTCACTGAGTAATTCTGAGCCTACTTTAATGGTGAAATATGGCCGATAGCATTACTGACAGCCATTAGTGTGGATTGATAAATGGTATCTCACCAAACTATCATCGCGACTTGTATTGGCATCTCGGCAAACTACCGAGACTTATATCGCGCTCCTACCACATCGCGGTTTTCGGGCTATGGACCCCAACTACCGCGATATATTGGAGCTATACAGTAATAGTTGGCCTGGTTTATATTTTTCTTAATGACAAGAAATTTCTATGAAGAACCAACTATGAACAAGGTTATTTATAAATTCAAAAGGGAGAGAGAGGGGTGCCGGCCTCGGTAGCTCAGTGGGATGCGCATCTGACTGGTGATCAGGAGGATGCATGTTCAATAACAGTGGAGTCGGCAACATTCTGTAGTGGAGATTGATCCTTAAATTTTTTTCTACGGTCATTCTCTTCCTCCCGCTGATTCAAGAAGGGCAGTTGTCAGTTTCTTGGGAAAGAATGTGCACTGTACTGGTTAACCACATACATATAAGCTTGCCGAGCAAAAGTATGGATAGGTAAACTGTCTGCTCAAAAATGACCTAAATAGTGTTGCCTGGGCCGTAAAAATCCAATACAAACAAACAAAAAGAGAGAGAAACATATTTAACCCATAAAATGCCAATCACTACAATTGTCGTCGGATTTCTCTGCTGCTGGTTACTATAAAAATCATTTTCGCAAACAGCCTTGGAGCTGTCTGATTTGGGTTCACACTGTTAGCCTGTAAGCAAAAATATTTAAAAAAAAAAAAAAAACATTTGCAAACGAAATTTTCAGATGTAGTTTTTCTCGTCATCTTAAGGGTTAAGTGAAGATTTCCAATTTTTTATGGGTATTGCCCAAATGTGACACTCAGGCATTGGTGCAGGTACAGGTCACATGTTGCAGAATATGACATCAGATCATGCTGCAGAATATGACATCAGGTCATTCACCTGTGATCATGCTACAGGTACATCATGTCATTCACCTGTGATCATGCTGCAGGTACAGGTCACATGCTGCAGAATATGACATCATGTCAATCACCTGTCATCATGCTGCAGCATGATCACAGGTGAATGACTTGGTGTCATATTCTGCATCATGATTACAGGTGAATGACCTGATGTCATAATCTGCAGCATGATGACATCAGGTCATTCACCTGTAACCATGATGCAGAATATGACACCAGGTCATTTACCTGTGATCATGCTGCAGAATATGACATCAAGTCATTCACCTGTGATCATGCTGCAGAATATGACATCAGGTCATTCACCAGTGATCATGATGCAGAATATGACATCAGGTCATTCACCTGTGATCATGCTGCAGAAAATGACACCAGGTCATTCACCTGTGATCATGATGCTGAATATGACACCAGGTCATTCCCCTGTGATCATGCTGCAGGTACAGGTCACATGCTACAGAATATGACATCAGGTCATTCACCTGTGGTGTGATAGGACAACAGCTGCAGAAAGCTGCATCTGATCAGGGCCTACATTATGTGCTAACAGCTCAGAAATTTAAGCGTTAAATGAAACAGTCTTATTAAGTCTTCCTTCAGGACAGTTTTTCCAGCCAACACTTAGAGACAGTTTAGCAACATTTTGTGATAATTGAACAACAGTTTTTGTCAGTTCTCCATATAAACCTATGTTGTGGGTATTCATTAGAACCGCCTCTCTGAGGCAGTTCTAATGAGTACCCACAACATAGGTTTATATGAAGAAATAAGGAAAACTATCCTTCCATTATATCACAAAATACTTACCTTATCTTTTGCTATCGGCCCCCGCCCATTGGTAAAGGGCTGCATGATGCTTCCAAGCCGCACACGAGTACTGGTTAACCACTTAGAGGATCTAAGCCTGCTCAGGCAAAGCGGTGCAAGTCAGACCGACCATGCTTATAAACCTAATTGGTTTCATTGGGCGACAGGGCTTGAGATGTCATATCATCTCAATGTCGGGTAAAAGTCCCACAAAATTGGAAGCAACATCTCCATAATGACCTATATAGTGTTGACGTGGACGTTAAACATCAAATCAAACAAAAACAACTATCTGTTGCTATAGAGACCAGTACCCACCAGTACTGTCAGTGCTTTGATTTCTATTTCAGGAGATGGAATGTTTACAAGAAAATTACGAAGATCTACATGATAAATGTAAGGAGCTCATAGGGAATTTTACTGAAGATGAGGATGAGGACATCGAGTTAGACCCTGCTGTGTCTAAATACTGTGGAAAGATGCTCAGAAGATTCTGTGAAGTAATATTTTTTTTTGTTTTTCTTTCTTCTTTTAGTTTATACTAATTTATTTTAGTTTGATTGCGATGAAATCTTCAAGCTTATTGAATCGCTCGTGAACACTCATTCCAGGTGTTTTCACGTGCATGACAGAGAGAGGCAGTGGCTTTTACACCGCTGCTACCCATTTACACCTGGGTGGAGCAGTGTCATTACGTGTCTTGCCCAAGGACACACCCCGATACCAGGTGCCGGATTTGAACGCACAACCTCTCGATCATAAGCCGAACACGTTAACCACTGCGCTATGTGCTATCTTTTTTATCCCACCCTTCCCAGACGAATAGGTTTTGCAGATTTTGCAACCAGCGTGGCACGTTTGTCCCTAAGTTTGTCAGCCCATCTGTAGACAGACATGAAATCTTTTCTGCTGTCATTCTCTCCCTTCCACTGATTCAAGAAGGGCAGTTGTCAGTTTCTGGCGAAAGAATGTGCAATGTACTGGTTAACCGCTTACGCATAAGCTTGCCCAGGAAAAGTGTGGATAGGTAAACTGACTGGCTTCAAAATGACCTAAAATAGTTTTGACTGGGTTGTTAAACTCCAATGCAAACAGACAAACCAGTCTGTAGACACAGCCTTATTTTTGCCATTACTCAATGCCCTTTGAAATATATTGATGGAAGGCGTGTTATAGGCAAGATTCACAACTCTTGGTGCTATGGTAGTTAAGTTACCTTCCCTGACAATATAAACATGTTATCCCCCTTTGAGATAGGCTGATGATACTTGGTACAGTTGTACACCAGGTTGAACCAGCATGTCGTGTAAAAAATGCAAGCTCTACAATTCTGGGTGCAATGATATTTGGGTTTTCTCTACTGATAGTGTATCATTAAGATCTCCATTAACCCTTATCTTGCTGAATATTCATTTAAGCCACACCCATTTCTCTCTATCTACCAATCAGATTACTTGATGTTATTTATTCCTACAAATTCATAAACTGAATGCCAAACAGTGAAGATCCTGATCAGATGGCTTCTTCAGAAGCCATCTGATCTGGATCTACACTGTTTGCAAAGGTAGGGTTGTCATAAACAGCAAGATAAGGGTAACTCCAATACCTGGCCCCTGCCCTTTGGGGCTTGGCCTGAAGAAATAGATTGGGTTGCATGATGCTTGTATGCAGAATTGAAACCGACCGCACATGAGTACCGGTAAACCGCTTTGAGGGTCTAAGCCTGCCCAGGCAAAGTGGTGCGAGTCAGACCGTTCATGCATATAAACCCTATTGGTTTCATTGGGTGGAAGGGCTGGAGATGTCATTTTATCTCGGTCCCACAAAATTGGAAGCAATGTCTCCAAAATGACCTATTTAGTGTTGACAGGACGTTAAACCTCAAACGAACGACTCCAATACCTTTTGAGATATATTGATAGGACTTGGTACAGCTGTTAGCCCCCGCCCATAGGGGCTTGAAGAAATATATGGGCTGCATGATGCTTCCACGCAGAGCTGAATCCGGCCCGCACACTAGTACTAGTAAACCGCTTGGAGGATCTAAGCCTGTCCAGGAACCGCGGTGCGAGGCAGACCGTCCATGACAATAAACCCTATTGGTTTCATTGGGCGACAGGGTTTGAGGATCATTTCATCTCAATGTCGGGTAAAAGTCCCACAAAATTGGAAGCAATGTCTCCAAAATGACCTTTACAGTGTTGACGGGGATGTTAAACCTCAAATCAAACAAACAAAACTAGGTACAGCTGAGCTGTAAGAATGAGTTCCGAAAACAAGAGCAGATAACTCAGTAACAAAGAACCAGTAGTTATCATTCTTGTACTGAAAATTAAGAAAATATGACTGTTCAAGTTTTCAAGTTTATCGAAAATTTTACCACCAAAAAATGAAAATTTTCCGATTAAAAAATTCTGATGTTTTTCAGACTTTTGCTCAAAACATAGATTGCAGGAACTCATTGGAACTGCCTCGCCGAGGAGGTTCTAATAAGTACCCACAATCTATGTTTCTGAACAGAAATAAGAAGAAAAATGTATACCCCTGTTAACCCCAGTTTTGTAGAACCTGAACTTTAATTTAGTACCAGAGACCCCAAAACGGGTACCCTGGCAAACAGTGCAGGCCCAGATCAGATGCCGCAGAACGCGTTCTGCGGCATCTGATCAGGGCCTAACGCGTTCTGCGGCATCTGATCAGGGCCTCCAATATTTGCTAAAAGTCCAGCCATTTCCCAAATAAATTTTGCTGAAAACACAACAGGAATACCCTAAATTTTGAAATGAACTCCTGCTATATATAAAGAGGAAGATTCCATTTGGTACAAAAAAGGGTTAAGGTAGCAACTTGAAACTTTGAGTCTTTCCAGTATGACCTCTATTTCATGGTCCAATGATTTTGTACATATCTTAGCTTAATTATACCCCCACAAATGAAATTTGGGGGGGGGGGGGGGGGGGGTATATAGGAGTGAGCTTGTCGGTCGGTCTGTTGACTTGGTTTCCAGAGGATAACTCAAAAAGCGCTTCACCGATTTTTATAATTTTTGGTACACTGATGTAACATCATAAAATACAGGTCAAGGTCGATTTCCACTACAATTCGTCAATTTTCGACATAGTTATGGCCCCTTTCAAGTGAAAAAATTGCAAAATGCCGCTGTTGTACTATCAAGGCAGTTTTTGTGGGGGTATTCATCACCTTTAGTGATAGCTCTAGTTTACAAGGATGTGGTTTTGTATCAAACAGAACCTGACCTTTTTGTCACACCTGCTTTTAGCATTGCCTGAATAAGGAGTCCGGTTTCTGTCTGTTCATCAAGCTGTTGGCATTGGCATTACCCTAGCATTCACCCTCATGTTCAAGTCCATTTCTCAGGAACTTTAACCCTTATCTTGCTGAATATTCATTTAAGCCACACGCATTTCTGTCTATCAACCAATCAAATTACTTGATGTAATTTATTGCTACAAATTCATAAACTGAATGCCAAACAGTGTAGATCCTGATCAGATGGCTTCTTCAGAAGCCATCTGATCTGGATCTACACTGTTTGCAAAAATAGGGCTTGTCGTCAACAGCAAGATAAGGGTTAAGAGCTTCATGAATGATACTTTGCACAAAATGCATCTAGGGATGTTAATTTAAATGCAAGGATCCATATTTGACCTTGACCTACATTTCATGGTTCACTGACTTGGTATACTGTGCATGAACTCTAGCATTTTCCATAGTGATCAAGTCCATTTCTCAAAAGTACAAGTTTCATTAATGATATAATGTTATTAATCAAGTAATTTCGTATTGGTCCAGGTACAGGTCAGAGGTCTGCTGTATTGGCACGAGGCCAAAGGCCGAGGCCAATACAGCTGACCGAGGACCTGTAACTGGGCCAAAACGAAATTACTTGATTAATGACAATTTTATTAATTGACGCAATTAAAAACATGATTTATGATTTTTGAATATTGGTCGACCTTGTGTAATATAGGATAATCAATTAATAATACTTGGTACAAACTCGACGCAATGTACATGGACTAGTTAGTGCCCTATAAGAGATGCTATCTGTCGGATAAAATGCTGTCATGGCTGTGCGAGGTATAGTAGATAACCCTTATTCAACAAAACTGTATTATTTAACTTAAAAAAAAAGCAATGCTTGTGGCATTTGCTGCACATTCAACATAAGTTCATTTAATATAGAGGCTTTAAGGGGAATGGGAACACCTGGCAGATTTTTCTGCCATTTTTAGCTCGCCTGTATGAAGTACATGTCGCCTGTAAGAAGTACATGGAGAGCTATTGTTGTCACCTCAGTTGGCGTGTGCATCTGCGTGTGCATTTGCGTTTGCATTCCCATCACACTGCATTAAAGTTTTTCAAATGCTTATATCTCAACAGTCACTCATCACAGAGCACTCATATTTGGAACTTTAGTACCTGGGAAGTTCATCTGATGTTCAAAGAGAACAGACCCCTGGGTTCATGCCCCTGGGTGGGGCTAGGGGTCAAAATCTAGAACACCTTTGTAATTCTGTGTTTAAGTTTTTGAAATGTTTATATCTCAACAGCCACTCATCACAAAGCATTCGTGTTTACAACTTGGATACCTGGGAGTGTCTTCTGAGGTTCCAAGATAACACACCCCTGGGTTCATGCCTGGGAGTGGGGATGGGGTGGGGCTAGGGGTCAAAATCTAGGACACCTTGGTAATTTGTTGTATACCTTTCCATTATGCTAACAAGTTATAGACACAATTGGTTATAAATCAGCCAATCAAGTGACATTGGTTCAAGTGTAAAGGGTGAAGGTCATGGTGACCTACATTTCACGGTCCAGTGATTTTGCCTTATATCTTGAAGACTATTTGTTGGAGAAATGTCATACCTGGGATATTAGTTCCATGTGACTCCATGATTGACCTCAAAACATATCTAGGTCACTGTGACCTATATTTCATGGTTCAGCGATTTTGCCTATTATCTCGAATACTATTTGATGGAGAAATGTTATACCTGGGTTATTAGTTCCATGTGACCCCATTATTGACCTCAAAATACATCTAGGTCAGTATGACCTATATTTCATGGTTCAGTGATTTTGCCTAATATCTTGAATACTATTTGATGGAGAAATGTCATACCTGGATTATTAGTTCCATGTGACCCGATAATTGACCGCAAAATATATCCAGGTCAGTGTGACCTATGTTTCATGGTTTGGTGATTTTGCCTATTATCTTGAATACTATTTGATGGAGAAATGTCATACCTGGATTATTTATTCCATGTGACCCCATGATTGAGCTGGAATTATATCTAGGTCATTGTGACCTATATTTCATGGTTCAGTGATTTTGCCTATTATCTTGAATACTATTTGATGGAGAAATGTCTCACCTGGATTATTACAGTAAAACCTGCCTTAGTGGCCACCTGTATTAAGCAATCAACCTGTCTTGAGTAAGCAGGCATTCAGTTCCCCAAACAGGCAAATGTATTAAATTTAACCTGTATTAAGCAAACACCTGTCTTAAGCAAGCGCATTTTGGTTCTGAAATGTAATATCTGGAACATATGTTCCATGTGATCTGATTATTGATCTCAAAATATATCTATGTGAGTGTGACCTATATTTCATGGTTCATAAATTTTACCTTATACCTTGAAGGCGTGAAACAGGCGAGCTATGCTGTCATGCCACAGCTCTTGTTCAAAAGGAGACAACTTTCAGATTTCCTGCTCACTTTTCTATAAGCCCTGCCCCACTGAAAAAAATGGTGTACTCCTCAGGAGCAATTGTTTCCTTTAAGAGTTGACCCTTATTGACTTGGGAGACAAAAACACTTTTGCAGAGGTTCACCTTAATAAATGCAACATTAGACTGTTTCAACCACAGTGTGTATCCTACCTTTACCTTTGGAAACAGTGTAGATCCAGATCAAATAGCCTCTGATGAAGCCACCTGATCAGGATCTGCACTGTTCATGCAGTTTGTCAATTGAACAAGTACATTGAATGAAGTTATTTGATTGGTGGATAGTTTGAAAATGAATGTGGCTAAATTAATTCATTCAGCAGGACAAGCAGCAAGTTATGCCTTGATATAATAATCTTTACCAGGCTCTGGGCTAATTCAGTAGATAACAAATGGAGATGTCAAATTAGGCCAGTCAAAATAGCATTGAACCTCAAACAAATTCCTTCAGAAGGGTTTTCACTATTTTCAGAATCAGTGAGGTGTCCTGACTTACAGGAAAAAAATCCCCAAAAATATTCCCTGGCGAAATTGATTTTTTGGGGGAATATGTTCGAAATTTAAATAAAAATCGCCAAAAACAGGAATTGAATTATAAAAATTTCATTAAATTATATCAAATTTATTTAAATAGCCAAAAATAAGCTAACTGTTGTCAAGTAGCGATAAAAGAAGTTTTAGCTTGATATGTAAACAGAAAGCTGTCTTTTTTAGGGTAAAAACTTGGAAATATTGACAAAAAATGCAGAAAATGGGAATAAATTTTTAAAAAGTTACTGGTGTGGATTCTTGAAAACGTTTTGGTGTAAAAAGTTATATATGTGTATAAGTTAACTACAGGAAAAAACAAAATTTTTTATATGTTTAAAAAGTTCCATTTTTCGGGGTATGAAAATGCACATGTTTACATAAAAACACCCAAAATCTAGTATTTTCCGGTCAAGTAGAAATTACATTATAAAAATAAATTGTATGATGTCGAACTAATTTATATAGCCAGATGTACACTGACTATATCAAGTAGTTCTCAAAAATCCTTCAGCTTCGTGCCTGCACAGCAATTTGACTTTTTAAAGGCAAAAAATGTAAAATTTTGATAAAAAACATGGAAAATAGGAACATATTTTTTTTTTGAAATTTTTTGGATGTAAATAGTAAGATATCAGATATCAGTTAACTACAAGAATAAAATAAATTTTTAGATATTTGAAAAGTCAATTTTCAGGGTAGGAAAATACACATTTTTACACAAAACCAGTAACACTATACTACTTAATATAGGGCTCTAACAATATACAAAATAGTACAGTCTTGTGCACTATAACTTGTCTTTCACCGATCATTATGTGTCCTGCAGGAAGGCATTCATATATACAAATGTCAAAAATATAATTAAACGAACTGTCAGATTATGAACCAGCTTATATTGTGCACAAATGTTGTTTGTATCCAACAAAATACCGTTTTAAACCCAGATACCGCTGCCCCCGCCTATTGGGGCTTGAACAAATAGATGGGCTGCATGATGCTTCCACGCAGAGCTGAAACCCACTGCACACGATTACTGGTAAACCGCCTAGAGGATCTAAGCCTGCCCAGGCTAAGCGGTGCGAGTCGGACCGTCCATGCTTATAAACCCTATTGGTTTCATTGGGCGCCAGGGAATGAGATGTCATTTCATCTCAATGTCGGGTAAAAGTCCCACAAAATTGGAAGCAAAGTCTCCAAAATGACCTATACCGTGTTGACGGGGGCGTTAAGCCTCAAATCAAACAAACAAAGACCCAGATACATTATTTGTTGGGAAGATTTATTTGACAGATTCACTCTTGTCTAGTATGTGTACTATCTTAGCTATATAGCAGTTATGCTTCAAGCCAACATCCCCATTTGGTGACAAAGAAGAAATGCACAAAACTATGCACCAAGAATCAGAAAAATATGTTCACTTTTCCATGACAGAAGCCATCAATTTTTGACAATCACAAAGACGAATAAGAGAAAAGAACAGGAATTATAGAAGAACATGCAAAATGTTAATAGATCAGAAGCAAATGTTAACTAAATCCATTTACAAATTATAGCAGACCTGTTTTTCACCCTGGATTAATTGTTATTGTAGTGTGAATTCTGGACAAAACAATAAGGAAATTAAAAAAAAAAATAGAACGTGGGACTTGGCAACCATCCAGCAACTGGAAATATGTTTCCTTTCCTCCTTATCCAGTAACATTTTATTAATTATGTTTTTAGATATATTTTTTGCATTCAAAATCAAACTGCAAACTCTGCAAACTAAAAGCTTGATTTAACTATATCACTGTGTATCTCGCCATAATCTAACATGAATAAGGACAACGGCAGCAAGAGAACCATGATGGTCCTGCATGTATATCCCTTATCAAAGCTAACATATTTGCATACTGAATATTGAAATTTCACATGAAACTTTTACAGTTTATGTTTAAATTTCATCTCCAAGAGTGCCAATGTGTCCTGTATTAAGTACCAATACCGTATTTGACAAGCAGTCCTTAAATTTAGACCATTAAAGGACAACAAGGCACACCAATTATTCTCTACACCACTGATTAATTTTAACAATGTTGGTGGAGGGCCACCCAAGGAACATTTGTGTAATCAGCCCATTACTCTTCTCCTGGTAATACAATTCCATGAATACTTTTAAAGATCGCCCAAGGATTATTCCTGCAGTTTAGTTGAAACCCTTGCAGTAAAGAAATTGTGAATGGACGGATGATGGAAATGGTCCCAATTACATGGCATGAGCACACTGTATTCATGTGAGTTCACAAATTACCCCAATGGTGGGGCCATATCTGACCCTAGAGCTGTAATTTGAACACCTTGATAAAGGTTTACTTGATGTATATAAATCTTACCAAATATCAAAGGTCCTGGGCCTTCTAGTTTCAACGTCGTTTTTAAAGCTTTTCCCTATATGAGTCTATGCAAAATAAGCGACCTCCTGGAGTTGGGCCATTTTTATTCCTGGGCTATAATATAAACAATGTTGGTTGAACAATACTATATAAAGGTATACCAAATATCAAAGGCCTTGGCCCTCTGTTTCATCTGGGCCTTCCAGTTTCACAAGAAGATTTAGAATGTCTGTGTAAAACAAGTGATTCTAAAGGCGGGGCCCTTGTTGATAACAGTGCTATGATTTTAACAATCTTGGTAAAAGTCAGCTAGACGAATATACATACAAATATCAAGGACATAGATTTTTTTTATAGTTTACCCTATATGAATCAAATTTTGAACAATCTTGACAAAAATCACTGTCTGAAGCTATATTTACCAACCATCAAAGGCCCGACCCTTTCCATTTTCAGGCAAGAAGATTTTTAAAGTTTTCCAATATGGGTCAATGTAAAACAAGTGACCATCAGAGGGTCCATTTTTGACCCCAGGGCTATAATTTCAAAAGCTACATACAAAAATCTTTAAAACCTTACAGCTTTATACAAGATGATTTTAAAGATTTTACTTATTCTCCTTTTTTCTGCCATGGCAACAAAAGCTGCATGGGATGGAATTCTTCGAACAGTAGACCCGAGTGTGGGCCAATTGGTACCCCAGGGCTATATTCTGGGCAATCTTAATTGGCAGAGCTCCACTAGATGAGGATACCTATTAAATATCAAAAGCCAAGATCGTCTAGTTTCAGGATGTGAGTTTATGTAAAACATTTGTAACACCAGGGATGGGTACACTTTTGACCCCAAGTCTATGATTTAAACAATGTTGATAAAAGCTGCTTGCCAAACCTAATAAAAGACCTTCTTGTTCTGGTTTCGGATAAGTAATCTTACTAATTCCCCCGTTTTTGTTGCCATGACAATCAGAGTTGCTTGGAATGGATTTTTGAATAAATATGAACAAGATTAAGTGACTTAAGAAATGTCATTTACGAAAATTGAGAAAAGAAGGGCAGACGGATGACAGTGACGACCATGGACAGTGACCAGTTACAATAGATTCCCAGAAGCCTTAAGCTTATGAAAGCTGAAATACATAATACATGTTCATTTTTCATGTTTTCTTTTCTGCAAAAGTATTATCTTTTTACCCTGAAATAAGGATTTGTTTTTCAAAAGCTAAAAATGTCTCTTCGTGCAGTAATCGGATGTAACGCAACACCAAAGTGTTTTCAAAAGCCTTTACCAGATACATGCATTAAAAATGTTCGTTTTCCATGTTGTTTTTTTTTTTTTTTTGTTTTGTTTTTTTTTTTGTTTTTGGCAAAATGTCCAACAACCTTAGAAAGGAACATTTCTGTGAAGGTATGAAGTTGAAGCATTTAATAGCTGCTTCAAAGTAGTTTGTGCATATCTGGTAATACAAACCAGCTCCACGTCAGACATATATGTACTATGAAATTTTGTTAAGTACTTCCTACATGTGAAAAAATATGGTGTTTTTAGGTAAATTTCAACATTTTCAATGCCTGAAAAATGAAACTTTATAAACATTTCAATATCTTTCTTTGTTTCTGTAGTTAACGGTTATCCACATGTAACTTTTTGCATCAAAACATTTTCAAGAATCCTCACCACTAACTTTTAACAAAAAAATTCCCGTTTCCCTCGCTTTTTTGTCAAAATTTTGAATTTCTCCCTTAAAAGACAAACTTCCGAGCAGGCACAAAACTGAATGTTTTTTTATAGCTACTTGTGAGTAGTTAGTGCATATCTGGCTATATAAATTGGTTCGACATCATACAATACATTTTTATACTGTGGTTGCTACTTGCCCAAAAACTAATGGATTCTGAGTGTTTTATATAAAAATGTGCATTTTCCTACCCCGCAAAAATGATTTTTTTTTTACACATAAAATTTTTATTTTTTCCTGTAGTTAACTTATACACATATATAACTTTTTACACAAAAACATTTCCAAGAATCCAAACCAGTCACTTTTTAAAAATTTATTCCCATTTTCTGCGTTTTTGTCAATATTTTCAAGTTTTTACCCCCAAAAAGACAGCTTTCTGTTCTGATACCAAGCTGAAACTTCTTTTATCACCACTTGGCAACAGTGAGCTTATTTTTGGCTTTTTAAATAAATTTGACATAATTTAATGAAATTTTTATAATATAATTCCTGTTTTTGGCGATTTTTATTTAAATTTCGAACATTTTCCCCAAAAAAATCAATTTCGCCAGGGAATATTTTTGGGGATTTTTTTTCCTGTAAGTCAGGACACCTCACTGATTTGGAAAATAGTAAAAACCCTTCTGAAGGAATTTGTTTGAGGTTGTGTGTCATTTTGGGCTAAAATGACTGGCCTAAATCCTGTTTTCTGGGAAAAAGAAAATATCTAAAAATGTTGCCTGCTGAAACAAATACCCAGCATGCAGAGATAAAAGATACTTGATCTAAAGTTCCAGGAGACACAACACTATGCATAGCATCATTAGGGCCCTGCACTGAAAGTGTGGGTGCCCTATAGTAATCACTCTGTCCGTCCATCTGTCTGTCCGTCTGTCCGTCCACAAATTTCTGATAGCGCTGCCGGGGCCCTAGTCAGTTTCACTGACAGCTCTAGTTTGTTTTAGCGCCCCTGCCCATCGGGGCTTGAAGAAATAGATGGGCTGCATGATGCTTCCTTGCAGAGCTGAAACCGACCGCACACGAGTACTGGTAAACCAGGCAAAGCAGTGCGAGTCGGACCGTCCATGCTTATAAACCCTATTGGTTTCATTGGGCGACAGGGTTTGAGATGTCATTTCATCTCAAGGTCAGGTAAAAGTCCCACAAAATTGGAAGCAACGTCTCCAGAATGACCTATACAGTGTTGACAGGGACATTAAACCTCAAATCAAATAAACAAACAAAGTATCATTTATTTACTTTGGACACATTGCTAGATCAGAAACTGCTTAAGATGCCATGAAAAACTGCATCTGAAGATGTTTATGTCGAAAAACTGCATCTAAAATGGTGCCTGTTTATGTTGTCTGCTGCTTTTGTTTTGTTTGTTTGATTTGAGGTTTAACGTCCCCGCCAACACTGTAAAGGTCATTTTGGAGACGTTGCTTCCAATTTTGTGGGACTTTTACCCGACACTGACATGAAATGACATCTCAAGCCCTGTCGCCCAATGAAACCAATAGGGTTTATTAGCATGGACGGTCAGTCTCGCACCGCGGATCCTGGACAGGCTTAGATCCTCTAAGCGGTTTACCAGTACTAGTGAGCAGGCCGGATTCAGCTCTGCGTGGAAGCATCATGCAGCCCATATATTTCTTCAAGCCCCTATGGGCGGGGGCCGATGTTGTCTGCTGCATCTTCTTGCAAACTGTTAAAACATTTTTGCATAAAGCAAACAGTGTGGACCCTGATCAGACTGCTCCCAAGCAGTCTGATCTGGGTCCACACTGTCTGAAACAATGACTTAAAAAGTAAGCGGCAGGTGACAAAGCAGACCAGAATTGTTTGTTCTTTGAGTTTAATGACCCAGTCAACACCATTTAGATCATATCAAGCGGGTCAGTTTACCTCTCCACACTTTTCCTGGGCAGGCTTATATGCAAGCGATTAACCAGTACAGTGCATATTCTTTTGCCACAAACATACAACTGTCCTTCTTGAATCAGTGGAAGGGAGAGAATGATCGTAGAAAAGATATCATGATCACTGTCCACGAAAGAATGTTACAGACTCCAGCAGGATTCAAATGTGTGACCGCCTGGGGCCAGTTGTTCAAAGCATCGTTAGCTTAACGAGCTCGTTAGTGGTCATATTGTTAACTCTTCTAGCAAGTACAATATTGAAAATTTTGGTATTTTTGCTGAAAAAATGTGAGCAGCTTTTGCATCCGCAAAAGCTGCTCACATTTTTTCAGCAAAAATTTCAGCATATTTGCCATATTTAATGATCAAAGTTTTAACGATACGTTAACTAACGACGTCGTTAGTTTTGAACAACTGGCCCCTGATCATCAGTCAGATGCGCATGAGACTAAGCTACCGAGGTTGGCTCAGATTGTTGTGGTTGGCATCTTGTGGATTAACCCATAAAATGCCAATGACGACTGTTGCATCTGCTTTGCCCTCTGCCAGTTACCTTAAAAGTAATTTTTTGCAAACATTGTGGACCCAGATCTGGGCCCACTCTGCTTGCCTGTATGCCAAAATAGTTTTAAAAAGTTTGAAAAAAAAAAAAAAAAAAATCAGCAGACGACATTAGCAGACAACCTTTTCATATGTAGTTTTATGGGTTAAATCTATCATGATGAGTAAACTGTTGTGCTTCTTTTTCAGGAAGAGCCCGATGAGCTGGAGTGCCTTATAGAACACAAAAACCATCGAGATATGGATGAAAGATGTGCTGCTGCAGTGGAACATCACCAACTGGTATGTAACCTAGGGCAGAAATTTTGTGAGATCGATCATTAGATTGTGCATCCGAACAGTGATCAATTAAGCAATGATCAGTAAAAGTACGCATGCTGTCTTTGGATCCCAACTACCGTATTGTAAAAAAAAAAGAAAATTATTTCTATTGCAAAACAAACAAAAAAAAGGGATTATTAAAAAAAACATAATAAATATGTACTCATTTGCCTTGAATAAGTGATCATCTAGTAAAACAGCTAACCCTAATAGCACTGCAGAAAAGTCTGGAGCACTCGACAATCAGAATTTTTTGCATTATTTTTCAATGAAAATAAGGCTTGACATTTCATGTGAATTGTCTGAAAGTTGGACACGTTTTGGTAGCTTTGTAGGATACACATCCAGTTGGCAATCTGGGGCCAGTTGTTCAAAGCATTGTTAGCTTAATGAGCTCGTTAGTGGTCAAATTGTTAACGGTTCTAGCAAGAAAAATATCGAAATTTTGGTATTTTTGCTGAAAAAATGTGAGCAGCTTTTGTGGACTGCAAAAGCTGCTCACTTTTTTTCTGCAAAATATTTAGCATATTTGCCATTTTTAATGATCAAAGTTTTAAAGATACGTTAACTAACGACATCGTTAGTTTTGAATAGCTGGCTGCAGGAATGCCCAGCTTAAGCCTCGCCCATCTGGGCTTGAAGAAATATATGGGCTGCATGATGCTTCCACGCAGAGCTGAATCTGACGCACAGACTAGTACTGGTTAATCACTAAGAGGATCTAAGCCTGCCCAGGCAAAGCGGTGCTAGTATCGGACCGTCCATGCTTATAAACCCTATTGGTTTCATTGGGCGACAGGGCTTGTGATGTCATTTCATCTCAATGTCAGGTAAAAGTCCCACAAAATTGGAAGCAACATCTCCAAAATGACCTTTTCAGTGTTGATGGGGATGTTAAACCTCAAATCAAACAAACAAACAGCTTAAGCCTCTGAATGCGGTAACACTCATTCTTGGAGATTGATCATTAAGAGCAGTTGTAGTTTGTATACTACTAGATGACAACTTAGTAGGCTGAGGCCTGCCTAGGAAAAGTGTAGTTAGGTTTACAGACTGGTTGGATATGACCTAAAACATCTTGACTTTGCTGTTAACCTCCGAAACAAGTAGATCCTAAGTGACTGATAAGCAATATACATAGCTGTAGATAAGGTGCTTTTTTTCATCCGAAAAGTATTGATATATTTTTATTATTTCTGCCCAAAAACTTACGTTGTGGGTACTCATTAGAAATGCCTCAGCAAGGCAGAAATAAAAATAATAATATTTGGACTGGGGCTTTGCATATATGTACGTAATACAGAACTTTATTATCGGAGGTCATCTGTATTGACACCAGGTCAAGTAATATTAACTGAGGTCAAGTGAGGTAAAAAAATCAATAATGCTTTCTTAATTGTGTCAATTAATAAAATTGTCATTAATCAAGTAATTTTGCATTGACCCAGTTACAGGTCCTCGGTCAGCTGCACAGGCCCTTGGCCTTCGGCCTAGGGCCAGTGCAGCAGACCTCATACCTGTACCTGGGCCAATACGAAATTACTTTATTAATAACATTATATTAATGCCTCAAAGGCTGGTGGCTCATTGATATTGACTGCTTGGAACTCCTTTAGTCCCTTAGAATTCTTCTGGTATCTCCAGATGACAAACATTTTGGACACGGTAAAAAACTTAACCCTTATCTTGCTGAATATTCATCTAAGCCACACCCATTTCTGACTTTGAACCAGTCAGATTACTTGATGTAATTTATTTTTAACTGAATGTCTGAAGAAGCATCTGATCTGGATCTACACTGTTTCCAAAGATAGGGGTTGTCGTGAACAGCAAGATAAGGGTTAAAAATTAGGACACCTTGAGGACTTGCTGTAATTCTGCTAAAATTTTGACAAATTTGTTTCACAATCCAGCAAGGAGTCCAAAAGGTGCAGATGGAATGGTAAACAGTGTAGACCCTGATCAGACTGCTCCTTTAGGAACAGTCAGATCTGGGTCTTTACAAACAGTGCAGACCCTGATCAGACTGCTCCTTCAGGGTCTGGGTTCTTCTGTAAGGTGATTTAAATGAAAATGTCGTCTGCTTATGTCGTCTGATTAATCTTGTTGCAAAATTTTTTTAAATTTTTTTTTGCATATCGGCAGCCTTATCTTGTAGGTGCAGTTTTATCTGGGTCCACACTGTTTGCAAAAATGATTTAAAGTAACGAGCAGACAACAAAGCAGATGAAAGTTGTCATGATTAACACTTTATGGGTTACTAAGCGGAAGGGAGAGAATGATCATAAAAAGATTCCCTGATCAATCGCCATTAAAGAATGTTGCGGATACGTCAGGTATCAAACCCACAATCTCCTGATCGCCAGTTAACCCTTATCCTGCTGAATATTCAGTTTAGCCACACCCATTTCTGTCTATCAACCAATCAAATTACTTGATGTAATTTATTGCTACAAATTCATAAAATGAATGCCAAACAGTGTAGATCCTGATCAGATGGCTTCTTCTGGATCTACACTGTTTGCAAAGATTTTTTATGGGGACTGATCAGTGTGTTCACATTGCACTTTGTGGATTCTCTAGGATTGAAAGCTGTTTGATGTAGATGGCTGTATTCTGACATAACCCTTATCCTGTTGTTCTTGACGACAGCACATACACTGTTTGTCAACACCTCACCAATCGAGCCTTGTTTTGTTTGTTTGTTTGATTTGAGGTTTAACGTCCCCGTCAACACTGTATAGGTCATTTTGGAGACGTTACTTCCAATTTCGTGGGACTTTTGCCCGACATTGAGATACTATGACACCCCAAGCCCTGCCGTCCAATGAAACAAATAGAGTTTATATGCATGGACGATCAGACTTGCACCACTTTTTCTGGACAGACTTAGAACCTTTAAGCCGTTTACAAGTAATCATGTGCTGTCGGTTTCAGCTCTGCATGGAAGCATCATGCAGCCCAATCTATTTGCCCTGATGGGCGGGGGGCCAAATCAAGGCTTGAAGAAATAGATGGGCTGCATGATGCTTCCACGCAGATATGAAGTTGGCCTCGGGAGCTCAGTGGGATGCACATCTGACTGGTGAGCAGGAGGTCAGGAGGACGTGGGTTCAATACCTGCTGGGGTCGGCAGCTTTCTTCCATGGAGATTGATCATGAAATCTTTTCTACGGTCATTCTCTCCCTTCCGCTGATTCAAGAAGGGCAGTTGTCAGTTTCTGGCGAAAGGAATGTGCACTGTACTGGTTAACTGTTTACGTATAACCCTGCCCAGGAAAAGTGTGGATAGGTGAATTGACCGGCTCAAAAATGACCTAAAATAGTGTCGACTGGGCCGTTAAACTCCAATACAAACAAACAAACAACTGCAGAGCTTAAACCAACTGCACACTAGTACTGGTAAACTGCTTAGAGGATCTAAGCCTACCCGGGCAAAGCAGTGCGAGTCTGACTGTCCATGCTTATAAACCCTTTTGGTTTCATTGGACGAAAGGGTTTGAGATATCATTTATCTCAATGTTGGGTAAAAGTCCCACAAAATTAGAAGCAATGTCATCAAAATGACCTATACAGTGTTGATGGGGACGTTAAACCTCAAATCAAACAAACAAAACACTGTTTCCGGCTCAAAAATGATCTAAATAGTGTTGACTGGGCCATTAAACTCCAAAACAAACAAACAAAACAAGACAGTGTTTGTCATGCAGTTTGTGAATTGAATGAATACAATATATGAAGTAATTTGCTTGGTTGATAGTCAGCTATGGGTGTGGCTCATTAAATTTATTCAGCAGGATAAGGGTTAAGAGGAATGGATACACTTTCAGGGGAAGCAACTCCTTAAGAAATTCTTTCATTTAAGAGGGGTTCAGTTTCAGCAAGAAGTATAGGAAGGCAAACTGATTTCCTTGACATGACCTTAATAGTGCTAACTGGGCTGTTAAACAAAAACCAGGGGCCAGTTGTTCAAAGCCTCGTTAGCTTAACAAGCTCGTTAATGGTGATATTGTTAACTGTTCTAGCAAGAACAGTATCTAAAATTTTGGTATTTTTGCACATTTTTTTCAGTAAAAATATTAGCATATTTGCCAAATTAAATGATCAAAGTTTTAACGGTATGTTAACTAACGTCATTAGTTTTGAACAGCTGGCCTCAGAATTTTTTTTAAAACCAGTTATTCAGAAATAAAGCCGTCTCAAAACTAATGACATCATTAGTTAACTTATCATTAAAACTTCGATATTAAATATGTGAAAATATGCTAATGCAAAAGCTGGTCTCATTTTTTTTTTCAGCAAAAATGACACTTTATTGTGTATTTGCTAGAACATTTAAGAATTTTACCACAAACAAGCCAGGCCTCATATTTTTCAGGCTTTTGCAGGATTTCAGGCTTTAAGAGCTTGATTTTTTTTCTTGATTTCAGGCTTTTAGATTTTGATTCTTGTGCCTATAGTCTGTTTGAAAAACTATTTAACGGTTATCCTGCTAAATAAATTTATTAACCCACAGTCAGTCAGTGACTATAAGTCAACCAAAATACTTGATATTTTCACAAACTGCATTACAAACAGTGTAGATTCTGATCAGATGGCTTCTCCAGAAGCCATCTGATCTGGATCTACACTGTTTGAAAAGGTAACAGTTGTGCCTTGTTCAGCAGAATAAGGGTTGAAGCTGCAAAATCGGGCCTTTCAGGCATGGAAAAGCGTAGTCAGTTCAAGGCCTGACAAGCTTGTTAAGCTAACGATGCTTTGAACAACTGGCCCAAGATTTTCTAGTGTTATGTTTAATTTCAGGTTCTGTTGAAAGATTACCGTCTCTCACACAAATTCAAAGAAGCCTGCAAGAAGTCTGTGATTGAGCATTGCCAGGGAAAAGTAACTCTGTAAGAAAGTTTTCCTTAAGAAATAGATCAGCTCTAGTGGTGAATTGCTGAGTTATAAATCACAGTTTGGAGGTCAGTTGTAAAATACAGTAGAACTTCGATGACTCGAACACAGATGACTCGTTTACAATGGATGAGTCGAACACATTCTTCAGCCCCTAGCGAAATCCTCTAAGTAAGAAATAGTGGGGGATAATTAAGGAGATTTTAGTCTTTTATCTTGCAAATGTATGCTGTGTGTACTCATTAGAATCGCCTCGATGAGGCAATTCTAATGAGTACACACTGCATACATATTCATTAAAGAACACCGAAAAGATGTCAAAAAGTATCTCATTATGCCTCCTGACAGTAACCTCAGTGGCTGGAACTACCCCTGCCTCGAACATTTAAAGGTGTTTGAGCCATTGAAGTTCGACTGTAGAAGTAAAGGCAGTGATCAGGAAATGATACAATTAACCCACACCTCCTGTCAGAGACACCAAAGGGAAAGAAACACAAACATTAAATAACTAGACCCTAATAGGACCCATCTATCTGTCCATGCTGACCTATGTAGACTTGTGTTTCATTATTAGCTCACCTGCAGCAAAGCCCCAGGTAAGTTTAAGCATTAACTTTTCACATTTTTGACATCTGAAAGGAAGTCAGATTAAGCTGATACCTGGTGGGAGGCATCCTGGTAACATGGAGATTCAGATTTACTAAAATGGTTCTGTTGGATTTCCAAGATGGCCATTCTTCAAACAACATCTCCCGAACCCAAGGTCCAGTTGAGTTGAAACTTGATGGGATGAGATGAAACTTGATGGGAGGCATCATGATTATATGTAGACTCAGATTTGCTAAAATTGTTCAATTTGAGTATCCAAGATGGCCGCCAAGATGCCCTCCATGGTGGCCATCTTGAATTTCTTCAGACAACATCTCCTCCCAAACCAAAGGTTGAATTGAATTGAAACTTGATGGGATCTCAGGGTGATCTGAATATTTAGATTTGCTAAAATTGATCAGTTCCGATATCCAAGATGGGGGCCTTGGCTGCCATCCTGAACTTCTTCAAAGGACATCTCTCAAACCAGAGGTCTGATCAAGCTAAACTTGATGGGAAGCATTGTGGATGACATAAAGATTCAGATTTGCTAAAATCATTCCGATATCCTCGATGGCTGCCATGGTGGTCATCTTGAAATTCTTCAAACGACTGTCCTCCCGAACATGAGGTTTGACAAAGTTGAAACTTCATGGAAGGAATCGGGGTGAAATGGAGATTCATATTTGCTAAAATTGTTCTATTCTGATATCCAAGATGGCTGCTATGGCGGCTATCCTGAAATTCTTCAAATGTCATCTCTTCCTGAACTAAGGGTTGGATTGTGCTGAAATTTGATGGGAGGCATTGGGGCGACATGGAGATTCAGATTTGCTAAAATTGTTCTGTTCTGATATCCAGGATGGCTGTGCACAGAGACCATCTTTAAATTCTTCAAATGACATCTCCTTCCGAACTAGAGCTCCAATCAAGCAGAATGGCCCCTGCCCATTGGGGCTTGAAGAAATATATGGGCTGCATGATGCTTCCACGCAGAGCTGAAACCGACCCGCACACGAGTACTGGTAAATCGCCTAGAGGATCTAGGCCTGCCCAGAAAAGTGGTTTGAGTCGGCCCGTTTATGCTTATAAACCCTATTGGTTTCATTGGAAGGCAGGGCTTGAGATGTCATTTCATCTCAATGTCAGGTAAAAGTCCCACAAAATTGGAGGCAACGTCTCCAAAATTACCTTTACAGTGTTGACTGGGACGTTAAACCTCAAATCAAACAAACAAACAAATCAAGCAGAAACTTGATGGGAGGCATTGGGGTCACATGGAAATGCTGAAATCGTTTTATTCAGATAATACAAGATGGCCACCATGGCGGCTATGCATATAAACCCTTTGGGTTTCATTGGGCGGTAGGGCTTGAGAAGTCATTTCAATGTCGGGTAAAAGTCCCATAAAATTGGAAGCAATGTCTCCAAAATGACATATACATTTCAAACTGCATAGGAATGTTGCTTAGGTTACCCTCTACCAAAACTCTAGCTAAAACCCTTCCATTCCAACAAGCGAAATGGCCGCCAGATCTAAAAATAGAAAAGCATAAAAAATTTGCTTTAAAAGGCTACTGCTAAACCCTTGGGCCAATCTTATTTAAAGTTCACAGGATTGTTGCCTAGGGTTGCTCTCTATCAAAACAGCTAAAATTGTTCTGCTCTCATGAACAAGATGGCCACAAGAGCTAAAAATAGAAAAATCTTTAAATGACTACTCCTCTGGGCCAATTTCAATCAAACCTCATAGGAACGGGCCTCCATGGCCTGGTGGTTTAGAGCCTTGACTCTTAATCATTAGGTCTCTCACCACTGTGGTTCGAGCCTCGCTCGGGTCATATGTGAGTTGCCAAGTTCTGCAACGATAGGTCAGGTGGTTTTTCTCTGGGTACTCCAGTTTTCGCTCACCTCTGATTAAGGATCAGCTCGATATGAGTGAAATAATCTTGAAAGGGCCGTGAAACCAAAACCAAAAAAAAAACTTCATATAGTCGGGGATTTGAAATTCGTAGCACACGTATTTAAGGAGTTTAATGCACCTTACTTTCGCACACTTAACTATGATATGAATTTATTGAGAGGTCTCTCAGCATCTTGAAAATGGAATTAGAAAATCAAAAAAGTGGGGAAAAAGACATAAAAAGGGGAGATAAATGTACCTACCCTCTTTTCTTATTTTAACATCCAAACAAATCCAAACAGCATCTACTCTGAAACTACAAGGCCGATTGGAACCAAATTACATGTAATGCCGCCATGGGGTGGAAGAACAAACATATATTCTGAATGTCTGGGTCACATGATCAAAATGTCCACCATGCCCATATATGGTAAAACCCTTTGAAATCGCCCGTTCTCAGGAACCAATAGACCGATGACCTTGAAACTTGATATACAATATTGGGGACCCGGTCCCTTTCACATTTGTTCAAATGATGACATTTGGTTGACCTTGACCTTTCTTACGTCAAGGTCACATACGGTCACTTAGGGTCTTGTATGGCAAACACAGAATTTTCTGGTTCTGTTGCAGCTTATGACATCAGAGTTGATATTTGCAGCCAGCTAAATGATCCTGTGGCCATTAGATTACATATTTCTATTTTTTCCAAAACTACTGTGCTTACTGGTACCAAATTACATATACTGCATCAGTGTGGTCGAGAAATCAAAGTTTGTTTGAGAGATCTGTGTGATTGTCACACCAATAAGGAGATGCGACAACGACGTCAACTGTCAACGACGCTAAGTGGCCAAAAGTGATCTTTAGGTTTTGCATCTCAGGAAATACAAGACCTTGGTATGCAACATTTTGGACTTTAGACCTGCTGAGATAGTTCAAAGCTGACCATAATGTATCTGACGGCAACAAAAAACAATGGTTGATTTAAAAAAAAATTGGCAGCAATGGTCCTGCGATTGGCCTCTACTAAACCATTATGGTCGATTAAAATAAATGGCCACCAAGGGTGGGATAATTTATACCCATTGGAGCTCTTGTGAGCGTAGTTTTCCATGGGCTGCTTGTTTATAACTTTGTGTTCAGGTTAGTTATTAAAAGTCGCGTAAGCTTGGTGGCAAGCATAAGCCATATTTAATTGGCGTTGTCATGATACAGCAGCCACAGTTTCCTGCTTTACTGATTGCGCTTATTGCTTAGCTGCATTTTCCAGCCTTCATAAACCATTTATTCGATAACCAGTGGTAGTTTGATATGAAGTTACCATGACAGCAATACCTCTGAAAGACGACAATGTTCAGTGAATTTAACAACGCGACCCTATTTCAGTCTTTTTAGCTCACCGTCACGTAGTGACGAGGTGAGCTTTTGGGATCACTTTTTGTCCGTCGTCCGTCGTGCGTGCGTGCGTGCGTCCGTGCGTCCATCCGTGCGTGCGTAAACAATTTCTTTAAACCACAACTCCTCCTAAACCACTGATCGGATTTTGACCAAACTTCACAGGAATGATCCTTAGGTGGCCCCCTTTCAGAGTTGTTCAAATGGTTCCGGTCCGTTGCACATCTAGGTCACAGGAGCCAAAAATAGATTTTTTTCACCAAAAACTTAAAAAATCTTCTTCTCTGAAACCACAAGGCCCAGGTCTTTGATATTTGGTATGAAGCTTCATCTAGTGGACCCCTACCAAGATTGTTCAAATAATAGTGCTGGGGCAAAAAATGCCCCCGCCCCGGGGCCCTTTGGTTTTACATAGGCTTATATAGGGAAAATCTTTAAAAATCTTCTTCTCTGAAACCACAAGGCCCAGGACTTTGTTATTTGGTATGAAGCTTCATCTAGCGGACCCCTACCAAGATTGTTCAAATTATAGTGCTGGGACAAAAAATGCCCCCGCCACGGGGCCCTTTGGTTTTACATTGGCTTATATAGGGAAAATCTTAAAAAATCTTCTTCTCTGAAACCACAAGGCCCAGGTCTTTGATATTTAGTATGAAGCTTCATCTAGTGGACCCCTACCAAGATTGTTCAAATTATAGTGCTGGGGCCAAAAATGCCCCCGCCCAGGGGCCCTTTGGTTTTACATAGGCTTATATAGGGAAAATCTTTAAAAATCTTCTTCTCTGAAACCACAAGGCCCAGGACTTTGATATTTGGTATGAAGCTTCATCTAGTGGACCCCTACCAAGATTGTTCAAATTATAGTGCTGGGACAAAAAATGCCCCCGCCACGGGGCCCTTTGGTTTTACATTGGCTTATATAGGGAAAATTTTTAAAAATCTTCTTCTCTGAAACAACAAGGCCCAGGTCTTTGATATTTGGTATGACGCTTCATCTAGTGGACCCCTACCAAGATTGTTCAAATTATAATGCTTGGGCCAAAAATGCCCCCGCCTTGGGACCCTTTGGTTTTACATAGGCTTATATAGGCAAAATCTTTAAAAATCGTCTTCTCTGAAACAGCAAGGCCCAGGACTTTGATATTTAGAATGAATCTTCATCTAATGGACCTCTACCAAGATTGTTCGAATTATAGCCCTTGGGCCAAAAATGCCCCCGCCCCGGGGCCCTTTGGTTTTATGTAGACTTATATAGGGAAAATCTTTAAAAATCTTCTTCTCTGAAACCACAAGGCCTAGGTCTTTTATATTTGGTATGAAGCTTCATCTAGTGGACCCCTACCAAGATTATTCAAATTATAGTGCTGAGGCCAAAAATGCCCCCCCCCCCCCCCCCCAGGGCCCCCATTGGTTTTACAAAGGCTTATATAGGGAAAATCTTTAAATTTAATTTGATGTGTAGCTTCATCTAGTGGACCTTTGCCAAGATTGTTCAAATTATAGCCTTTGTTGATGTTTGGTATGAAGCTTCACCTTTAAGACCTCCCTCAACATTATGCACATTAAAGCCCTGGGGCCAATAATGGCCCTCTCTGGGGCCCACTTGTTACACTATGGATCAGGTGAGCGATCCAGGGCCATCATGGCCCTCTTGTTTCAAAGGGTTGGCAGAATTTCGTCCAGTATTTCATAATTGAAGGAAAGACGTATTTTAATCAGTTTACGCCTCTGAACAATCAAGCCTCCTTTTGACTGAAGGTCTGCGAAATTTGTCTGCCAACAAAAAAGAAACATTATATAGTATTTGCATGGTAGAACGACGATTTTCCATGAATGTTTTATAGGTACCATTAATTTGCTGCAAAAAAAGATACTCTACTAAATTTAAATATCAGCATCCAACTGCGGATTTGATATACTTCAGCTTATTTGCTAATTGAATGACTCTGGTGTTGGTTGATCTTTTGGTAAACATGCGCAAATTGTGGTGACCAAGTTACATGAAGATGCAGAAAAGGTCAGTCGAGTGTCTGTGTTGAACCCGATGTTCCCACCCTTCTTGACAAAAGTCTAGAATAAGAAGCTTGATTTACATAGGAATCGTTACATTTATTATGCCAAACATCTCCCCTGTTCAAAATATCTGACCTAAGGTGTTAAACCTCAAGTAAGATAACCTTTCATTCAGTTCCTTTCATAAGTACGAATGCATTTCCACCAGAACGCCTGAAGGTAGGTGCCTGATGCTCTGTCTCTGGTAGGGCTAATCGGAGCCTAACTATGGGTTTCCTTTCTTGCAGCATTCTAGCTAATCCATGCTGTTGAGTCCTCGTCCTTGTCTTATCTCCTTATTCGTTTGATTTTATGTTCGCGGAGATGTTGCATTGATGAGCTAGAAATCCATCATGCAGACTGAACAACTAATAGGTTTTAATCAAGACAACCAAGAGTGAGGATTGAGGCCACCTTAAATCAATTAAAGTGTCCACCCCAAACCACAACATCCGTAAAGCCTCTTACTGACCCCATTCCAAGGCGGTCCTTCTGTTGTGGTTTCTTATTTTTATAGTTGGTCTTTAAGATGTATGTATTGCTAATGCCGTTTTTATTTTGGATAGCTGCTTGGCCATATGGGGAGATAACTGTCCTTCTGGCTTTCCATTCGTGACGTTTCATTTTGGTGTTTTGAATGGGAGGTGCGAGGTATTTTGTATAGGTTCATGATCATTGCCTACACTCTGTTTGTCAAATCATGATAACTCCTGATGGCTTGACACAGAAGGCCCTTTTGGCAAATTTGTATGGGACAATTGGGGTGGTTGGGTGAGGCAAAGGTGACGTTTACCTTGCGTCAATCGGACGTCCAACTGATATTGGCTTACAGCTGGACAAGACCTGCTGTTCTTGCAGCAGGTAATGGTAGAGGGGGAATACTGTTATTTCTTCTGTTTCTGCACTTATCTATTTATTTCCTCTTTCTCTTCTGTCCCTCACTTTCATCTGCTCTACTATCTCTTCTATCGCTTTTCTAAGGGAGAAGGCACAAAATGACCAACAAGGGTGGACGTGCCTTTAAACCCAAAACAATCAAAGGAACTAATATAAAAGTAGACGAAGAACAGGTTAATCAGTGCATCACATGAACAAGTCCGTGAAATTAAGACCCCTAAACCCAACTTTATATAGAGAAAACTGGGGTTTACGGGGTAAACATTATTTTTCTTATTTATGTTCCAATACATAGGTTGTGGATACTCGTTAGAACCGCTTGATGCGGTAATAACGAGCACCCTCAACCTATGTTTTGAACATTTATAACAAACATATCAAGGATTATCATCAGAAAAGTAGCCATTATGGAGATGTGAAAAATGCACTGTGTCGCACGGGTGATTTATCGTAATGTGTGACAAGAGACACAGGATAATTAAGAGCTAATGGCGAATAGAGGGACAAGGTTATCGAAGGCAGATTGGCCAATGAAAAGTTAGAAAGTAAATGGAGGTGACATCTTAAGATGCACATTTACAGGTTATACCAATACTCAGGGGAAAGGGAAGAAGGAAAAATGTTTAAGGGGTGGCTTTACATTACATTAAAGCTCGGTTACTATTTATTTTTAATCGTGCGACTTACCAGATAATAAGGTACCCAGTAAGATTTCAATAGAGACCTTGTTGTGGCCAGTAACATTTACGTGTTTAAAATATAATAATTTCGATGTTAGTTTGGGAGTCTTCAGCACAAACTGGAACTTTGGATAATGAATCTTGAAATTTGCAATGTATTTATTAAATGGTGATAGATTCAAGTCACCAGTTTAGAGAATCACTTGCTAGTTCATCGCTGAGAAATATGCTTGGTGATGTAACTAAATAAAAACCAGAAGGAAATGGTCATCAGTAATTTTTCAAAAATATATCTGTTGGCCCCTGTTATGGTACTTATGTGACTAGCCAGTAATATAATTTACTTTATGTATGTTTTAATATGGGTTTTTATCACGATCTGTGACACAGCAGGAAAAAACAGCAAAAGGGTCCATAGGTATCTGAGTCCCTTGTTCATGCCCAGATTGACAAAGATTCATCAAGTTTCACATGCATGTGCAAAAATAACCGTCCTGCATACTGACGGAAAAGAAATTGTTTAAAAAAATACTAAAAACCCTTTGGCGCAAAAATAGTGTAAAATTTACCAAATTTCTGGGGGTAAAATTCCAATGGTCAAAATTTATGGTAAAACCGACTGTAGTTACGTCATATCATGAATTTTGGTATCTTCGAGTAATGACAAATATTTTGGCTGATGCAATAAATCAACATTCAGTTGTAAGCGCAAGCTACACATAAACTTAACTTGATCCAACCATTCCATTTCATGGGGGTGGGTGTAAACTCATAGAATTTTCAACCCCTTTTCCCCACCAGATTTGCTAAATAATCACATGCCAAATAGGTTAGGCTTCTATCTCAATGAAACAGCACAAACAAAGCGTGAGAATTTTGGGTGCATTAAATTTTTCGAAATCTGGTCTCAAATCCCGGACTAATAGGAATGTTGCTAGGGTTACCCATTGCTAAAATAGCTGAAATCTTCCAGCTCGGATGAACAAGTTGGCCACCAGAGCTAAAAATAGAAAAATCTTATGATCCTAAATTTTCGGACAGACAGACAGACCGAAGACCTCCTGAAGGAGCGTTCTTTTCAGGGTCTACACTGTTTGCCATTTATTCTGCACTTTTAAGACTCTCTGCTGGATTGTGCAACAAATTTGTTGAAAGTTCAGGAGAATTACAGCAAGTCGTCAAAATGTCCGAATTTGTTAGCTCACCGTCACGTAGTGACGAGGTGAGCTTTTGGGATCACTTTTTGTCCGTCGTCCGTCGTGCGTCCGTCCGTGCGTGCGTCCGTGCGTAAACAATTTCTTCAAACGACATCTCCTCCTGAACCACTGATCGGATTTTGACCAAACTTCACAGGAATGATCCTTAGGTGGTCCCCTTTCAAAGTTGTTCAAATGGTTCCGGTCCGTTGCACATATAGGTCACAGGGGCCAAAAATAGAGTTTTTTCACTGAAAACTTAAAAAATCTTCTTCTCAGAAACCACAAGGCCCAGGTCTTTCATATTTGGTATGAAGCTTCATCTAGAGGACCCCTACCAAGATTGTTCAAATTATAGTGCTGGGGCCAAAAATGCCCCCGCCCCAGGGCCCTTTGGTTTTACATGGGCTTATATAGGGAAAATCTTGAAAAATCTTCTTCTCTGAATCCACAAGGCCGAGGTCTTTCATATTTGGTATGAAGCTTCATCTAGTGGACCCCTACCAAGATTGTTCAAATTATAGTGCTGGGGTCAAAAATGCCCCCGCCTCGGGGCCCTTTGGTTTTACATGGGCTTATATAGGGAAAATCTTTAAAACTCTTCTTCTCTGAAACCGCAAGGCCCAGGTCTTTCATATTTGGTTTGAAGCTTCATCTAGTGGACCCCTACCAAGATTGTTCAAATTATAGTGCTGGGGCCAAAAATGCCCCCGCCCCGGGGCCCTTTGGTTTTACACAGGCTTATATAGGGAAAATCTTTAAAACTCTTCTTCTCTGAATCCCCAAGGCCCAGGTCTTTGATATTTGGTATGAAGCTTCATCTAGTGGACCCCTACCAAGATTGTTCAAATTATAGAGCTGGGGCCAAAAATGCCCCCGCCTCGGGGCCCTTTGGTTTTACATGGGCTAATATAGGGAAAATCTTTAAAAATCTTCTTCTCTGAAACCACAAGGCCCAGGTCTTTCATATTTGGTATGAAGCTTCATCTAGTGGACCCCTACCAAGATTGTTCAAATTATAGTGCTGGGGCCAAAAATGCCCCCGCCCCGGGGCCCTTTGGTTTTACATAGGCTTATATAGGGAAAATCTTTAAAACTCTTCTTCTCTGAATCCCCAAGGCCCAGGTCTTTGATATTTGGTATGAAGCTTCATCTAGTGGACCCCTACCAAGATTTTTAAATTATAGTGCTGGAGCCAAAAATGCCCCCGCCTCGGGGCCCTTTGGTTTTACATGGGCTTATATAAGGAAAATCTTTAAAAATCTTCTTCTCTGAAACCGCAAGGCCCAGTTCTTTCATATTTGGTATGAAGCTTCATCTAGTGGACCCCTACCAAGATTGTTCAAATTATAGTGCTGGGGCCAAAAATGCCCCCGCCCCTGGGCCCTTTGGTTTTACATAAGCTTATATAGGTAAAATCTTTAAAAATTTTCTTCTCTGAATCCGCAAGGCCCAGGTCTTTGATATTTGGTATGAAGCTTCATCTAGTGGACCCCTACCAAGATTGTTCAAATTATAGTGCTGGGGCCAAAAATGCCCCCGCCTCGGAGCCCTTTGGTTTTACATGGGCTTATATAGGGAAAATCTTTAAAACTCTTCTTCTCTGAAACCGCAAGGTCCAGGTCTTTGATATTTGGTATGAAGCTTCATCTAGTGGACCTCTACCAAGGTTGTTAAAATTGTAGTGCTGGGGCCAAAAATACCTCCACCCCGGGGCCCTTTGGTTTTACATGGGCTTATAAAGGAAAATCTATAAAAATCTTCTTCTCTGAAACCGCAAGGCCCAGGTCTTTGATATTTGGTATGAAGCTTCATTTAGTGGACCCCTACCAAGATTGTTCAAATTATAGTGCTGGGGCCAAAAATGCCCCCGCCCCGGGGCCCTTTGGTTTTACATGGGCTTATATACGGAAAATCTTTAAAAATCTTCTTCTCTGAAACTGCAAGGCTCAGGTCTTTGCTATATGGTATGAAGCTTCATCTAGTTGACCCCTTTCAAGAATGTTCAAATTATAGTGTTGGGGCCAAAAATGCCCCCGCCCCGGGGCCCTTTGGTTTTACATAGGCTTATATAGGGAAAATCTTTAAAAATCTTCTTCTCTGAAAATGCAAGGCCTAGGTCTTTGATATTTGGTATGAAGCTTCATCTAGTGGACCCCTACCAAGATTGTTCAAATTAAAGTGCTGGGGCCAAAAATGCCCCCGCCCGGGGCCCTTTGGTTTTACATAGACTTATATATAGGGAAAACCTTGAAAAACTTTCATCTCTGAAACCACTAGGCTAGGTCTTTGATATTTGGTATGAAGCTTCAGCTGGTGGACCTCTACCAAGATTGTTCAAATTATAGCCCTGAGACCAAAAATGCCCCCGCCTGGTGGCCCTTTGGTTTTACATAGTCTTATATGGGGAAAATCTCTAAAAATCTTCTTCTATGAAACCACAAAGAAAACATGAAAACAAGGCCTAGGTCTTTGATATTTGTTGTGAAATTTCATCTAGTGGACCTCTATCAAGATTGTTCAAATTATAGCCCTGGGGCCAAAAATGCCCCCCCCCCCCCCCCCCCCCCCCCCCGAGACCCTTTGGTTTTACATAGACTTATATAGGGATATCTTTAAAAATCTTCTTCTCTGAACCTGCAAGGCCATGTCTTTGATATTTGGTATGGAGCTTCTTCTAGTGGACCTCTACCAAGATTGAACAAATTATAGCCCTCGGGCTACAAATGCCCCCGCAGGGGGCCCTTTGGTTTTACATAGACTTTTATAGAGATAATTTTTGAAAATCTTCTTCTCTGAAACAGCAAGGCCCAGGGCTTTGATATTTGTGTGAAGCTTCATCTAGTTGAACTTTTATCAAGATTGTTTAAATTATAGCCCCCGTCTCTGGGCCATTTGGTTTTACATAGGCTTATGTAGAGAATATCTTAAAAAAAATTATCTTCTCTGAAACAGCAAGGCTCTGGTCTTTGATATTTGGTGTGTAGCTTCATCTAGTGGACCTTTGCCAAGATTGTTCAAATTATTGCCTTTGTAATGCCCCCGCCATTCGAAGAATGGTGGAAAGGGCATATAGCGTTGCCCCTGTCCGTCCGTCCGTCCGTTCGTCCATCCGTGCGTCCGAAACTTAAACGCAGTCAATAACTTCCTTATTTCTTGATGGATTTTAAAATTACTCAGCAGAAATGTTAACCATCATGAGACGACGTGTCACGTGCAAAACCCAGGTCCTTACCTCCAAGGTCTAGGTCATACTTAGAGGTCAAAGGTCAAAAAAGGGTCCGAAACTTAAACGCAGTCAATAACTTTCTTATTTCTGGATGGATTTTGAAATTACTTTGTAGAAATGTTAACCATCATGAGACGATGTATCATGTGCAAAACCCGGGTCCGTACCTCCAAGGTCAAGGTCATACTTAGAGGTCAAAGGTCAAAAAAGGGTCCGAAACTTAAACGCAGTCAATAACTTACTTATTTCTGGATGTATTTTAAAATTACTTTGAAGAAATATTAACCATCATGAGACGATGTGTCACATGCAAACCCAGATCCGTACCTCCAAGGTCAAGGTCATACTTTGAGGTCAAAGGTTAAAAAAAATGGTCCGAAACTTAAACGCAATCAATAACTTTCTTATCTCTGGATGGATTTTGAAATTATTTGGCAGAAATGTTGGCCATCATGAGACAATCTGCCTCACTCAAAACCAAGGTCCTTACCTGCAAGGTCAAGGTCATACTTAGAGGAGAAACATGAAAAGAAGGGTCCAAAACTTAAACACGGTTAATAACTTTCTATGGATGAATACGAACATAGACATATTTTCAGGCGGGGGCATCAGTGTCCTATGGACGCATTTCTAGTTGATATTTGGTATGAAGCTTCACCTTTTTAGACCTCCCTCAACATTATGCACATTATAACCCTAAGGTCAATAATGGCCCTCCCCGGGGCCCACTTGTTACTCTATGGATCAGGTGAGCGATCCAGGGCCATCATGGTCCTCTTGTTTTTATGGTAGAGAATACTAAGGGTTCTTGTCTTATGTTGGGAGGTTGGGTGAGGCAAAGGGGACGTGTATCTTGCTTCACTGGGGTGTCCAACGGATATTGGCTTACAGTTGGACAGGGCCTGCTGTCCTTGAAGCAGGTAAGGGTAGAGGGGGAATATTGTTAATTCTTCTGTTTCTACACTTCCATTCAATTTTCTCCTTCTCTGTCCTTTCTCTGTTATGTAAGGCTTGAGTTTAAGGCCAAAAGAATCATTTTTAGCTCACCTGTCATGTAATGACGAGGTATGCTTTTGGGATCACTTTTCTTTTGTCTGTCCGTAAACGATTTCTTCAAACGACATCACCTCCTAAACTACTGGTCGGATTTCGACTCAAACTTCACAGGAATGATCCTTAGGTGGTCCCCTTTCAAAGTTGTTCAAATGGTTCTGGTCAATTGCACACCAAGGTCATGGGAGCCAAAAATAGATTTTTTTTCAATAAAACCTTAAAAAATCTTCTCCTGAAACCGCAAGGTCCAGGCCTTCAATATTTTGTGTGTAGCTTCATCTAGTGGACCTCTACCAAGATTGTTCAAATTATAGTGCTGGGGCCAAAAATGCCCCCGCCCCTGGGCCCTTTGGTTTTACATAGGATTATATAGGGAAAATCTATAAAAATCTTCTTTTCTGAAACCACAAGGCCCAGGTCTTTGATGTTTGGGATGAAGCGTCATCTAGTGGGCCTCTACCAAGATTGTTCAAAAAATCTTCTTCACTGAAACTACAGGGACCAGGTCTTTTGATATTTGGTATGAAGCTTCATCTAGTGGACCCCTACCAAGATTGTTCAAATTATAGTGCTGGGGCCAAAAATGCCCCCGCTCCGGGCCCTTTGGTTTTACATCTATAGGATTATATAGGGAAAATCTTTAAAAATCTTCTTCTCTGGAACAGCCAGGCCCAGGTCTTTGATAATTGGTATGAAGCTTCATCTAGTGGACCCCTACCAAGATTGTTCAAATGATAGTGCTGGGGCAAAAAATGCCCCCGCCCCGGGCCCTTTGGTTTTACATAGGATTATATAGGGAAAATCTTTTAAAATCTTCTTCTCTGAAACCCCAAAGCCCAGGTCTTTGATATTTGGTATGAATCTTCATCTAGTGGACCTTTACCAAGATTGTTCAAATTATAGCCCTGGAGCCAAAAATGCCCCCACTCAGGGGCCCTTTGGTTTTACATAGACTTATATAGGATAAATCTTTAAAAATCCTCTCCTGAAACCACAAGGCCTAGGTCTTTGACTTCATCTAGTGGACCTCTACCAAGATTATTCAAATTTTAGCCCTGAGACCAAAAATGTCCCTGCTCCGGGGCCCTTTGGTTTTACATAGACTTATATAGGGAAAATCTTTAAAAATCTTCTTCTGTGAAACCACAAGGCCTAGGTCTTTGATATTTGGTGTGAAATTTCATCTAGTGGACCTCTATCAAGATTGTGCAAATTATAGCCCTGGGACCAAAAATGCCCCCGCCCGTGACCCTTTGGTTTTACATAGACTAATGGAGCTTCATCTAGCGGACCTCTACCAAGATTGTTCAAATTATAGCCCTCGGGTTACAAATGCCCCCGCCCCAGGACCCTTTGCTTTTACAAAGACTTATATAGAATCTTCTTCTCTGAAACAGCAAGGCCCAGGTCTTTGATATTTGGTGTGAGGCTTCATCTAGTGGACCTCTGTCAAGAGTGTTTAAATTATAGCCCTGGGGCCAAAAATGCCCCAGCCATTTGGTTTTACATAGGCTTATGTAGAGAATATCTTTAAAAAAATATTCTTCTCTGAAACCGCAAGGCCCAGGTCTTTGATATTTGGTGTGTAGCTTCATCTAGTGGACCTTGGCCAAGATTGTTCAAATTATAGCCTTTGTTGATATTTGGTATGAAGCTTCACCTTTTTAGTCTAATAGACCTCCCTCAACATTATGCACATTATAGCCCTGGGGCCAATAATGGCCCTCCCCCGGACCCACTTGTTACTCTTTGGATCATGTGAGCGATCCAGGGCCATCATGGCCCTCTTGTTTAGTTTCTATTTAATGAAGATAATTTTGTTTCTTAAGAAAGGTGAAGTTTAGGATTCTTTATTCAGATTCAGTGTTTCTGAATTCGTTCAAATAGTTCTGATGCATGTAGTTATGTTTTTGCATGCAACTCTGTCTCCAAATTATTACGAAAACACGCCTATACAAATAATTTGTAAACTTTACCGCCGAAAAAAAAAAAAAATTTTTTTAGATGAAAGATTGTGATATTTATCTTATTTCAGCTTAAAATATAGATTGTGGGTACTTTTTAGAACCGCCTCATTGAGGCAGTTCTAACGAGTACCCACAATCTATATTTTAGAGCAGAAATAGGAAAAATATGGTATACCCCTGTAAACCCCAGTTTTACTATATAAAAGTGGGGTTCAAGGGGTCAAAATTATATAGGCTTGTTTTCATTATGTATCTCTTTTATCTCCCCTCCCTTTCTCTGGGAGGTGGCACAAAATGACCCACAAGGATTGACATGTTAAACCCAAAACAGTCAATCAATCTTGTCTCATGTCGTGCTCATATGTTTTCACAATTCAGGAATGACATAGTAGAATGTTTGAGTGAAGCGGTGAGAAACGACACCTTAGAAGGAAAGAAACACAGAATCCAAGAACCCTGTAGAAGACAATTGAGAGTGGAAATTTTGCATAGGGTAAGGTATAATATGATGATTAGGCCAAATAAAAAAGAAATATGTTTGGCATTTGCAAAAGCTACTCCCCCGCCATTCGAAGATATAGCGTTGCCCCTGTCCATTTGTCCGTTCGATCGCCTGTCCATTCATTCGTCTGTCAGAAAATTAAATGCAATCAGTAACTTTCTTATTTCTGGATGGATTTTGAAATTACTTGTCAGAAATGTTTACCATCATGAGACAATGTGTCGCTTGCAAAATCCAGGTCTGTACCTCCAAGGTCAAGGTCGTACTTAGAGGTCAAAGGAAAAAAAAAGGGTCCAATACTTAAACACGGTCAATAACTTCATTATTTCTGAATGGATTTTGAAATTACTTGGCAGAAATGTTAACCATCATGAGACGATGTGTCATGCCCAAGACCCAGGTTGGTACCTCCAAGGTCAAGGTCATACTTAGAGGTCAAAGGTAAAGAAAAAATGTCTTTTTCTTTTGTATGGTTATTCTGAATGGATTTGGAAATTACTTGGTAGAAATTTTAACCATCATGAGTCGATGTACCTCGTATCAAGCGCAAGACCCAAGTTGGTAATCCAAGGTCATACTTACAGGTCAAAGCTAAACAAAAGTGTTTTTTCTTGTGTTCGCAAAATATTTTTGTTGTTCCTGGATGGATTTTTCAGGCGGGGGCATCCGTGTCCATTGGACACATTTCTAGTTTTCAGCAAAAAAAATTAGTGCATATGCCATATTGAAGAACAAACTTCATCATATGACGTCGGGTCTGAGAATGTAATAGGCATGTCATAAATTGCAATTATTTGATAATCCACTAGTGGATAAAATATGCAAATTAGTTAGATACGCCCTGTATCTTTACATGTACGACGTCCTTAGCGACATTGCATTTACTAATGGCGGAATATTGACATTTTTGTTAGACAGTCATGAATAAAATGCATTTAAATGCCATATGATAAATAGAATCTTGCATTCGTGCTCATGTATTATTGAATTTATTAAACTTGTTGAAGAAAGGGGATAAAATGCCTGGCAAAGCTTTGCATTTTATCCCTTTTCCACAACTCATGTAATTCAATAATACATGAACACTCGTGTACGATCCTCTATTTAAGGGGAATGTGAACACCTGGCACAGTTTTCCGCCGTTTTTGAAGGGGGACAACTTCCGTGACCTCCTGTTCGCTTTTCTATAAGGTAGCATTGCACTAAATACTGGGAGGTGCCGGGTTTTATCACTTTTTGACCGAGCTTTTGGTTGTTCTAAATACCAGACTTGCTTCCATTGGTTATATATCCCATGTTTTATTTCAATGTGAGAAAATGACAGGTATAAGGGACTAAAATAATGCATGTTTTATATATAGGTCTGCAAGGTCAAAGAAATTTTTGCTGATTTTATATGGTAACCCCTCCTTTAGAAATGTTGGTTTGTATTTACTCTGTTCTAGTAGGTAAACAAACATGGTTGACTGTAACTTGAAAAGGAGCAGATCAACATGTGGATTTTTTCTCATTAACTTGTTGGGCTGGGATGGCTCTATAAACAAGTAAGGTTTGAAAAGTTTTGTATTTGTAGTTTTTGTGGGAGCAGGTAAAAGGTTACTATTGTCGCCTATGGAAAACATTTAGTGGAAAGCTCCCATAAGCCCTGTCCCACTGAAAAAGGGGTCTACTCTCAAAGGAAAGAATTTTCTCCTTTGGAGCAACAGCCCCCGCCCATCGGGGCTTGAAGAAATAAATGGGCTGCATGTTGCTTCCACACAGAGCTGAAACTGACCTGCACATGAGTACTGGTAAACCACTTAGAGGATCTAAGCTTGCCCAGGCAAAGCGGTGCGAGTCCGCCCGTCCATGCTTCTAAACCCTATTGGTTTTATTGGGCAACATGGCTTGAGATGTCATTTCATCTCAATGTCGGGTTTAAGTCCTACAAAATTGGAAGCAACGTCTCCAAAATGACCTTTACAGTGTTAACGGGGACGGTAAACCTCAAATCAAACAAAGAAATCCTTTGGAGCAAATTCTTAACTTTCAGAGTTGACCCCTATTGACATTGGAGACAAAAATACTTTTGTTATGGTGTATTAACTTATTACCCTGTATATCATATTTTTCTTTTAGGATGAAGATATACAGCTAGACCCAGAACTTTATGGAGCTTGTAAAACAGATATAGCAAATTTTTGCCATGGAAAGAAAACCGGAAATGCTGAGGTAGGCGGATGCTCTCTCATCAACCCTGCTTTTGTTTATCTGTTTTACTGCTTGTTAACGCTCTGCAAGCTGGATATTTTTTTTTTCAGAAGACGACAAGTTGAAGTGATTCTGACAAGTACCCACAACATATATTTCTCATTAGAAATAAAGAGAATTATCCATCACTTATCTTCATTGCACCTTCTTATCTGGAGCTGTATAGATACACAAAAACATTGCTAGAAAGGGGAATGGATACACCTTCAGGGGAGGCAACTCCTGCAATAGTATTTTTGTCTCCCATGTAAATAGGGGTCAACTCTAAAAGAAGGAGCAAATTCTTTCTTTTAAGAGTTGACTCCTTTTTCAGTGGGACAGGGCTTATAGAAAAGCTAACAGGAAGTCCTGAAAGTTGTCTCCTTTTGAAAAATGGCGGAAAAATTTGCGAGATGTTGCCATTCCCCTTAAGGTGCCCAGGAAAACTGCATCTAAAAATTGTCTATGTCATCTGCTGCCAATTCTTGCAACCTTTTCAAAAGTATTCTTGCTTTCTGGCAAACTGTAGGGACCCTGATCAGACTGCTCCTCTAGGAGCAGTCTGATCAGGATCCCCACAGTTTCCAATAGCGACTTTAAAAGTAACCAGCAGACAACAAAGCAGGTGACAGTTGTTGAGATTGGCACAAAATTTTAGTGGATGACATGTTCAAATGCATGTATTTTTATGCCCATGGTGGAAGGGCATAAAGTGTAGCAACTGTCCATCCATTTGTTTGATTGTCCATCCGAACCTTAAACACAGTCAGTAACTTTCTTATTTCTGGATAGATTTTGAAATTACTTGGCAGAAGTGTTAACCATCATGAGATGATGTGTCGCACGCAAAGCCCAGGTCCGTACCTCCAAAGGACAAGGTTGTACTTGGCGGTCAAAGGTCAAAACAAGGGCCCCCAAATTTAAACACTGTCAATTTTTTTTTCCCGGATGTTTTTTGAAATAACTAAGCAGAAATGTTAACCATCATAAGATGATGTGTTGTGCACAAGACCCATGTTGATATGTCCAAGGTCTAGGTCATACTTAGAGGTCAAAGGTAAAAAAGTGTCTAAAACTTAAACACAGTCAATAACTTAATTATTTCTGGATTGATTTTGAAATTACTTGGCAGAAATGTTAACCACGATAGATGGATTGGTCTCGAGCAAAACCTAGGTCCGTATCTCCAAGTTCAATGTCGTACTTAGAGGTCCATGGCAAAAAGAAACTGTCTGAAACAGGGTCAATAACTTCCTTTTTAGCACACCTGTCACGTAGTGACAAGGTGAGCTTTTGAGATCACTTTTCGTCCGTCGTCGGTGCGTGTGTGGGTGCGTGCGTGCGTGTGTGCATAAACAATTTCTTCAAACGACATCTCCTCCTAAACCACTGATCGGATTTTGACCAAACTTCACAGGAATGATCTTTAGGTGGTCCCCTTTCAAAATTGTTCAAATGGTTCCAGTCCTTTGCAAATCTGGGTCACAGGCGCCAAAAATAGATTTTTTTTTCACAGAAAACTTAAAAATTCTTCTTCTCTAAAACCACAAGGTCCAGGTCTTTGATATTTGGTATGAAGCTTCATCTAGTGGACCCCTACCAAGATTGTTCAAATTATAGTGCTGGGGCCAAAAATGCCCCTGCCCCGGGGCCCTTTGGTTTTACATGGGCTTATATAGGGAAAATCTTTAAAAATCTTCTTCTCTGAAACCACAAGGCCAAGGTCTTTGATAAATGTATGTTGCTTCATCTAGTGGACCCCTACCAAGACTGTTCAAATTATAGTGCTGGGGCCAAAAATGCCCCCGCCCCGGGACCCTTTGGTTTTACATGGGCTTATATAGGGAAAATCTTTAAAAATCTTCTTCTCTGAAACCGCAAGGCCCAGGTCTTTGATATTTGGTATGAAGCTTCAGCTAGTGGCCCCCTACCGATATTGTTCAAATTATAGTGCTGGGGCCTAAAATGCCCCCGCCAGGGGCCCTTTGGTTTTACATGGGCTTATATATCGGGGAAAATCTTTAAAAATCTTCTTCTCTGAAACCGCAAGGCCCAGGTCTTTGATATTTGGTATGAAGTTTCATCTAGTGGACCCCTACAAAAATTGTTCAAATTATAGTGCTAGGGCCAAAAATGTCCCCGCCCCGGGGCCCTTTGGTTTTACATGGGCTTATATATCGGGAAAATCTTTAAAAATCTTCTTCTCTGAAACTGCAAGGCCCAGGTCTTTGCTATTTGGTATGAAGCTTCATCTAGTTGACCGCTACCAAGATTGTTCAAATTATGGTGCCCCTGGGCCCTTTGATTTTACACGGGCTTATGTAGGGAAAATCTTTAAAAATCTTCTTCTCTGAAACCGCAAGGCCCAGGTTTTTGCTATTTGGTATGAAGCTTCATCTAGTGGATAGTGCTTGGGCCAAAAATGCCCCCGCCCCGGGCCCTTTGATTTTACATTTTAAAGGGAAAATCTTTAAAAATCTTCTTCTCTGAAACCGCAAGGCCCAGGTCTTTGATATTTGGTATGTAGCTTCATCTAGTGGACCCCTACCAAGATTGTTCAAATTATAGTGCTGGGACCGAAAATGCCCCCTTCTCGGGGGCCCTTTGGTTTTACATAGACTTATATAGGGAAAATCTTTAAAAATCTTCTTCTGTGAAACCACAGGGCCTAGGTCTTTGATATTTTGTGTGAAATTTCATCTACTGGACCTCTATCAAGATTGTTCAAATTATAGCCATGGGCCAAAAATCCCCCCCGCCCCCAGACCCTTTGGTTTTACATTGACTTATATAGGGAAATCTGTAAAAATCTTCTCCGAAACAACAAGGCCCATGTCTTTGATATTTGGTATGGAGCTTCATCTAGTGGACCTCTACCAAGATTGTTCACATTATAGCTCCCGGGCCAAAAATGCCCCAGTCCCGAGGCCCTTTGGTTTTACATAGACTTATATAGAGATAATCTTTGAAAATCTTCTTCTCTGAAACAGCAAGGCCCAGGTCTTTGATATTTGGTTTGAAGCTTCATCTAGTAGACCTCTATCAAGATTGTTTAAATTATAGCCCTGAGGCCAAAAATGCCCCCCCCCCCCCCCCCCCCACCCCATGGGGCCATTTGGTTTTACCTAGGCTTATGTAGGGAATACGAGGGATGTTCTTAAAGTTCTGATCCTCATGTACTACAGTAGTTATTTCAAACAGTATCTGCACGAGGTTTACATATTCAGAATATATATTATCTTATCTACACATACATATATATAGAAATACTGTCGGACATTTAGTTTAGGAGAGAAACAAAATTCAATCAGTGTCACGCGGTACCACTGGCCTTTTTTCGTAGCAACTATGAAAGGTTCTCAAAAGTCAGAAATAAGAGCTTACATAAAAGCCCGCGGTGCCTTAAAGATAGCTGCCAAAAAAATTCTAAAGGAAATATGTGATATTTACGGATCTTCTGCGGTCTCGATAATAACAGTTTGCCGGTGGTTAAATAAATTTCGGAATGGAAAAAGTAACGTTGAAGATAGTGCCCATTCTGGGAGACCCCGTATGCAAGTGACTGAAGCTAACATTGCTGCTGTGAAAAAAATGGTTGAAGGTGACGCTCGATACACTGTTAGAGATATAGCAGGGTATGTGGGGATAACATCGGCAGCTGTGCATAAAATTTTGACTGGTCATCTGGGACTGAGAAAGCTATGTGCTCGTTGGGTACCCCACTTGCTATCGAAAGAGCAAAAGGCTAACCGTGTTAAATGTGCCAGGGAATTACTTAAAACATATAAAAATTGTGAAAACAAGAGAATCTGCGAATTGTTAACTGGTAATGAAACTTGGATTTATTATTTTGAACCCCGTGAAAAGTTAATAACAAAGTTTGGATTGCTAAAAACCCGTAACAGACTGATTATTGCTAAAAGATGTCAAAGTGCCAAGAAAGTTCTTTATGCTATCTTCTTCAATTCTGCTGGCCCTGTGGTGCAAGTCGCTGCACCAAGCGGTCGTTCTATTACTGGAACGTTCCATAAAAACCATGTGCTCAAAAAAGTGAAAAAATATTTTGTCAAAAAGCGTCCAAAGACCGGCATTCGTAACATTTGTTTAATCCATGACAATGGACCAGCACACAAAAGCAGAATTGTTCAAGACTATTTGCGTGTAGAATCCATCAAACAGCTACCACACCCCCCTTATTCTACAGATCTAAGCCCGTGTGACTTTTTAGCTCACCAGAGCCGAAGGCTCCGGGGGAGCTTATAGGATAGGCAGTTGTCCGGCGTCGTCGTCGTCGTCGTCGTCGTTGTCGTCGTTGTCGTTGTCGTCGTCGTCGTCTGACGTCAACACTTTCAAACATCTTCTTCTCTGAAGCCACTGGACCGATTCAGCCCAAATTTTATCTGTAGCATCCTTGGGCAGGGGGATTGAAAGTTTGTGTTTTTTATGAAAATCGGCCCATTAGTTTGGTTGCTATGGCAACTTAGAGTTTCCATAGACTTATAATGGGGAAAATTGAAAAATGGCATTTACTGCCAAGTCATTGCAGATATTTGGACAAAACTTTTATAGAAATGTTTCTTGAGTAAAATTCTTTCAGCCATATGCTTTTATGCCAACCTGAGGGTCCCCCAGGTTGTGCCGGGGCCATGCCCCACCCCCTCCACTTCATAAAAGGCCATATATCTCAGAAACCATTCAGATCCCGACCCCTAAACCATATATATTCTTGTTCCTATTGATAAGACGCATTTAGTAACACCAACCTTGGGGTCCTCAGGGATGCGCCGAGGTCATGCCCCACCCCCTCCACTTAATAAAAGGCCCAATATCTCGGAAACCATTCAGATCCCCACCCCTAAACCATATATATTCTTGTTCCTTATGATAAGACCCATTCGGTGACATCAACCTGGGAGTCCCCTGGATGCGCCGGGGCCATGCCCCACCCCCTCCATTTCATAAAAGGCCCAATATCTCGTAAACCTTACAGATTCCCGCCCCTAAACCATATATATGCGTGCTTTTTATGATAAGACACATTCATTGACACCAACCTGGGGGTCCTCAGAGATGCGCTGGGGCCTTGCCCCACCCCTCTACTTCACAAAAGGCCATATATCTCAGAAACTGTTCAGATCCCCACCCCTAAACCATATATATTCTTGTTCCTATTGATAAGACGCATTCAGTAACACCAACCTGGGGGTCGTCAGGAATGCGCACAGGTCAGGCCCCACCCCCTCAACTTTATAAAAGGCCCAATATCTCGGAAACCATTCAGATTCCCACCCCTAAACCATATATATTCTTGTTCCTTTTGATAAGACCCATTCAGTGACATCAACCTGGGAGTCCCCTGGATGCACCGGGGCCATGCACCACCCCCTCCATTTGATAAAAGGCCCAATATCTCGGAAACCTTACAGATCCCCGCCCATAAACCATATATATGCTTGCTTCTTATGATAAGACACATTCATTGACACCAACCTGGGGGTCCTCAAAGACGCGCTGGGGCCTTGCCCCACCCCTCCACTTCAAAAAAGGCCATATATTTCAGAAACTGTTCAGAGCCCCACCCCTAAACCATATATATTCTTGTTCATTATGATAAGACGCATTCAGTAACACCAACCTGGGGGTTCCCAGGGATATGCTGGGGCCATGCCCCACCCCCTCCATTTCATAATATCACAATATCTCGGAAACCCTACAGATGGCCACCCCTTAACCATATATAGTCTTGTTCCTTATGATAAGACACATTCATTGACACCAACCTGGGAGTCTCCCTGGGCCTTGCCCCACCCCTCCACTTCACATAAGGCCTTATATCTCAGAGAATGTTCTTAGCCCCACCCTAAACCATATATATTCATCTTTCTTATGATAAGACGCATTCAGTGACACCAGCTTGGGAGTCCCCGGGGCACGCCCAGGCCATGCCACACCGCTTTACTTCATTAAAAGCCATATATATCAGAAATAGTTCAGATCCCCACCCCTAAACCATATACTTGTTCCTTATGATAAGACTCGTTCAATCACACCAACCTGGAGGTCTCTTTGTGCTGAGGCAATGTGCCCCGCCCTTCCATTTCATAAAAGGCTTTATATTTCAGAAACCATTCAAATCCCCACCCCATAATCATATATGTTCTTGTTCCTTATTATTAGCACACCTACTGTAGCGGGGTCCGCAGGGGCCATTCCTATTTCATAAAAGGGCCTCAAATCTCTGAAACCGGTCAGATTCCCAGCACTGAACCATATATATACTTGGTCCTTATGATAAGACACATTTAGGGACAACAGTTTGGGCTTTCCTGGGATCAACAGGGCATGCCCCAACCCCTCAACTGTTAAAGAGGCCTTACAGATCCCCACTGCTAAACCATATATATTTTTGTTTCTTATGATAAGACGCATTTAGTGATACCAACCAGGGCTCCATTGGGTCCATGCCCCACCCCCTCTACTTCATAAAAGGCCTAACTTTTCAGATGCTGAGTCCACATGGGTGCTCATTTGGACATGGGGGTTCATTTGGTGGATTAAAATGATATCATGTTAAAATACATGGCTGCCATTGGGCAGGATGGGCAGTGCCCACCTGAGCTCTGGTGAGCATAGTGGCCCATGGGCCTCTTGTTCCTGTTTCCTAGGCTAAAAAGAATGTTATACGGTAGACGTTATAACTCTAGGAATGCCTTAGGAAGTGCTATTTATCAGTGCCTGAACAGTATACCCAAAGCTGAGTATTTTGCAGCCTTCCGTTCTTGGATATCGAGACTTCAAAAGTGTATTTCTGTTAAAGGAGAGTATTTTGAAGGAATGAAATGAAAATTTTTATTATATTCTGTTTATGTATCATTTTATAGCCCAGGATCAGAACTTTAAGAACATCCCTCGTATCTTTTAAAAAATCTTCTTGTCTGAAACCGCAAGGCCCAGGTCTTTGATATTTGGTGTGTAGCTCCATCTAGTGGACCTTCGCCAAGATTGTTCAAATTATAGCCTTTGTTGATATTTGGTATGAAGCTTCACCTTTTCAGACCTCCCTCAACATTATGCACATTATAGCCCTGGGGTCAATAATGGCCCTCCCCGGGGCCCACTTGTTACTCTATGGATCAGGTGAGCGATCCAGGGCCATCATGGCCCTCTTGTTTCTGGATGGATTTTGAAATTACTTGGCAGAAATGTTAACCATAATGTGACAATGTGCTGTGCACAAAACCCAGGTCTGCACCCCTAAGGTCAAGGTCTTACTTACAGGTCAAAGGCAAAAAAGGTCCAAAACTTAAACTCAGTCAATAATTTTCTTATTTCTGAATGGATTTTGAAATTACTTAGTAGAAATTTTAACCACCATAAGAAGATCTGTCTTGCGTAAAACCCAGGTCCATACCTCCAAGGGCAAGGTAGTACTTTGAGGTCAAAAATCAAAAAGGGTCCAAAACTTAAACACAGTCAATAACTTTCATATTACTGGATGATTTTGAAATTACTTTGCAGTAATGTTAACCGCCATGAGATGATCTGTCTCGCCTAAAACCCAGGTCCGTACCTCCAAGGTGAAGGTTGTACGTAGAGGCCAAAGGTAAAAATAGGTCTGAAACTTAGAGTCAATAACTTACTGGATGGATTACTGGATGGATTTTGAAATTACTTTGCAGAAATGTTAACAACCATGGAACGATCTGTCTTGTGTAAAACCCAGGTCCGTACCTCCAAGGTGAAGGTCGCATGTAGAGGCCAAAGGTCAAAAAAGGGTCCGAAACTTAAACACAGTCAATAACTTTCTTATTACTGAATGGATTTTGAAATTACTTGGCAGAAATGTTAACCAAGATGAGACAATGTGTTGTGCACAAGACCCAGGTTGATATCTCAAAGGGCAAGGTCATACATACAGGTCAGATATAAAGAAAATGTCTTTTTTCTTGTGTCTGGTTATTCTGAATATATTTGGAAATTACTTGGTAGAAATGTTAACAATCATGAATCAGTGTGTCATGCACAAGACCCAGGTTGGTACCGCCAAGGTCAAGGTCATACTTAGAGGTCAAAGGTAAAGAAAAGTGTCCACTCAATACCTTTGTTGTTTCTGGATGGATTTGGAAAATATGTACATGGCAGAAATGTTAACCATCATGAGACATTTTGTTGCAGGAAAGACCCAGGTCTGTCCGTACCTGTAAGGTCAAGGTCATACTTAGAGGTCCAAGGTCAAATACTGGGGAAATCCTTGTCCTGTGGACACATTTCTATTTTTTTTTTTTTTTAGAAAAACAGGCCAAGCGGAAGATTCACTTAGTCTGAGGGCCCCACCCTTTCGGGGCTTGTATTAATGGATTGAACTGCATGGTGCTGTCATACAGAGCTGAAACTGACTACACATGAGTACTGGTAAACAGCTTAGAGGGGCTTAGCCTGCTCAGACAGTGGTGCAAGTCAAACCTTCCATGCACCCTATTGGTTTCATTGGGTGACAGGGCTTGAGATGTCATGTCATCTTGAATGTTGGGTAAATGTCCCACAAAATTGGAAGCAGCATCTCCAAAATGACTTAAATAAGTGTTGAGGGGGACTTTAAACCTCAAGTCAAACAAACACGTTATCTGAAAAAAAAAAAGTCATTTGCTGCATCATTTTTGCTTGGTGCTTTTTGTACCAAATGGAATCTTACTCCTTATACATATAGCAAGGGTCCATTTCAAAATTTTGGGGTCTGGTGTGTTTTCAAAATTTATTTAGAAAATACCTGAAATTTTTGCAAACAGTGGAGGCCCTGATCAGAGGCCACACCCTGCGGCATCTGATCTGGGTCTACACTGTTTGCCAAGGTACCCCTTTAGGGGTTTCCGGTACAAAATTAGTTAAGGGATAATTATCTGTTTATTTATTCATTTTATTTATTTTTGTATTTCAGACTGTGGAGTGTTTAAAAGATAACCAGCAGCAGCTCTCTAAGCCATGTCATAAAATGATTTTTAGGAGAGAGGTTAGTACTTGCTGCTTAGATGGTTGGTTGAGACAAAGGTGCCTAGCATCTTACATCGCCAGGGTGTCTGACTGTATTAGTATACAATTGGGCAGTAGGTGAGGGTAGAGGGGGAAGTTCAAATTTTTTCTGTTTCTTAATATGTCTTAATTGTCCACACATATATATCTGCCAGCATCAGAACCTCACTGTTATGTTATGCCCCCTGGCGTCTGTCCGTCTGTTGGTCAAATCGTAAACACATCCATCCGTTCGTCTGTCTGTAAACTTTTTGTTTTCAGATAACTCCTCCTACAGTTTACATCCGATCAAGCTGAAACTTCATACAAAGTTAGACCATGATGTGGGGCAGCGCATATTGTTTTGAGGTTACGGTCCACCAAATATTAATAGAGTTATGCCTCTTTTGAAAATTCTGTAAACATTTTGTTTCCGGATAACTCCTACAACTTAGATCTGATGATGTTGAAACTTTACATACAGTAAGACCATGATATGGAACAGTGCATATTATTTTGAGGTTATGGAATTTTCTAATGGCCCCCACCCATAGGGGCTTGAAGAAATATATGGGCTGCATGATGCTTCCACGCAGAGCTGAATCCGGCTTGCACACTAGTACTGGTAAACCGCTTAGAGGATCTAAGCCTGTCCAGGAACCGAGGTGCGAGGCGGACCGTCCATGCTAATAAACCCTATTGGTTTCATTGGGCGACGGGGCTTGAGATGTCTTTTCATCTCAGTGTCGGGTTAAAGTCCCACAAAATTGGAAGCAACATCTCCAAAATGACCTTTACAGTGTTGACGGGGACGTTAAACCTCAAATCAAACAAACAAACAAATGGAATTTTCTAAACATTCGATTTCTGGATAACTCCTCTTACATTTTACATCTGATGAAGCTGAAACTTCACATATTGTAAGACCATGATGTGGAACAGTGCATATTATTTTGAGGTAACAGACTGCCAAATATTACCAGAGTTATTCCCCTTTCATATATTTCGTTTCCGGATAATGCCTCCCAAATATTGCATCTGATGAAGCTGAAACTTTATGTATAGTTAAACTATGATTTGGAGCAGCACATATTATTTCAAAGTTACAGTCCACCACTTATTACCAGAGTTATGTTTCTATTATTTTGGGGTTGTGGTCCACCAAATATTACCGCCCTTGGCAATTTGTTGGAGACAGGTAGTTTGAGCCATTGAGGGTTATTAATATTGCCAGGTAAGAATATATGGAGCACATACTGTTCCTTGGTTAAATTCCACAAACCCAAACTTGTACAACAGTCAGTATATATATGGGCAAGCTTACTGATTGCCACAGGCGTATAATGCCTCGCTTGCAGAGCTCTTGTTAAGATATGTTTTTGGTCAAGAATAATCTTACCTGTGACCTTCCTGCAGCCCACGAATACCAATAACAGGAAACGTTCAAATTGACCTCTGGTTATAAGTCAAATTGCTTTAAATTGACCACCGGCAGAGGTCAATTTGTATGTTTACAGCCTGTGCTAGATTAAGATATTGTTATTGTTTTCCTTGCAATACGTGAGCAACCTGGCATTCTAATACTACATGTATTTCATTTAACCCTTAAATGCCACTATTTAAGCAAATACTGTAGTCCCTGTGCAACTGGCTGACCAGACTCCACATTTTGCAGTGTCTGATCTAGGTATTAGGTGTTTGCCAAACCCAGTACATGATTCCTGTCTGGACTCTAAAAATAGCTCTGACCTGCATGAAACATCGATAGAAATAGCGAGACTTTTTCTATCAATAACCGTAATATTGGTGATGGTCAAGTGGACAACAGCATGATTTCGGATGTTGCCATGTAGTAAATTAGGATTGATTGTTAACACAATCGACCCAAAAATAATCAAAGCAAAACATGTATAGGTAGTCTTAGTTCCGTTGAAAAATAAGTAAAAAAAGTTTGAAAATGATATCTGCAAATGTTGTGATTGGCAGTTTAAGGGTAAAGTTGCATGAGCTTGTCTTTCCGCAATCATCTTAAGTATAAGGATAGATAGGCCTTAGCAAACAGTGCAGACCCAAATCAGACTGCTCCTGACAGAGCAGTCTGATCAGGGTCTACAAACCACTGCATGGCCAAATCAGGGTCTATACTGTTTGCCATTCCATCTGCAACTTTTGGACTCCATGCTGGAATGTGCAAGAAATTTGTTAACATTTTAGGAAAATTACAGCAAGTTTTCAAGGTGTCACAACTATTAGGATTGTTACAGTATGTAAATCTGTGATTGAGTTGGGATATTTCATATATTTTCAGAAAATTGAATTTGTGGATAACATGGGTGATTATTCATTGTTCAAAGTTTGCAAGAGCATGATTAAGGTAAGATCTTTACCAGTACATTGACCCATCTCCATATGACCTTAGCTGTTGGTGGGATGTAAAAATCACACACCAGTACATAGAGACAGGTGCAAGCTAGCATATGGAACCAGTGAAGTCTCCAATCAGCCTTAATATTTATGCTGTCTGGGTTCAGTTGTTCAAGGCATTGTTAGCTTAACGAGCTCGTTGGTGGTGGAATTGTTAACTGCTCTAGCAAGTCCAGTTCCGAACATGATAATGGTGGAAATGTTAACTGCTCTAGCAAGTCCAGTTCCGAACTCGTTAGTGGTGGAAATGTTAACTGCTCTAGCAAGTCCAGTTCCGAACATGATAATGGTGGAAATGTTAACTGCTCTAGCAAGTCCAGTTCCGAACTCGTTAGTGGTGGAAATGTTAACTGCTCTAGCAAGTCCAGTTCCGAACTCGTTAGTGGTGGAAATGTTAACTGCTCTAGCAAGTCCAGTTCCGAACTCATTAGTGGTGGAATTGTTAACTGCTCTAGCAAGTCCAGTTCCGAACTCGTTAATGGTGGAATTGTTAACTGCTCTAGCAAGTCCAGTTCCGAATTAAGTATCATTTTTGCGGAAAAAATATCAACATATTTGCCAAATTAAATGATCAGAGTTGTAGCAATATGTTGATTGCTTGATTGATTGATTGATTGATGTTTATTCAGTAAAATCAACACAACATGCACACATAAAATAAACAAGCATGAACGAGATAGTTAGTTTTGAACAGCTGGCCCCAGATCAAGAACATAAGCCATTTGATGAATCTCAAATCAGTGAAGCAGAGCAGAAACTTGCTCAGAGCTAAGCCAGAGCTAAAGAATCACTAACCGGCCACCGCCCATCAGGCCTGGAAGAAATATATGGGCTGCATGATGCTTCCACGCAGAGCTGAAACCCCGGCTGCACACGAGTAAACCGCTTAGAGGATCTAAGCCTGCCCAGGCAAAGCGGTGCAAGTTGGATCGTCCATGCTTATAAACCCAATTAGTTTCATTGGGCGACAGGGCTTGAGATGTCATTTCATCTCACGTTGGGTAAAAGTCCCACAAAATTGGAAGCAGCGTCTCCAAAATGACCTATACAGTGTTGACGGGGACGTTAAACCTCAAATCAAACAAACAAACTGTCTGGATTCGGTTGTTCAAAGCATTGTTAGCTTAATGAGCTCGTTAGTGGTAGAACTGTTAACTGCTCTAGCAAGTCCAGTTCCGAATTAAGTATTATTTTTGCTGAAAAAATAAGAGCAGCTTTTGCAAATGCAAAAGCTGCTCTCATATTTCAGCAAAAATATCAACATATTTGCCAAATTAAATGATCAGAGTTGTAGCAATATGTTGATTGATTGATTGATTGATTGATGTTTATTCAGTAAAATCAACACAACATGCACACATAAAATAAACAAGCATGAACGAGATAGTTTGTTTTGAACAGCTGGCCCCAGATCAAGAACATAAGCCATATGATGAATTGCAAATCAGTGAAGCCAAGCAGAAACTTGCTCAGAGCTAACCAGAGCTAAAGCATCACGAACCGGCCCCCACCCATTGGGGCTTGAAGAAATATATGGGCAGCATGATTCTTCCACGCAGAGCTGAATTCGACCTGCACACGAGTACTGGTAAACCGCTTAGAGGATCTAAACCTGCCCAGGCAAAGCCGTGCGAGTCGGACGGCCCATGCTTATAAACCCTATTGGTTTCATCGGGCGACAGGGCTTAAGATGTCATTTCATCTCAATATCGGGTAAAAGTCCCACAGAATTGGAAGTAATGTCTCCAAAATGGCCTATACAGTGTTGACGGGGACGTTAAACCTCAAATCAAAGGCTAGGTATTGCAAAATTGAACTGCAAAGCATAACAAGTCTCACTAGAGCCACATGTTGAGACTTCGAGGTTGCTTTGAAAGCTACCTCAAGGTCATGTAAAAAGTCATGTGTCTAGCTCTTTTAGTTGGCTGCACAGAGACCTTGGAAGAACATCAATCGTAGGGGTCTTTTTCTGAAGTGTCAGTTCATTTGCAGAAACTGCATTGTCCATAGACCTTTTAACCCTTGTCTTGCTGAATAGATTAATTTTTCCACACCCATATCAGACTGATACCCAATCAAATTTCTTCATGTAATGTGTGTTCAAATTCGTGAATGCAACGACAGTGTAGCTCCTTATCAGACTGAAGAAGCCATCTGATCTGGATCTACACTGTTGTCAAATGTAGGGTTTATTGTGTTAAGCCATTGTATGCGGGAAACCCCTAAAGGGGTACCTTTGCAAACAGAGCAGGCCAGATCAGATGTCGCAGAACGCGACAATTGATCAGGGCCTGCACTATGTGCTAACAGAAATTTCCATCAAAAATGGAATAAAAATAAAAAATAGGCTGTCCACCCCTTATATGATAAATGGACTTGTCCAGCATATAGCAATGGAAGAGTTCACTAGCATACAACATTTTAAGCAGGATAAGGATTAACTGTTTGTGGTCTTGCATGTGTTGATCTGATTCTGTGCTGGGCACACATGCCAGTTTGTACCTTTATCTATGCACAGGTTCAATGGTGGTGCTTTCTTTGAAGTTGCCACATGTCTGGGATAGTCAAACTGTTTTGCTATTCGTTTTCTGTTCAGTTCTTGTGTCATTTGTTCAAAACAATGTTGTTAGTTAGCTTGTTGATTCAATATGCTAATACTTTTGCCAAAAATCGGGTAGCTTTCACGTATTTTTTTTTTTCAGCAAAAATATCTGTGTATCAGACACTAACAAGATCATTTAACCCTTATCTTGCTGTTCACGACAACCCCTATCTTTGCAAACAGTGTAGATCCAGATCAGATGGCTTCTGAAGAAGCCATCTGATCAAGATCTACACTGTTTGCCATTCAGTTTATGAATTTGTAGCAATAAATTACATAAAGTAATTTGATTGGTTGATAGACAGAAATGGGTGTGGTTTAAATGAATATTCAACATTTTGGCCACTTAACAGAGCCTAGTCGTTCAGTTAACATATTGTTAAAACTTGTTTGTTTGATTTGGGGTTTGATGTCCCTGTCAACACTGTAAAGGTCATTTTGGAGACATTGCTTCCAATTTTGTGTGACTCTTACCTGACATTGAGATGCAATGACATCTTAAGCCCTGCAGTTAAATGAAACCATAAGGGCTTATATGCATGGATGATCGCACCACTTTGCCTGGTCAGGCTTAGACCTTCTAAGGGGTTTACCAGTACTCATGAGCATGGTCGGTTTCAGCTCTGCGTGTAACCACTGTACAGCCCAGTCTATTTCTCCAAGCCCTGATGGGTGGGGGTGTTAATCATTAAATGTAAATATACCAAGATTTTCGCAGAAAAAATGTGAGCAGCTTTTGCAGATGCTTTTGCAAATGCAAAAGCTGCTCACATTTTCTCAGCAAAAATACCGGAGTATTTTAGTTATTGTACTTATTAGAAAGTTAAAGAGCTCATTATTAAGATAATGCTGTTTTGAGGATCAGGAGGACACAGGTTTGATACCTGCCGGGGTCGGTAACATTCTTTCGTGGAGATTGCTAATGAAATCTTTTCTACAGTCATTCTCTCCCTTCCGCTGATTCAAGATGGGCAGTTGTCAGTCTCTGGCGAATGAATGTGCACTGTACCGCTTAACCGCTTACATATAAGCCTGCCCTAGAAAAGTGTGGATAGGTAAACTGACTGGCTCAAGAATGACCTAAATAGTGTTGACTGGGCCATTAAACTTTAATACAAACAAAATCTACAGAGGACCGTCGTTATTAACGACAGTGTTTGTTCCTTAACAGTTTGCAGTTATAAAGAAACTGCCGTCATAAAGAATCACGATAATGAGTAAAATGGCTAATTAACACATCTTGCTGAATATTCAGTTAAGCCACACCCATTTCTGACATTGAACCAATCAGATTACTTGATGTAATTTATTCCTACAAATTCATAAACTGAATGTCAAACAGTGTAGATCCTGATCAGATGGCTGAAGAAGCCATCTGATCTGGATCTACACTGTTTGCAAAGATAGGGGTTGTCATGAACAGCAAGATAAGACTTCTTCAGAAGCCATCTGATCTGGATCTACACTGTTTCCAAAGAAAGGGGTTGTCGTGAACAGCAAGATTAGGGTTAAGAGACTTCTCCCCTTAATGACCCCAAGAAACAAATGTTGTAGACATACAAGGCGAGGCGATTCTAACAAATATCTGTTACATTTTGTTTCTTGGAGTATTAGTGGACATTAATCTTTCATGAGTACGAGTACGGCCCCCGCCCATAGGGGCTTGAAGAAATATATGGGCTGCATGCTGCTTCCATGCAGAGCTGAATCCGGCCCGCACACTAGTACTGGTAAACCGCTTAGGGGAACTAAGCCTTCCAGGAACCGCGGTGTGAGGTGGACCGTCCATGCTAATAAACCCTATTGGTTTCATTGGGCGACAGGACTTGACATGTCATTTCATCTCAATGTCGGGTAAAAGTCCCACAAAATTGGAAGCAACGTCTCCAAAATGACCTTTACAGTGTTGATGGGGACAGTAAACCTTAAATCAAACAAAAAATCATGAGTACGAGTAAGCTTTTTCAATCCAAGGGATGCCATCGCTGATCAGAACTGAGACTAAGCCTTGAGCAAAGTATTCATTCAAATGGAATAGTCATTATAACGAGTTTTGTCAGTTTAAAGAGGGTTTACTGTATTTTTTTATAGGAACACTGTAGTATGGAGATGAACAATGGTCAGAGTGATGTGTGGGACTGTCTTAAGAGGGTGAAGAAAAACCGCGGCCTTGATTCAAAATGTGATGCATATGTCACAAAGAGACAACTGGAGGAGAGTAAAGGTATATCATTTGTCATAGTTACAGATTCATTGAAATGCCGTATTAACCTTGTGTATTAACCTTTACCACTCTTAGGTGAATTCAGCAGAATACAAATTGTTGATATTTTTCCCAGAAAACTGGGCTTGACATCCATAGGAGACAATTTGCATGAGATGTGTTTTCTGGACTCGACATCTCATGCAAATTGTCTCTATAGGAATCCTGTTTTCTTGGGAAAATTAGAAAAATATTTCAAAATGTCGTCTGCTGCATAAAAAAAAAACAACAACAAATAAACAGCATGCAGAGCGTTAAGGCCTGAGTAGACAGTGTAAACTCAGATAAGATTCCAAAGAAGGCAGCATCTCATCAAGGATCATAATTGCTATGTGGGAATATTGACCAAATTTCATGATTTTCCTTTCAGAAATATGAGGAAAAAAGGATAGGCTGATACTTATGCTAACATACCTGACTGTTTCTTAAGAACAATTCACAGTGATTTCAAACGCTCGGCTAGACGTCTCATCTGGGTCTGCACTGTTTGCCACTCATACTGCTATTTTAGGCACAACTTTGGGTAATAAATTGTACTTATCAAATAACTGATTGCAAGCAACGATAATCATTTTTTGTGGAATTTATTGATTAAATAATCGATTATCCGATTAATCGTGCCAGTCTTACCCCTAGTTGCTTGAGGCTCTGGTGCATCACGTGAACGAGTCTGTCAAATGAATACCCCCCCTAAATCCCACTTTCGGCCCCCACTCATTGGGGCATAAAGAAATAGATTGGGCTGCTTCCACGCAGAACTGAAACCCACCACACATGAGTACTGGTAAACCGCTTACAGGGTCTAAGCCTGCCGAGGAAAAGTGGTGCGAGTTGGACCCTCCATGGTTTCATTGGGCGGCAGGGCTTGAGATGTCATTTCATCTCAGTGTTGGGTAAAAAGTCCCACAAAAGTGGAAGCAATGTCTCCAAAATAACGTATACAGTGTTGACTGGGACATTAAACCTCAAATCAAACAAACCCCACTTTATATAGAGAAAACTGGGGTTTATAGGCGTATACATTATTTTTCTTATTTCTGCTCCAAGACATAGTTTTGGGTACTTGTTAGAACTGTCTCAATGAGGCGGTTCTAACAAGCACCCACAACCTATGTTTACAGTATAGATAGGAAAAATATCACAGATTTTCATCAGAAAAGTAGCCATTTTGGAGATGTGAAAAAATGCACTTAGTCGCATCGGTGCGTTATCATAATGGTGACTGCGCTTTTGCGCAGGCTAGCCTGGCCCGTTACTGATCACCTATCTGCTAGATCACCTATCTGCTAGGTATTTGTTTCTCAGGAGCAGACTTAACCCATTGTATACTAGTGGACTGTTTGTTTTATTTGAGGTTTCACATCCCCATCAACACTGTATAGATCAGACTTTCAGATGAGTCTTTAAAACGAGGTCCCATCTCCTTATGACCTTAGCTGTTGGTGAGACGTAAAACTCAAACACTCACTCAACACTGTAAAGGTCAGTTTGGAGATGTTGCTTCCAATTTTGTGGGACTTTTACCCAACATTGAGATGAAATGATATCTCAAGCCCTGTCGCTCAATGAAACCAATAGGGTTTATAAGCATGGATGGTGACTTGCACCGCATTGCCTGGGCAGGCTTAGATCCTCTTAGCAGCTTGCCAGTACTCATGTGCGGTCGGTTTTAGCTCTGCGTGGAAGTATCATGCAGCCCATCTATTTCTTCAAGCCCGGATGGGTGGGGGCCATCTGGTGGACTCTTCCATTGCTATATGTTGGACAAGTCCATTTGTCATAGTAGGGGTTGTAGGCTTATTTTTTCATTTTTAGCTCACTGGAAGCTATTCTACTACCCCGGCGGTCAGCGTCGGCGTCCACAAATGTTAGTTTTTGCGTTAAAATTTTTTAGTTGCTCAAAACTTCTTTATGTGAACATGGATTAAGTTCATATTTGGTATTATGATAGAAACTGGGCTAAAGTTTTATCTTCAGTATCAGCACCCATGACCTTAAGGTCAAGGTCACAGACTTAGAATTTTTATGTTAAAGTCTTTGTGTTAAAGTTTTTAGGAGCTCATTACTTCTTTATCTTTGGATGGATTTATTTAATACTCGGTATGGTTATAATAATAATAATAATAAAAATAATAATCAACCTTATTTATAGAGGGTAACACATTTAGTACTAGTACTAATCTTCCATGTGGCCCTCTTTTCCTGGGTACGAACCAGTACTAAGCAATGTGGATAAAGTTTCTTGCTCAAGGAAACAACATGTGGCGCTTGCGAGGATCAAACCAGCTACCTCTTGATCTCAAAGCCGATGCTTTACCACTGCACCACAGTGCTCCAGATACTTGTCTCAAATTTTTAGCAGCAGCATCAGCCCTCATGACCATAATCTTGGGGTCAAGGCCACTGACTTAGAATTTTTATGTGAAAGGTTTTGTGCTAAAGTTTTTAGGAGCTCATTACTTATTTTACTTTTGATAAATTTAGTTCATACTTGGGCTGGTGATAGGTACTAGTCAAAAGTATTTATCAGCAGCATCAGCATACATGACCTTGACCTTGGGTCAAGGTCACAGACTAAGGACTTTTATGTTTTGGCACTGAAGATTTAAGATCATTACTTTGTGCCTTCAGACAAATTTTCTTGGAATGGTGATAGATACTGCTCTAAATTTCTCAAGTGAGTTCAACTTTCAAGGTCATGACCTCAAGGTCAAGGTCACTGTGGCTATCTTAAGAAAAACTTTGTCATCGCTGTAGCGCCTACATTTATTGACAGATTTTAATATAACTTCACACAAATGTTGCTTATTATAATATCTCCAGCAAGTTTGACTTTTAAGGTCATGACCTCAAGGTCAAGGTCACTACGTCTATTTTTAGAAAAGCTTTGTCTCTGCTCTAGCACTACATTTATTGATAGATTTTAATATGATATAGCACTGGATTCTTTCTTTGTGACTTTGTTTCTGTTATGGGTCTGAAAATTTTCCTTTGCACAACCCAGTCGACAACTGAAGCGTGACTTCCTGGAGCTATCCTGTCCGTTGACCGGTTTTATTATCCTATTTTTATGCCCCCGCATCGGAGGTGCCGGGGGCATTAAGTGTTTCGGTTTTCCATACGTGTGTACTTGCATATGTGCGTACGAATGTAGGTCCTTCCGTACGAATGTGTGTACGTACGTGATCCTGTTAAGACTCCGGTTAAGGTGTTTGTACCAGGTAGAACTTGAGCTCATATTTTCCAAACCATATGATGGATTTGTTTTATATTTAGTATGATGATACATATAGGTCCAAAGTTTTATTCAACAATACCCCCACCCATACCCATGACCTCAAGGTCAAGGTCACAGATATAGAAATTTTTAATGTTTAAGACCCAGGTTAAGAAATTTGTACCAGGTAGAACTTGAGCTGGTATTTTCCAAACCGTGTAATGAATTTGGTTCATATTTGGTATGATGAAAGGTATAGGTCCAAAGGTTTATTCAGCAGTACCCATACCCATGACCTGAAGGTCAAGGTCATGGACTTAGAAATTTTTAAGGACACAGGTTATGGTATATGTACGCAGGCTCTGGGACAGTATATGTACCAGGTAGAACTTGAACTTTTATCATTCATTTGGTTCATATTTCGTTTGATGATAGATGATATATTCAGTAATACCCCCACTCATGCCTAGGACTTCAAGGTCACAGACTTGGACATTTTTAACGTATTTTTTTTAAGAGTTCATATTTTGACAACCATACGATGGACTGGGTTTATATTAGGTGTGATAATAGATAAGGTCCAACGTGCCATACAGCAATAACCCTCCTATGTATGTGATTTTAAGGTCAAGGTCACAGACATAGAAATTTTTAAATTTAAAGTATGTTAAGAGCTCATATTTTCCAAACCATATTATGGATTTGCTTCATATTTGGTATGATCATAGTTACAGGTGCAAAGTTTTATTCACCTATACCACCACCCCTAATGTCAAGGTCAAGGTCACAGACTTGGAAATTTTTTATGTTGAAGATTTTTAGAGCTCATATTTTCCAAACCATGTAATGGATTTGCTTCATATTTGGAATACAGGTCGAAAACTTCATTCAGCAATTACCATGCCCTAGCAAAGGCTGAATCCGCAATACCCCCACCTGTGCCTTTGACCTCAAGGACACCATTCCAAGTGATTTATGCTGTCCAATGACAGCTGTTGTTGCAACATGACTTTTTCGGGGTGAGGTGGGCTCCTGGGCGGGGGCATCTGTGTCCTAATGACACATTTCTAGTTGATGGAAAATTCTGTTGGCAAATAAGGCAGGCCCTGATCAGATGCAGCATTCTGCAGCGTCTGATCTGGGCCTGCGCTGTTTGTCAAGGTATTCCTTTAGGGGTTTCCCGCTTGCATTGGGTTAATGCTTTATTAGCCTCTTTTTCAAGGTCACATAGTTTTTTTTGGCCATATTTATGGACAAAATTTTCTTTTGAAAATATTTCTAATTATTATATACTTTTTCTTTTTTTGCCCTAGATTTCCGCCTGAATCCGAGCCTTATGAAGAACTGTAAACTAGACATCCCTAAGTTCTGCAAAGATATACATATAAATAAGGATGAAGAAATGGAAGGACAGATTATCCATTGTCTAAAGTTACAGTATGTTAAAAAGGTAACAACTTCCTTAGAATTTGAATGTCTTAACACATTTTGTACCGGAAACCCAAAAACGAGTACCTTGGCAAACAGTGCAGGCCCAGATCAGACGCCACAGAATGCGGCGTCTGATCAGGACCTACACTGTTTGCGAAATGTTGAGCCATTTTCCAAGTAAATTTTGAAGAAAATACAACCCGACACCCCTTAATTTTGGAATGGACTCCTGGTATAAATGAGGAGGAAGATTCCATTTGGTACAAAAAGGGTTAAATATGTTCTATGAAAGGGTTATCCATTAGAAGAAAGGAATACACTGCAGAATTGTTAAGTATGGAGTGTACAAATATTTCTGGGCCAGACTAGCTAGTTTTGGCCAATTAGGCCTCCTCATTGACCCTCATATATTTCAGAAATTCCACAGAGGAATCTGTGATCCCAAAGGACCAGAAAATATAAACTACACTATGATAAACAGCCCCTGCTGATCGGGGCTGGAAGAAATAGATTGGGCTGCATGATGCTTCCAAGCAGAGCTGAAACCGACCACACATGAGTACTGGTAAACCACTTAGGGATTCTAAGCATGCCCAGGAAAAGTGGTGCGAGTGGACCATCCATGCATATAAACCCTATTGGTTTCATTGGGTGGCAGGGCTTGAGAAGTCATTTCATCTCGATGTCGGGTAAAAGTCCCACAAAATTGGAAGCAAGGTCTCCAAAAAGACCTATACAGTGTTGACGGGTACGTTAAACCTCAATTCAAACAAACAAACAAACACTATGATGAAGGGCAGGGAGACTTTTTAGGGCCACCACACATTCCCTTAACACCAGCTGTAGTGACGTTAAGCGTGTTTTATGAAAGGGTTTTCCTTTAGAAGGAAGGAATACATCACAGAACTGAATTTTCAAATATTGTTTTCTTATTTTTCAGAGACTTGTAAATTATCTGCCCAGACTTATTTCCCAGAAACCTTTTAACCCATTCAGTACCAGAAACCCCTAAAGGGGTACCTTGGCAAACAGTGCAGGCCCAGATCAGATGCCGCAGGATGCGGCATCTGATCAGGGCCTACACTGTTTGCGAAAAGTTCAGCCATTTTCCAAATAAATTTTGAAGGAAACTCAACTTGAAACCCCTAAATTGTGAAATGGACTCCTGCTATATATCAGGAGGAAGATTCCATTTGGTACAAAAATGGTTAAATATACATTGTGCTTTTTACAGAAGCTTTCAGGTGATTGTGCTGATGAGATCAGAAGCTTGGTGAAGGAGTCAGCCTTAAATATTGATCTTGATATTGTTCTACTAAAAGCTTGTCGAGATGAGGTGAGTGTATTGTCATGAACAAACTCTATATGATGGGAAACCCCGAACGGTAACACTTGCAGAGTTGCAAACAGTGCAGGCTCAGATCATATGACGCATTCTGCGAATAGTGCGGCATCTGGTCAAGGCCTTCACTGTTTGCCAAAAGTTCAACATTTTTCTAAATTTCTAAAAATAAATCAACCCGACACTCCTAACTGCTAACAATTGTTCTGGGTCTACACTGCAGATGTGTAGCACACTAAACAAAAAAAATAGACACAGATGAACAGGACAGGTTCCGATCAAACACCACAGGACACAGCATCTGATCAGGGCCTTCACTGTTTATAAAACTTCAGCGAAATTCAAAATCAGTTTCCAAAACTTAACAGAACCTTAAGAAGCCTCTGTGGTGTATGTTAATTAATAACATTGTTTGTTATAAACTGGATGATTTCATGTTTAATTATGCGTCAACCCTTTTTATGGGTCATAATCGTCAAATGATTTATGATAAAAGGGTATGGTCCCTGATGGAAAAAAAGGAAAGAAGGAAAGAATTTGCTCCCTGTAAAATTCCTATATTAAGACCATCTTTGGGACTGTTCAAAAGTGGTCTTAAAGACCACTTTTGAACAGTCCCAAAGGTGGTCCCTGACCACAGGACATGGTAGGCAGAAAATGCAAAGAAAAATTAAGTGTACCCTTCAAAAAAGGCTTCTTATAGCAGAATAAGTCCTAATTTTAGGTGGTCTTAATAGCGGAATTTCACTGTATAATGTAACCCATATATGCCTAGCGGCCCTCATCTGGGACATTGGCAAACAGTACACACTCAGATCAGACGCCGCAGAATGTGGCGTCTGATCTGGATCTCCACTGTTTGCTTTTTGAACATAAATTTTTGTAATATTTGCCACAAACAAAAACAAACCTGAGACCCCACTAATTGGAAATGGACCACTTCAAACTTATCAGGTGGGAGATTCCATTTTATCATATGACCTCGCGTCTGAGAATGTAAGTTTCAAGAAGGGCAGTTGTCAGTTTCTGACGAAAGAATGTGCACTGTACTGGTTAACCGCTTATGTATAAGCCTGCCCAGGAAACGTGGATAGGTAAACTGACCGGCTCAAAGATGACCTAAAATAGTGTTGACTGGGCTGTTAAACTCCCAATACCAGGGAGAACAAATTACGTCAGAGCAGTGACGTCATAACCATTTGTAGGTTTGCCGACGTTGACTACACAAAAGGCATTTGTCACAACAAGTAGGCACAGTCGGTGCATAAGGTCATAAAAGAATCAAACATACTGAAATATGTCTCAGTAATATGGCCCTTTCTTTAAAGAACTTGACACAAGCTGATTTGGCAATGATGTCGGAACTACCATTGTTTACAGCGCTGAATCAAATCTTGTGACGAAGCTGCCGAAGCCTTTTCAATGTTTCTAGGTGGAATTAGCTCACTGATGGGATGCAAATATTGTTCGTTACCAGCAGAAGTGTGTTTTCAGAAGACTTGTAATGTACAAATCTAGTTTGAAGCATTTTATTTACCATATTTACACCAAAATGGTCGCTCCTGAAATGGGTACGACATCTCTGCTATGACGTAGGTTGTCACTCTTGAATACAAACAGATTGATCATTAAATGTGGCAAATATATTGATTTTTTTATGCCCCCGCATCGGATGCTGCCGGGAGCATAGAGTTTTTCGGTTTTCCATACGTGCGTTCATGGGTATGTGTGTACTTGCGTCCGAATGTATGTCCTTCTGTACGAAATTGTGTACGTACGTACATACTCCTATTAGACTCAGGTCAGGTAGAACTTGCGCTCATATTTTCCAAACAATACAATAGATTTGGTTTATATTTGGTATGATGATAGATATAGGTCCAAAGTTTTATTCAGCAATACCCCCACCCACACCCATGACCTCAAGGTCAAGGTCACAGACTTGGACATTTCTAATGTTTAAGACCCAGGTTAAGGTATTCAGACATGTTAAGTTTTGAAAATAAAAATTAGGGAGACAGCGCGTGCGAGGAGGATTGGCGAGCGGAGAAAGCGCAAAGCCTTGCAAGGGGGTGGGGGTCCTTGGCATGCTCCCCCGAATTTTTTTTTAGGAAAGGTTAGAAAATGGTGCATTCTTATAGCTTTTTGAACACTTCTTTGTTTATTCTTTAGACCAACTCCTGTTTATGGATAGCTAATAAATATTTTCAAAATCATTTCCTTACGAAGATACCTTCAAGCTGACACCAAGTCATACAAGTGATAGATAAGATAGATAGATAGATAGATAGATAGATAGATAGATAGATAGATAGATAGATAGATAGATAGATAGATAGATAGATATTCAAAGTGTTAGAACACTTTTGTACCCAACAATAACAATTACTTTCTTACTTTGAGAGATGTGTGGTCACGAAAACATATGACAATGCTCACTCGCTGGTAAATACTTACTTGCAGTCTGACTGAAAGCGATAGAATAGTTGTTCCTAACGTATTCCCATGATTATATCAGCATGGAACCTCCAATTTTACAGAAAAAGGAAACATAATAAAAGAAAGAAGGAAATTTACCAGTATGATTTACTTTCATTTTCTGCTAGAAAAGACTGTTTTCTTAGGTTTATTTGATTGATTTTACATTATTTAAAATAATGTATATAACATTTCTGGGTGGTCTGTTTTACATTTTTCACCATTTTTAATGTCCGCTAATCCTCTCCTCATTTTTAATGAATAGTAATTTTCTCTTATCTAAATAATGGCCATTGAGATTATGGACATTAAATAATGTATGCATTATTTAATGGCCATTAATTAATGACTACCTTCACATTTTAATGGTTATTATATTTTGTTGAATTTCTGGAGTAATGGCCAAAACAATTAATGGCCAAAGAAATACTTTAATAATGGTCCTATTAATGGCTGTTTTTCATGGTCATTAAAAAACCAAAAAAAAATCAATGGGCATTAAAACTAATTTGGAATTGATGATTTAATGGGCATTATTTTTTCAAACAATACTATAGGATCATTGGTTTTATTTTGGAATAGTTTTAATGTCTAATTAATTGCCATTAATATTTAATGGCTTTTGTTTAATGGTATTTTGATAATAACCATTTCAACCGATTTTTAACATTTTCGGTGTCTGTCCCTGTTAAAATTGCCCATTAACAGATCCATTATTGATGGATTTTAATGGTATGTTTTAATAGGAATACTTAACAGGATTTCATTTGTAGTTTGTGCAGAAGTGATACGTGGATGATTTGTCTTTTAATCCCCGATAATATGGGAGAGTGCATTTACTATTATCAGTTTACCTATTTACTCACAGATTATTCAGAATTTTCTGCTGGATCACAAAAATACGAGCGTGGCTTTAAAAAAAAAAGGAATTTTCATTTTTTTCTTTCGGGTGTTTTTTCCTGAATTTCGTGAGGCGGGTGAATAGCTATTTTTTCGGGAGTCTCCCGTGTTTTTCAGGAGACTTAACATGTCTGAGGTATTTTACCAGGTAGAACTTGAGCTCATATTTTCAAAACCATACGATGGATTTGGTTTATTTGATGATAGATATAGGTCCAAAGTTTTATTCAGCAATACCCCCACCATCCATACCCATGACCTCAAGGTCTAGGTCACGGACTTAGAAATTTTTAATGTTTAAGACCCAGGTTAAGGTATTTATCCCCCGCCGAAGGCGGAGGGATATAGTTTTGGCGTTGTCCGTCCGTCCGTCCATCCATCCTTCCGTCCGTCCTTCCGTCGGTCCATCACACTTTGTCCGGAACCGTTTCTCAGCAACTATTGCATGGAATTAAATGAAACTTGAAATAGATATGTATTATTATGCTGTGGTGATGCACGCGCAATTTTTTTTCGGATTGACTTTTTACATCCAGAGTTATGGCCCCTTGAATGATTGAAATTCTTGATTTTTCGTCGTCTCACTTTGTCCGGAACCGTTTCTCAGCAACTATTGCATGGAATTAAATGAAAATTAAAATAAATATGTATTATTATGCTGCAGTGATGCACGCGCAATTTTTTTTTTCGGATTGACTTTTTACATCCAGAGTTATAACGGGCCTCCGTGGCCTAATGGATAAGAGCGCTGACTCTTAGTCATTAGGTCTCTCACCGCCGTGGGTTCGAGCCTCGCTCGGGTCACGTGTGAGACGCCAAGTTCTGCAACGGAAGGTCAGGTGGTTTTTCTCCGGGTACTCCGGTTTTCGCCCACCTATGATTAACGATCGGCTCGATATGAGTGAAATAATCTTGAAAGGGCCGTAAAACCCAAACCAAAAAAAAAAAAAAAAAAAAAAAAACATCCAGAGTTATGGCCCCTTAAATGATTGAAATTCTGGATTTTTTCGTCATCTCACTTTGTCCGGAACTGTTTCTCAGCAACTATTACATGGAATTAAATGAAACGTGAAATAAATATGTATTATTATGCTGCGGTGATGCACGCGCAATTTTTTTCTGGATTGACTTTTTACATCCAGAGTTATGGCCCCTTAAATGATTAAAATTCTGGATTTTTCGTCGTCTCACTTTGTCCGGAACCGTTTCTCAGCAACTATTGCATGGAATTAAATGAAACTTGAAATAAATATGTATTATTATGCTGTGGTGATGCACGCGCATTTTTTTCCGGATTTACTTTTTACATCCAGAGTTATGGCCCCTTAAATGATTGAAATTCTGGATTTTTCGTCGTCTCACTTTTTTGTCGGGAACTGTTTCTCAGCAACTATTGCATGGAATTAAATGAAACTTGAAATAAATATGTATTATTATGCTGTGGTGATGCACACACAAATTTTTTTCGGATTGACTTTTTTTTTTACCCAGAGTTATGGCCCCTTAAATGATTAAAATTCTGGATTTTTCGTCGTCTCACTTTGTCTGGAACCGCTTCTCAGCAACTATTGCATGGAATAAAATGAAACTTGAAATAAATATGTATTATTATGCTGCCGTGATGCACGCGCAATTTTTTTTTCTCAAATTTTGGCCAGATATATTTTCTTGCCATTCTACACGAAAAACCCATTCGGCGGGGGATATCAATTCAACGAATTTGCTTGTTGTACCAGGTAGAACTTGAGCTCATATTTTCCAAACCGTGTAATGAATTTGGTTCATATTCAGTATGATGATACATATAGGTCCAAAGGTTCATTCAGCAGTACCCCCACACATACCCATGACCTCAAGGTCAAGGTCACAGACTTAGAAAAATTTTAATGTTTAAAACTCTTGTCAAGGTATTTGTACCACATTGAACTTGAACTTTTATTATTCATTTGGTTCATATTTGGTTTGATGATGATACAGGTCCAAGTTTTATTCAGTAATACCCCCACTCATGCCTATGACTTCAAGGTCAAAGTCTCAGACTTAGAAATTTTTAACATTATTATTTTATGAGTTCATATTTTGAAAACCATATGATGGATTGGGTTTATGTTTGATATGATAATAGGTACAGGTCCAACGTAACATACAACAATACCCTACCTATGCAAGTGACCTCAAGGTCAAGGTCACAGAAAGAAATTTTTAAATTTTAAGTATGTTAAGAGCTTACATTTTCCAAACAATATAATGGATTTGCTTCATATGTGGTATGGTGATAGTTGCAGGTCAAAGTTTTATTCAGCCATACCACCACCCCTGATGTCAAGGTCACAGACTTGGAGATTCTTGATGTTCAAGATTTTTAGAGGTCATATTTTCTAAACCATATAATGGATTTGCTTCATATTTGGAATGATGATAGATACAGGTCTAAAGTTTCATTCAGTCATTACCCTGCCCTTGCCCCCAGGACCTCAAGGTCAAAGTCACAGACTTAGAAATTTTTAGTAGTAAAGTTTTAAGAGCTCATATTTTCCAAACCATTTGATGGATAGGGTTGATATTTAGTATGATTATAGTTATTTTTTTCGCAGGCTGAATAAGCAATACCCCCACCTATGCCAATGACCTCAAGGACACTTTTCCAGGTGAGTTATGCTATGACAGCTGTTGTTGCACCATGATTTTTTTGGGGGAAGATGAGGTAGCCCCTGGGCGGGGGCATCTGTGTCGTATTGACACATTTCTAGTTTGTTGAAAAAATGTGACTAAGAGAATTAGAAATTTAAACAATTTGATCACTAGCTCATTAAGCTAAGTATGCTTTGATTAACTTCACTTGGGACTGTGTATTTCAGATTCAGAAACACTGTCAGAAGGAGGTACAAGCTCACGAAGACAACCCCAGAGGACCTGGGGGAGATGCGGTACAGGAGTGCTTGAAGCACAACTTAATAGAGAAAAAAATAATGCCAGATTCACGTTGTGGTGTGGTAAGTTGACTTAATTCTTATTTCCGCATACTCTATGGTCAATTCTTTCATGTTTAAAAAGGATACAACTTTGGTTTGCATATGTATTGAGGCCCTGTCGGCCTTTGGAGCTCAGCTGGATCGCATGACTGACTGGTGAATAGAAAGTGTTAGGTTTGATCCTTGCTAGGTGAGAAACATCCCTTAGTGGAGAATGTTCATGAAGTTTTCTACTGTCAATCTCTCCCGCTGTTTTAAGAATGGCAGTTTCTTAAAGGAAAAAATTCCTCCATTGAGAATTTAAAAAAAAGCATTTTCTCCCTCAGAATTTGCTCAAATTCTGAGGAGGAAAATTCTTTCTTTTGAGAATATGATGCCAATCACGACAATTGTCCTCTGCTTTGTTGTCTGTCAGTTACTTTAAAAGTCATTGTTGCAAATGGTGTGGACCCAGATCAGACTGCTTCTGTAGGAGCAGTCTGATCTGGGTCCACACTGTTTACCTGTTTGCAAAAATATCTTTCAAATGTTTGAAAAAAGATTCAGCAGACGACATAAGCAGACGACATTTTCAGATGTTGTTTTTCTTGGCAGCTTAAGGGTTGATAATTGACCCTTACTGGGTTTTGATGCGCCTGGCCACCAGAACTGAAAATTGAAAAACCTTTAAATGACATTCTGTGGCATCTGATCTTGGCCTTCACTATTTGCGAAAATTCCGTCATTATCCAAACTAAACTCCTAAAAATGACTTCTGACATCTCCAAATTTCAAAGTGATCTCCTATTATGCATGAGATTCCATTCAGTACAAAAAATAGAAGCCTCCTTGTTGTAGTGGTTACGCTACTCGCCTTGTAAACCAGGGGTCACAGGATCGATCCCTGGCTTTGAGTCTTTCAACCCAGGTCCTGTCTCCGTATGACCTTAGCTGTTTGTGGGACGTAAAACTCAAACACTCACTCAATCAGTACAAAATAAGTTTAAGCACATTATTATCAAATATACTGATATTATTCAGTATTTGAAATCATGAAAGTAGGAAACTATGCAGTTTTAACCCATTGTAGGTGGGAAACCCCTAAATGCGGGGAATGTGGCCTCTGATCAGGGCCTGCACTATTTGCTAACAGAATTTTCCATCAAAAATAGAATAAAAACGAAAAAATAGGCCTTACACCCCTTATATGACAAATGGACTTGACCGACATATTGCAATGGAAGAGTCCACTAGTATACAATGGGTTAATTTTTTTCTTTCGTCTTTCAGGAGATTATCAGACTAGGTGATGAATCGAGAGTAGATGTTGGTGTAGATTTACAGTTGAGCAGAACCTGTCAGGGTGATCTTTTACACTTCTGTCAAGAAGTTGAGAGTGGGATGGGACAGAGTAAGTTCTTCTTCTTCTTCTTCTTCTTCTTCTTCTTCTTCTTCTTCTTCTTCTTCTACTTTGTGAAGTTTGCAGTTTATTATGTAATCTATGAATAGTCATTCTTTCATATGTTTGAAGCACAATCTGTGACAGCTGACATATTTAAATGCCTGCCTGGTCATGAGACGTAAGTTTCTTATTAAATTTTCCATGCGATATCAGTTTCTAGATTTATATTTTCTATGACATCGCTTTCTAAATTAGTCTCACTTTTCCCTCATAATGGCGGATGAAGCTAACCCTCCAATGTCTGCAACGGAATAACAGGGCAATGATCAGACAGTTCTACAATGTCAGACCGCAAGACACTGTCACCATCAAGTCCAGTGAGCTACTTGCATGGCTTAGCGTTGAGGACCTGGACCTCATCCTGAAAGAGGGAAGGCTCCGTTGGTATGGACATGTGGAATGTTCCAACAGTGCAGTCAAGACAGCCTGTGACATAAAGGTGAATGGAAGTTTCACATATGGGCCTGGGTGGTGACCTGGAAGCAGCTGATAGAGAAAGATCTCAGAGTGTGGAATCTCTTACCTATCGACCCTCATGATAGATACACCTGGAGATCTGGTGTGAGATCTGCCATGTGTGCAGCAAGCCAGCTACCTGGAATGGAACCCACTTAGGTGGATGTTGCCCCCTTAGCTGAAAAAGATATGTAGTTTGACCCAGTTTTCTCTGATAATGACAATGTAATTATGTAATGTCACTTAGGGGTGTTAATGTAATGCAGTTTTCCGAGGGCTAAGCTGACCATAACCAATTGCAAATAATTTTCTTGAAGATTAACTCACAACCCATATATGCCTATATACCCCTGTAAATCCCAGTTTTTTCTATATAAAAGTGGGGAATGGGTGTCAAAATTATAAAGGCATGTTTCGTGATGGAAACTCATTACTCCGCGAGGGGGTTCTAACGAGTACCCACATTCTATGTTTTGAGCAGGACTGCTGCTGCTTTTTCATCGCTTTATTTGTTCATTTTTCTTTTTCTCAAAATTCCACACATTTAGAATTTGAATGCAAAATTTGTGTCAGTTTTCTCAGGAATTACTGGGACATTTGGTACAGATGTGGACAGTGGTTCATTATGTTGTGTATATGAGAATCAGGCTGCTGCTGCTGCTTATTTGTCCCTTTACTTGTTCTTTTTTTTCTCTCCAAATTTTACACATTGAAAATTTGTGTCACAATTTTTTGAGGAACTATAAGGGCTTCAAAGTTGAACCTTCCCAGCAGGCATGTGATGTAATTGTGACGTCACATCTACGTCGGTTCATAGTACACAAATTGATCATGACTTTTATTATAATCAGCCTTGCTTGTGCTTATTCTTCCACTTGTTTATTTTATTTTTTCTCTAACTTGCAAACACTGAAAATTTGTGTTATGAATGTCTCAGAAAAACTGGGTCTACAGACGTTGAAATCTGGTATTCATGTGACTTATTCCAAGGTGGTTCTTCTGTGGCAGTTTATTTATGTTGTTGTTTGTTACTACTTACTGTGTGTATCACTTGTGTCTTTTTATTTTGGATGGCCATTTGGCCATTTTGTGGGAAAGTAACTGTCCTTATGGCCATCATTCGTTTAGGTTTCCATTATGGTCTGGTCACTTCATGTTTGTGTTTCTTTCCCTTTGGTGTCTTTGGTGGGTGGAGTAAGTTAATTGTATCGATTCCTGATCTTTGTTTTACTTCTACTTTTATTCTTCCACAGACGTGTTCAAGTTTTTTGTTTTTACAAAACAACAGCTCAGTGGTTTTGCTTCCTTAATTGTGTAATTTTTGCGTCAAATTCATGTGGAGTTATATGTCAGCTCAATTGTTTGAAACAAATTTTTGCTGTGGCAAAATTGAAAAAGTATTTACTGAAACTAATACATTTAACTCCGTGTATAACTGGCGGTATTCGACTTGGGGAAATTCGAAACGTGAAGCACTTTTTAGCTCACCTGTCACGTAGTGACAAGGTGAGCTTTTGTGATCACATTTTGTCCGTCGTCCGTCGTCCGTGCGTCCGTGCGTGCGTCCGTAAACAATTTCTTGTCCGCACGATAGCATCTTCATTTATGATTTGATTTTAACCAGACTTGCACACAACTTGTACCACCATGAGATCTCAGTTCCTTTCTTGAACCAGCCATATCCCATCATGTGATACGGAGTTACGGCCCCTGAAAGGGCAAAATTTGCCTATTTTGATCTTGTCTGCATGATAGCTGTTTCATTTATGATTTGATTTTTACTAAACTTACACACAATTTGTACCACCACAAAATCTTGGTTCCTTTCTTGAACCAGCCATATCCCATCATGGGTACCAGAGTTATGGCTCCTGAAAAGGCAAAAATTTCCTATTTTGGTATTGTCTGCACAATAGCTGTTTCATTTATCATTTGATTTTAACCAAACTTTTACACAATTTGTACCACCACAAGATCTTGGTTCCTTTCTTGAACCAGGCATATCACATCAAGGGTACTAGAGTTATGGCCCCTGAAAGGGCAAAAATTGGCTGTTTTGGTCTTGTCTGCATGATAGCTGTTTTGTTTATGGTATAATTTTAACCAAATTTACACATAACCTGAAGCACTATAAGATCTTGGTTCCTTTGTTGAACCACCCATATCTCATCATCTGTTCCAGAGTTATGGCCCCTGAAAGGGCACAAATTGCCTATTTTGGTCTTATCTGCACAATAGCTGTTTCATTTATGATTTGATTGTAACCAAACTTGCATATAACTTAAACCGTCATAAGATCTTGGTTCCTTTGTTCAAGTTTGAATATGGGTCATGACCGGTCAAAATTGAGGTCAGTAGGTCAAATCATAAGAAAACCCTTGTGAACACTCTAGAGGCCAAAGTTTTGGTCCGATCGTCATCAAACTTGCTCAGAGTGATCATCTTGACAATATCTCGGTCAAGTTCGAATATGGGTTATGTCGGGTCAAAAAATAGGTCAGTAGGTCAAATCATAGAAAAACTTTGTGAATACACTAGAGGCCACAGTTTTGGTCCTATCATCATCAAACTTGCCCAGACTGATTATCTTGACAATATGTCGGTCAAGTTCGAATATAGGTCATTTCGGATCAAAAAGTAAATCAGTAGGTCAAATCAGAGTAAAACCTTGTGAACACCCTAGAGGCCACAGTTTTGGTCCGATCATCATCAGACTTGTCCAGAATGATCAACTTGACAATGTCTCAGTCAAGTTCAAGTATCGGTGTTGTCTTGTCAAAAAGAAGGTCAGTAGGTCAAATCAGAAAAACCTTCTGAACACACTAGAGGCCACAGGTTTGGTCCAATCATCATCAAACTTGCTCAGAATGATCATCTTGATAATATCTTGGTCACTTTTGAATATGAGTCATGTCGGGTCAAAAAGTAGGTTAGTACGTAAAATCATAGAAAAACTTGTGAATACACTTAGGGGCCACAGTTTTGGTCCAATCATCATCAAACTGCTCAGAATGATTGAAATGACAATGTCTTGGTGAAGTTCGAATATGGGACATGTTGGATCAAAAAGTAAGTCAGTAGGTCAAATCAGAGAAAAACCTTGTGAACACACTAGAGGCTACCGTTATGGTCCGATCATCATCAAACTTGCCCAGAATGATCAGTTTGACAATATCTCGGTCAAGTTTGAATATGGATCATACCAGGTCAAAAAGTAGGTCAGTAGGTCAAATCATAGAAAAACCTTGTGAACACACTAGAGGCCACAGTTTTAGTCTGATCACCATCAAACTTGCCCGGAATGATCATCTTGACAATATCTCAGTCAAGTTCAAATATGGGTCATGTTAGGTCAAAAAGTAGGTCAGTAGGTCAAATCATAGAAAAAAAACTCTAAACACACTAGAGGCTACAGGTTTGGTCCGACCATCATCGAACTTGCTCAAAATGATCATTTGACAATATCTCGCGTTAATTTTGAATACAGGTCATATCTGGTCAATATGCAGGTAAGTAGGTCAGATTGTTGAAAAACCTTGTAAACACACAAGAGGCCCCAGTTTTGGTCCAATCATCATCAAACTTGCTCAGAATGATCATCTTGACAATATCTGGGTAAATTTTGAATATGGGTCATGTCGGGTCAAAAAGTAGATCAGCAGGTAAAATCATAGAAAAACATTTTGAACACTCTTAGAGGCCACAGTTTTAGTCAAATCATCATAAAACTTGCTCAGAATGATCATCTGGACAATATCTCAGTTAAGTTCGAATGTGGGTCATGTCAAATCAAAAAGTAGATCAGTAGGTCATTTTGTTATAACTTTAAAACCGTTAGAGATAGAGCCTTCATATTTGGCATGTTGGTTCCTTCTGACAGGGGCTTCCCACTCATGTAAAGATTTGACCTGTGATCTTGACCTGTGACCTACTTTATCATACCTTTTGAACCATATGAGATAGAGCCTTCATATTTGGCATGTATGTTCCTTGTGACAAGGTTTTCTCAACCATTCAAAACTTTTGACCCATGATCTTGACCTTTGACCTACTTTGTCATAACTTTTGAAGTATTTGAGATACAGCCTTCATATTTAGCATGTAGATTCCTTGCGATAATGTTGCTTAGATGACCCTCTACCAAAAAGGCTAAAATGATCTCACTCTGATGAACAAAATGGTTTACCGGAGCTAAAAATAGGAAATATTGTAAATTTGATTTAAAAGTAAACTCCACCTAAACCCTAAGGTCAATTTGACTCAAAGTTCACAGGAATTTTTCCTAGGTTATTCCCTACAAAATAAGCTGAAATCACTCTGTTGATGAACAAGATGGCCCCCAGAGCTTAAAATAGAATGTACTAGAAACAGTGGCACACAGGTGAGTGAACCAGGGCCCTCTTGTGATATAATTTTAACCAAATTTACACACAACTTGGAAGCACCATAGGATCTGGGTTCCTTTGTTGAACCACCCATATCCCATCATCTTTTCCAGAGTTATTGCCCCTGAAAGGGCACAGATTGCCTACTTTTGTCTTATCTGCACAAAAGCCGTTTCATTTATGATTTGATTTTAACCAAACTTGCAAACAGTTTAAACCACCATAATATGTTGGTTCCTTTGTTCAAGTTTGAATATGGGTCATGTCCGGTCAGAAATGAGGTCAGTGGGTCAAATCATAAAAAACCCTTGTGAAGAGGCCACATTTTAAGTCCAATTGTCAAAAAACTTACTCAGAATGATTGCCTTGATGAAATCTTGGCCAAGTTTGTCAGGTCAAAAAGTAGGTCAGTAGGTCAAATCATAGAAAAACTTTGTGAACACTCTGGTAGCAACATTTTCAGGCTAAACTTCATGAAACTTGCTCAAAACGATCACCTCGACAAAATCTCTGTCATGTTCGAATATGGGTCATGTCCGGTCAAAAATAAGGTCATAGGAAAACCTTGTGAACTCTAGAGGCCACATTTTAAGTCCATTTATCATGAAACTTGCTCAGAATGATTGCCTTGATGAAATCTGGGTCAAGTTCGAAAAAGGGTCCAGTCAAACGGTAGGTCAGTAGGTCAAATCATGGAAAAATCTTGTGAACACTGTAGTAGCCACATTTTGAGCCTGAACGTCTTGCTCAGGTTTGAATATGGGTCAAAGTTTGTATAAGTTTGTATAAACATGGACATTGACTGGATGTACCGTGTATAACAGAATAAGAGTCCGTGGGTTATCACTCTTGGAGTTATGTCCCTTGGTAGTTTTTTTAAAAATCAAAATGCTTTTTGCTTCACGTTTATAATTTTGTTCCTATTTCAATGAAACTTATACCACACTTTGTCTCTAAGATAAGGGAGGTGTAATGGTGGAATAATGGCCAAGGGTTTATAACTCTTGGATTTTTAAACATCAAAATTTTCCAGCTCTCATCTTATGCCTTGTAGTAGAACTATAGTCAGATTATCTGACAGCTCTAGTCATTCTTTTCAGTGATCTTCTTTTTCTTTTCAGGAGCTGGGTACACAGACCAGAAGATATATTTTCAACATTCTTTAAAATTCTGCACTTGCAGAATTGTACCCATTATTTGAAAATGATTGCATTTAACTAAATACACATCTTTCTGTCTTAATATTGATTCCTAAGACATTATGATGTGGGTAAAACAGGTATTCCTGTACCGGGTAAGTGCCATTGGTGAAAGAGAAAATTTAATTTGTTTATTCTGTGAAAACAAAATAATTTTTTTTATTTTGTTTGTTGCAACATCTGAAACAATTTTGTATCAAAGTTCATACTAAAACTTATAAATATCATATGCTCACACAAAACACTTTTAAGGCAAAAATTATCAATGCACAAGTGGGTCTCTTCTTGGGATAATGCCTCCTTGCTGATCACGGTGTTTCCTTTGTATGATTGTAAATATGATTGTAAATTGTGACTATTCAGTTTTGTTTCTTCATAAAGCTACTATGTTTTTCTTTTCTTTTTTAGTATCGCCCAACAGATTTTCTATCTGAACATTCTGCTGTGAACAATTGTGTTTAACAATTATTTATATTCATAACTATTTTTACTGTACATTATAATTTTTGTGAGAATCAAATTTGTGTTGGATTGAGGAATAAGGATGCCACGTTTGAAGAAAAAGTCTTTGAATCAACGGAGAAAGGAAGACAGAGTTAGAAAGGAAAGAACAAGACATGAAGAATCAGATGTGGAACCTCCTGGTGTGGCAGTACAGATGGGTGTTATTGGTTTATCAGATGGGGGCCTAGCCCACCCTTTCCTTTCATCTGTTTCAGATGAAGGGCCATCTGTGTGTATGGGTGTTATTGGTTTATCAGATGGGGGTCTATCCCAGCCCACAGAAAAACCATCTGTGTTCATTGAAGTGTCTGAAAATGTGTCTGATAATGTGTCTGATAATGTGTCTGATAATGTGTCTGAAAACATGTCTGAATACTTGTCTGAAAACTTCTATGAAAACAAGCCTGACAGTCTTTCCAGTTATTGTTTTGAACCTTTTGAAAATATTTTAGAAAGTTCTTCAAATACCTGTATACATGAAACAATGAGGTCCCCTAATGTAAATGTAAGAGAACAGAACTGTTTGATGAATTCTAATAAGCCATTGTATAGTGCCATTCCAGCAAGTGAACATGCTGAAACAATGCTATGGACTCCTTCTAATGGTCCATTTAATTCTGTCAAATTTGAACTGGGATCTTTTCACCAAGGTTCTGAAATATTTAGCAATGAGTCCAGAGGATGTCAATGCACTGCAAATGCACTTTGTTCATTAATATATGCAGCGTACTCGGACATTTCTTGTAGTACAGATTTAGACAACATTCTTTTAGCTGGAGATTGTCTGTATAATAAGATTATATATGAATTAAAGGCTAAAGGTAAATTCAGAAGTAAGTTGCTCAACTTTGATGAACTTCCAAGATTAGTTTCAATTTTAAACAAAGAAGTTGTTGTTAAAAAATCTGCTATTATGACAGGTCTTTGTACAGAACAGTTTGTCAATACCAGTTTACCTACTCTTCACCAAGCATTATACACTGCTTTACAATGTTCTTCAAATGTTTTACTAATGATAGGTTCAATTTGTTCTTCTGTGTTCAAGAAAGATTGCAAATATTTTATATTTGATTCACATTCCCATGGTTTCAATGGATTATCCGTTCCAGATGGAAAATCATTACTAGCTGCTTTCAGTTGTTTAGATGATCTAGTTACATTTCTATATGCGTTGTATGAAAGTATGATGATTTCCATTTCCACACAGTTCGAAATTCTTCCTATAGACTTTGACTTATCTGATCTTGAGCATAACTCAGCATTTGATATTGAAAATAGAGCACAGTGTCATACTGACACTCCATGTGACTATGCTTGGAAATCTGTAACTTACAAGAGAAAGATGTCTGAAAGCCATATGAGGAATGCACATGCAGGAGAAAACTTTTTTGATGATACAAGTAGTGAAAGTCATGCAACCCTTATTGGCAAATACTTCAAGGATCAAAAGCATAGACTTGAACAGAAGACTGGAAATAGCACAAAGGTAACTAAAAATCAAAAGATTAGGAACAAAGAAAAAACAAATAAGAAAAAAATTACAGACAGAAAAGAATATATGAGAGCTTATATGCAGAAACTGAGGCAGTGCTCTAACTTCAAAATAAAAGACAAAGAGTATACACTTCAATCTAAGCAGAGTGCCAGACAATCTGAAGAATACCAAAAAAAGGATAGAGAATATACGCTTAAATCTATGCAGAGTGCTAGACAATCTGAAGAATACCAAAAAAAGGATAGAGAATATACGCTTAAATCTATGAAGAATGCTAGACAGTCTGAAGAATACAGAAAAAAGGATAGACAATATACGCTTAAATCTAAGCAGAGTGCTAGACAATCTGAAGAATACCAAAAAAAGGATAGAGAATATACGCTTAAATCTATGAAGAATGCTAGACAGTCTGAAGAATACAGAAAAAAGGATAGACAATATACGCTTAAATCTAAGCAGAGTGCTAGACAATCTGAAGAATACCAAAAAAAGGATAGAGAATATACGCTTAAATCTATGAAGAATGCTAGACAGTCTGAAGAATACAGAAAAAAGGATAGACAATATACGCTTAAATCTAAGCAGAGTGCTAGACAATCTGAAGAATACCAAAAAAAGGATAGAGAATATACGCTTAAATCTATGCAGAGTGCTAGACAATCTGAAGAAAACAGGAGAAAAGACAAAGCTATGACAAAGGCATGTAAGAGAAGAGCTAGATTGATAGATGAATATAAAAGATGGGAAAGTGAAAAGAAACGAGAATATCGAAAAAGCCATGAATTCAAACAGAAAGACATTCAAATACAAAATGGGTCAAAGAGGAAAGCAAGGTCAGATCCATATATATTAGAACAAGAAAGGGTTGCAAAACAACAATGGAGATTAAATGAAAGAAACAAAAAAGGTGAAAACATTACAGACTGTAAAAGAAAAGCTGCCAAGCGTAAAGATCCATCCTTTTCACAGTCTGAAAAGTTAACTGCAAAGCGTAGAAAATGTGGTAGTGATATTGATGCTTGTATTGAAAAGTTTCACAAGAATATTTCAGTTGGACCTCTCTATATATGTAGTTGTTGTCACCAGACATGGTTTGCAGAGACTGTATCAAAAGCTGAAACATTTTTATGTAAAGACAAGGAAAAATACTTAACAGGTGTAAAATCTGTCAAGGAAGAAGAATGGATTTGTTGTACATGCAAAGACAATATTAAGTTTGGTAAAGTCCCAAGATTGTCTGTGTTAAACGGAATGAAGTGGCCACTAAAACCTAAAGAATTGGAGCTGTTTCCACTCGAAGAACGTCTTATTGCTTTACGTATACCATTCATGCAGATGCGTGAACTACCTAGAGGTCGCCAATTATCAGTAAAAGGAAATGTTGTTAATGTTCCTGTTGATATTCAACCAGTTGTGAATGCTCTACCAAGGCCTTTCGATGAAAATGTTACAGTTGCCGTCAAATTGAAGAAGAAGATGTCAGTTAAGTCTTATGTATTCTCAGAAAATGTTCGACCATTTCATGTACTTCGTGCTTTGCACTGGCTAATGAAAGGTAGTGAGCTGTATAAACATGCAAATGTTGAAATTGACCAGCAGTGGATAAAGAGAATCACAGAACAAAGTAATGAAATATTGCATGCATTTTTTGAGTCACAAATAAAAAGCTGTTCAGAAACAAATATTGTTGATTTTGATGGTGTTTTGAATGAAACTCTACAGGATATCCCAAGTGATCAGAACCATGCTGAGGTTATACATGATTTTTTTGAGGTGTGTATAAAAGATTGTTCAAAGTATAATATTGTTGATTTTGATGGTGCTGTAAATGAAATGTTTGAGAATGATAAAAAAAATGATGATATTTCAAATGATAACACATCCCATGTGGAAGAACTTTATGATTCAGATGCAGAAGAAATCACCCAGGAAAATGTGGGAAATATTGACACTTTGCTCGATGATGCAGATCTTGAAAACAGAAATTGTACTTTCACATTTGCTCCTGGAGAAGGTCAACGACCGCTAAGTATTTTTCAAGATAAAGATTCAGAATATCTTTGTTTCCCATCCATATTTTGTGGACAGAGGCGAATAGATAATGATGATAGAAAAGTGCCTGTACATTATAGTAATATAGCAAAGTGGGAATTGAGAAGTCAGGATAGGCGGGCTGCTAACAGTGTACCTAATATATTTTTTAAACTGAAAAAATTACAAATGAAGCAATTGAATGACAAAGCAAACCTTGCTGTTAGAAGGTGTCAAACTGGAATAAATAATATTACTGCTGCACAAGCAAGGAACTCAGAGTGTATTGACAGTATTGTAAAAAATGATGAAGGTTACTATTTGTTTAAACAGCTAAGAAATTCTCCAGCATATTTAGAATCTAAAAAAAAAGATGTTTATGCTATGATTCGACAGATGGGTTTGCCAACTTGGTTTATGTCATTGTCCTCAGCTGATACAAGATGGGTTGATCTTTTAAAAATGTTAGCTATCTTAAATAAAAATGTGAACTACACTGATGATCAACTTGAGAACTTGGCTTGGGAACAAAAGATTAAACTCATTCAATCCGATCCAGTCACTTGTTCCAGATATTTCGAGCATAGAGTTAAAGAATTCATTAACACAGTTCTAAAGAGTGAGCATGAGCCTCTTGGAAAAGTTGTTGATTACTTTTTTAGAGTGGAATTTCAGCAACGTGGATCTCCACACATTCACATGATTGTATGGGTACAAAATGCACCAAAATTCAATGTGGACTCTGATGAAAAATTGGCTGCTTATGTGGATCAGTATTTAAAATGTTCTATAAACAACCCTCATCTTAGTAGTTTGATAGAACTTCAAATTCACAAACATTCTAGAACATGTAGAAAACGAGAAGACAAAATCTGTCGTTTTGGTTATCCATTACCACCTCTTTCCAAAACTACTGTCTTAGAACCACTGGAAACTGAAAAAGACAAGTATTATAAATTGTACCAAAACATACAGAAAAGAATAAACAACGAGAAAGATGGGTATGATATGTCTTATGAAGAGTTTTTGAATAATGTTGTCCAAATGAGAGAGGAAGAATATATTAAATGTATTAGAAGTTCTTTAAACTCTTCAAAGGTATTTTTGAAAAGAAATCCAAGTGAGATCCGTGTAAATTTGTACAATGATAGTGTGTTAAAAGCATGGAAGGCAAACATTGACATACAATTTGTTTTAGATCCATATGCTTGTGCTATGTATATAGTTTCATACATTAGCAAATCCCAAAGAGGGATGAGTAATTTGTTGCATGCAGCTGCAAAAGAAGCAAGGAATGGCAACATGGATCTCAAAAGACAAGTTAGACATATTGGAAATGTATTTTCAAACAGTGTTGAAGTAAGTGCACAAGAGGCAGTTTATTTGGTACTGCAAATGCCATTGACTAAAAGTTCAAGGAGTGTTGTCTTCATAAACACCTCACTTCCAAATCAGAGAGTACAATTATTGAAACCAAAGTCAGTGCTTGATGAGTTGCCTGCAGACTCAATAGATATAATGTCAGACAATAAAATTAAAAGATACTCAAAACGTCCCAAACCATTGGAAAAGTATTGTTTAGCTGATTATGTGTCAGAGTTAGAAGTAATTTACCCAGATGGACAGAATGACTATAGGGATGAGGAGGAGCAAGATTGTGAGAAAAATGCAGAAATGTCAGATGGAGAATGCTTTGATGGCAGTAAAACTATTTTAACTTTAAAGAATGGCATAAAAATCAAACAATGTCGTAATCCTAAAATAATACGGTATGTCAGATTCAATCTCAAAACAGATGAAGAGAACCATTACAGAGAGAAACTTTTACTATTTTACCCATGGAGAAATGAAGAGACTGACTTACTTGGAACTTTTAGTACATATAAAGAACACTATGAGTCTATAAGGCATATGATAGATCATAAATGTTCAGCTTATGAACATCATGCTGAAGAGTTGGAATTAGCAAGAGATTTAGCAGAAGCTGAATATAATGCATTTGATGATATTGCACCAAGTACACAGCAAGTTGAAGGTGACGATGATGAAATAGAACCAGTTGAGTCAGAAGAGTTTATATATTATAATCCTGATAGGATTGAACATAGAGATTATGATATAGGGACTGAAATTGGATGTTATGTTTCTGCACCTCAAATTAATGTAAATGAAAATATCATGTCTGATATTGAATATAGAAAGCTCTTGCAGTGTTTAAATAGTAAACAGAAACAGTTCTATTATCATGTGATACACTGGATTAAAACAAAGGATGCCCCTTTATATGTATTTCTTTCTGGCGGAGCTGGTGTTGGAAAAAGTCTTGTTATTCGAGCATTGTATCAGACTTTGTTTAGAATATTAAATCTGAAAGAAGGAGAAGATGCTGATCATACAAGGGTTCTTCTTTGTGCTTTTACAGGAAAAGCAGCATTTAATATTAATGGCTCTACCATCTCATCTGCATTTAAGCAAAAGTATAAGCAATCAGATCAAACATTAACATGTGACAGTCTTAATACCTTTAGATCAAAGTACCAAGATTTGTCAGTTGTAATTATTGATGAAATTTCAATGGTTAGTAATTCTATGTTGAATTTCATTGATCAAAGACTTCAAGCATTGAAAGGAACACGAACACCTTTTGGTGGTGTTAGCATTATTGCTGTTGGTGATCTTTATCAGTTGAAACCAGTGAGTGGTGATTGGATATTTAATGATATGAAACATGATGCTGCTGCTTTATCAAGAAATCTCTGGAAAGACTTATTTACTATGTTTGAATTAACAGAAATTATGAGACAGAAAGATGACCTTGAATTTGCCGAATTGCTAAATAGATTGAGAATCAATACCTTGACCTCTGAAGACAAGACTAGGTTGAAGCAGTGTGAAGTTACTACAATTGATATTGAGTATCAGAAAAATGCCCCACATCTCTTTGCAGAAAACTATTTCATGCATGTTTTTAATGATGGAATTTTAAGAAATATGGCGACAGAAAAGGTTGAAATACCATGTATGGATACATATGTCTCGCCTAAGTTATCTAAAGAAAAGATCGACTGCGCGCTCAAGAACCTAAAGAATGTAACAGATCCAAACCAAACAGCAAATTTGCATTGCTCTTTAACAGTTGTTGTTGACATGATTTATGATTTAACAATAAACATAAAAACGGAAGATGGACTAGCTAATGGAGCATCATGTGTAGTTAAGTTAATTGAGTATAAATTACAAACAACACAACGTCCAAGCATCATTTGGGTTCAGTTTGATGATAAGAAAGCAGGAATAGAAACAAGAATCAAATACAAAAATAGGGGACTGTATCATAGCAGTATTGATGATAACTGGACACCAATTTTTGATGTCAACAGGTCATTTACATACAACAGAAAGACATTTCAGAGAGTTCAGTTCCCTTTGCAACCTTCTGCAGGACGTTCTGTACATAGAGCCCAAGGTAGTACCCTTGAAAGAGTTGTCATTGATTTATCACAGCGCAAACCCCGCAAAGTTCCACATTTACACTATGTTGCATTAAGCAGAGTAAGATCAATTGAAAAACTTCAGATCCTTAACTTTAATGAGAAAGCATTACAAGTTGATGATCAAGTTAAGACAGAAATGCAACGTTTGCATGAAACAGCAGTGCTTGAACTGTGTGATACTTCTTTAGAATTTATAGATCCAGTTTCACATTTCAAAGTTGCTTTCAATAATTGTAGATCCTTGAATCTTCATTTTGATGATATTAGACATGACAAAAATTTGTTATCAACCCACATATTTGGATTAGCAGAAACACGATTACATCAGCCTGATAATGATAATGATTATGCAATAGAAGGCTACTTTTTGATTAGAAATGACCAAATTGGATGCAATACTTGCAAAAGACCTGCTCATGGGTTAGCAGTTTATGCCAAAGATGATACCATTATAATACAAGATAGAAAGTATAGTTCAGATACATTAGAATTTATCATGGTAACTGCCAGCCACGTCTTGATTGAGAGTCAGATAGTATTTTTGTATAAGTCACCTCAAATGTCTGACAGTAATCTTCTTTCTTCTCTGAACAAAGAACTTATTCCATATTTGATCCCATCAAAGCCATTGATGATAATTGGAGATTTCAATATTGATGTTTTGTTAAAACATAACATTGTTAAGAAATTAAGTGAAATGTTTTCATGCAAAATGCTGATAAATGAATGTACCACAGATAATATGACAACGCTTGATTTGATATTTACTAATATTGATTTTCCAGATGTGGATGGTGCAGTTGGAACGTGTGAAACATACTGGTCAGATCACAAAATAGTTTTTCTGCACATAAAATCCACATAATTAAAGTCTTGTCACCCACTCAGTTTTAAATGCATAATATCAACCTTTCATATTAAGGTTACTATTTTTTTTTATTAATTTGGTAAAATTGGAACAGAGGAATCCATTGGTCAGATCATAAAATACTGCACTTTTTCACATAACATCTTGGAAATTTTGTCAGGTGGTTTGTATGGTACTTTGCAGTGCACTCACCCACCAGATAAAATGCAGTACTTACCTTTTCAAAAGGTAGGTATTGCTGGTGGTTTGGCATGATTTGGGTGGCCACCACTTACAGACATCACAAAAATAAACACTTCTGTTAAACCCCACATTATATAGAGAAAAGTGGAGTTTTCAGGGCTATATTTTTTTTTGCTCAAAACATAGACTGTGGATACTCCTAAGAACTGAGGCATTTCTAACAAACACCCGCAATGGTCCGTATTTGAAGCAGAAAGAAGAAAAAATATCTAAATTTTTATCCCCCAACCAAATAGATTTGGGGGATATAGCGATCAGCCTGGCGTCCATCTGTCCGTCCGTAGACACAACCTTGTGATGGCCATAACTCCTATACCCTTTGAGATTCATTGATGGTTCTTGGCACAGTTGTTCACAAGGCTGAGACGTCATGTCATGCACAAGAACCAGAACTCTAGATGCCATACTTTTTTTTTATCTCCCCTTTTAATGAAATAGAATGACTACTTTGTGATGGCCATAATTCCAATACCCTTTGAGATATATTGATGGTACCTGGCACAGTTGTTCACAAGGCGGAGACAGTGTATCATTCACAAGAACCACAACTCTGGTTGCTATGGTTTTTGAGTTATCTCCCCTTCCAATATAATAGAGTGATTACGTTGTGATGGCCATAACTCCAATACCCTTTAAGATATATTGATGAAACTTGGCACAGTTGTTCACAAGGCCAAGGCGTTGTGTCATGCATAACTCTAGGTGCCATGGTTTTTTAGTTAGTTCCCCTTCCAATAATATAGAATCACTACCTTGTGACGGCCATATCTCCAATACTCTTCGAGATATATTGATGGTACTTGGTACAGTTATACATGAGGTTAAGCAGGTGTGTCACTTGCAAGAACCTCAACTCTGGATGCCCTGGTTTTTGAATTATCTCCCCTGACAATATGACCTTGTGATGGCCATATCTCAAATACCCTTTTAGATATATTGATGGTACTTGGAACAATTGTATACAAGGTTGAGATGGTGCTTCATGCCTAAGAACCACAACTCTAAGTGCTATGCTGTTTGAGTTATCTCCCCTTCCAATGTAACAGCATGACTACCTTGTGAGGACCGTACATCCAATACCCTTCGAGACATATTGGTGGTACTTGATGCAGTTGTACATGAGGTTAAGCAGGTGTGTCATGCTCAAGAAACACAACTCTGGGTGCTCTGGTTTTTGAGTTATCTCCCGTGACAATATAACCTTGGGATGGCCATAAGTCCAAGACCCTTTGAGATATATTCAAGGAACTTGGTGCAATTGGATACAAGGTACAGAAGGGGTGTTATGTCCAAGAACCACAACTGTTGGTGCTGTGGTATTTGAGTTATCTACCCATCCAATATAACAGTATGACCATATCTCCAATACCCTTTGAGACATATTGATGATACTTCGTACTTAAAAACATGAGCTTAAGCAGGCATGTCATGCACAAGAACACAATTCTGAGTGCCCTAGTTTTTGAGTTATCTCCCCTGACAGTATAATCTTGTGGTGGCCATAACTGCAGTACTTTTGTGATATATTGCTGGTTTAGTTCTTGTGCACTTTCTATTGGTGAACAATCTTCTGAAGGCCATATTGGCTTTTGGTCGGGGATTTGCCATCTCTTCCGATGGTTATTTTCATTTTAAATTGTGCCATTTTTACGATCATGATTGAAAGCATTACATCTCATAAATGTGTCATTCAAATAATGGAATAGGTCCTCATTCAGAAGTGAGGAATATGGTACTTTTGAAAAACAATATGGGAAAAGGAAAGTTGGCATTTATAGGACCTTCATTATATTTATCTCACATTTTGATTTTGTTAAATCTCCTTACGGCAGACCCTCATTCCAGTTTTGTAGTCCTACTTTCAGAGTAGAAGATGATAAAATCTTTTTTTTTTATCGCCCCCATCGAAGGGAGGGGGACATACTGCTTTTTATGCAGATCCCGCCAGTGTCTGCAAAATATCTCATGAACGAGTGGATGGATTTGAAACATATTTCCATGGAAATTACACTAGGACAGGATGAAGATTTGATTAGGTTTTGTTGACCTTGGCCTAATTTTCAAGGTAACAGGGCTCAAAAAGTCAAATTATAGGCCAAAAATGCACACTTGTCTGCACTCTATCTCTTGAATTAATGGATGGATTTGGTTCAACATGGTACATTATATAAGTGGGATGGTCTCAAGAACTGATTAGATTTTGGTGACCTTGACCCGATCTTCAAGGTCACTACATGACCTAAATTTTTAAAAATAAGTTTCTGCACTCTATCTCCTGAACCCTGGATGGATTTGGTTCAAAGTTCATACATAAAGTAAGTGGGATGGTCTTCAGAACCATTTACATTTTGGTGCCCTTGACTAATTTACAAGGTCACAGGGCTCAAAACATTGTCAAATTGTAGGCTAAAAAAAGCTAAAATTTTACTGGAAGACCATATACAGAAGAAATGTCAAGATGCTGGTGGGGGGACATATGTTTTCCTCTGGAAACACTTTTCTATTTTTTTTTAGTGTCAGTAGAATTTACCTAGAATGAACAATTTACCTTTTCTCAATGTTTTCAACTTTTTATTATAATTCATGTCAGAATATAAAAACTTATGTAAAATGTTTTTTTTTTTTTTATATAGACAACCAGGGATATATGTGTAAGTTAAGATGTTGGGGGAAAGTATGATTTACAAGATAAAACTATACTACTTATAAAGATCATAGAACATTTGATAGTCTATTGATACAGTGCAGGTTTCAAAGATTTGAGTTTTATATGTGTAAATTTTTATTATGTTGTATTAAATGTATGTTTTGATGCATGTTTTGGTTAATTTAAATGGTAGTCTTCAACAACTACTTCTTACTATATTCATTTAGATGTATTGCAGAATAATTTGAAAAATAATAATTCTTTCCTTATACATTTGAACAACATTTGCTGCCTTCATATTAAATGTCTGACTAGACACATTGTCAGTTGAAGAACTAACTTACAATATATATTCTGTCCATTTGTCACAATATTGTATTGTAATCTTACTTTCGATGGTGATGGTGTTTTGACATGTAAATCTGTTGTTCCTAGAGAAAGTTTTGTCTCAGTATTTTGAATTCTGTCAAATAGTAGAATTTGTTTTCTTATTTGCAACAGTATTTTGACATGTAAACCTGTTTTTACTATAAAAGGCAAACAGAGGTTTTTTTTTGTTATTAGGGCCCCGCACTGAAAGTGTGGGTGCCCTATAGTAATCACTCTGTCTGTCCGTCCACAAATTTTCCTACTCCTCTGATAGTGCTGCCGGGGCCCTAGTCAGTTTCACTGACAGCTCTAGTTTTTTTTTTAAATTAAAGAAACTATTTTTCTAGATCATTGCAAGATCAGGAAAAGCTTTGTTAATGTTCAAAAGAATTGGTTGATGCATCTATATTATGTGGGTTGATGCATCTATATTCTTTTTAACTGTTCTTTATATTAGATTGTGTGCTCTTAAAGAGAACTTTTTGGAACATATCACCTCATCGAATACACACATTTCTGTGTCTTACTGTATGCCTCTTTCCCATAAGTATGCCCACTGTAAAAGAAATAATTTTTGTGGGTTTTTGGTAGTCTTAACAACTGAAATATTTATGATAGAAAGGTAACTTAATCTATATGAACCTTATAGATCAATGTAGCTAAGTAATAAAGTCAAAAATACAGTCTGGACAAACCTTCCGAGACATTGGTCCCACATTTTTGATATGTAAGCTGCTATTTCAGATCAGCTGTGTTTCATTATGTATATTTTGTCATACCATACACTACTATTGTTAACTTCTATGACAAAAGGAAATCACTTCTCGAGATATTGATTTCTTTGACAAATTATATGACTTACATCATAGACAGAATAGCTGCATGGATTCAATCAAGTCTGTATACAATACATCATGCCCTTCAAGATTTAGATGTGAAGTGTTCAACTGATGTACAACTATATGGACAACACTGAGGCTATGAAGAAATGTATATCAATCAGGTAAACAATCATATCTTACCTTTATTCAAATTTTTTTTCTAGACCTAGCAAATGATTTTCTGATACACAGGTGACCGATACAAAAATGAAATAATGAAGAAAGAAAAGTAGATGACCGCCGCTTTTCTGTTTCTTGTGATGAATGTGAGCGATGGCAACATGGACTTTGTGGGACAGGTTATTTTATATTATTTATTTATTTTTGATAGTTTATGTTCATTGTATGCCTCTTGTACAAATTACAAAATAATAAGAAGGTTACTAAGGAAATGCCACAATCAAAGACCACAGCCATCTCAAGACACTAAAGATAAGCAACATAAGAAAACACAAAGACACCAACAAAAACAACAAAACAGCACTCGCACACACAGCACACAACACAAAAACACAGGAAAAACTGTGTCGGAACTAATTTTTCAGATCAAACAAATTACCCGTATGTTCACTGTACTCCTCTTTTAAGTATTACATGTTTTCAGGCCACACAATATAACCATGAAGCTACAGTTTAGTTAGCATTTATTTATATACTTATTTATTTGTTACATTACTTATTTGTACTCTCGGTTTCATGGCTTACATGTTTCCAGGACAAAAATATCAGTCAACTACATGTTCATGTTTATTTATTTATTTGCTTTCGGCTGCATTGCATGTTTCAAGCACAACGAGTTACATTTCGTATGAGACGCGGTTTTTGGGCGAAACGGCTAAGTGGGGAGAAAGGGGGGTGGGGGGGGGAATTGATGCTAAAAAGATACAAATAGAAAAAACAGTGTAAATTCACTTCAAATGCGAACTTCTAAACCATTGGGCCAATTGGATTAAAAACTTCACAGGAATGTTGCCTGGGTGACTCCCAACCAAAATAGTTAAAACTCATTCCACTCCAATGAATAAGATGGCTGCCAGAGCTAAAAATTGAAAAAAAATCTTTAAACCTCAATTCCTCCTGTACCCTTGGGCCAATTTCATTCAAACTTTGAAGTAATGTTGCTTAGATGACCCTCTACTGAAAAGGCTAAAACAATCCCGCTCCGATGAACAAAATGGCTTCCAGAGCTAAAAATAGAAAAATATTGTAACTTTGATTCAGACGTGAACCCCTCCTAAACCATAAGGCCAATTCGATTCAAACTTCACAGGAATGTTGCCTAGGTTACTCCCTACCAAATGAGCTAAAATCCCTCTGCTGATGAACAAGATGGCCACCATAGCTAAAAATAGAATGTACTCGAGACAGTGAAACACAGGTGAGCGAACCAGGGCCCTCTGGGCCCTCTTGTTTGTATTTTACTGTAAAGTCGTGAATCCTTACCCCATAGATCAATTTCTGTTGTTTAGAATAATAATAGATCATATATCTTTTTTAAATATATACTTCTTATTTACAGATGTGTCATGACTTCAGAAAGCGCTATAGCGGGGCTATAGTCAGCTTCTGACAGGTCTAGTTGCCCTTGCGTAACAGAAATAGACAGTAAAAGAGAGAAAGAAAACCGTTTATAGCCTTGAAGTATTCCTTTGGAATAAGTCAACTAGAAATAAAAGCACAAAACAATATAATTTTGATAAAACATCGTTTTTGGTAAACAGTGTTAACTCAGAAAAAAGCATGTTCACAGTATTTATGTGTCTACAATCAAACTGTCTGAAACATCAGTATGTAGGAGGTCCGAATGATTGTTCAAAGTTTATGAATGGAGTTATCCCTCTTGTTGCTAAAGCAACAAAATCTTTCAAAATCTCCTTTATAAGGGCTGCTTGGATTTTTATTTCACAGAAATGTTTCTTCAAATACATGTATTGTTTAAACAATTCTGCTAAGCTCCCGCCCATCGGTGCCTGAAGAAACAGATTGGGCTGCATAGCGTTACAGTTTGCTTACTCTTTATTAAAAAGGTGCCTGATTGGCATGGAATTTTCAAAAACTTTTGACACTGTTTGAATTTGTAATAAAGTTTATATTTTAAAAGTGTTCTTCTTTTAATATTGAACCACGAAATAGTTTCAATATTCTTACGCCATTTAACTTTTTTTAAAGATATTTCTTGGTTTCTTTTCAGAAATGTCATGTTTACTAACGGTGTTGGAAGACCATCCTAAAAAATTAAGTCCAAGATGTTATGCATTGTTAAAAGAAAGGAAACTTCTGTGGGAGTTTGCAGTCAATGTAAGTTTTACTCCTGTCTTATACATAACATTGTATTGGATGAAGTCCAGGGCCTTAACTGATCAAATATCTAATACTGGGGTACTATTGTTGAAAAAAAAAGATTGAGGTAGCAAATCCTGCTCACTGTTCAAGCAAAAATATTGGTATATTTTCCATATTTAATGACCAAAGTTTTACTACCAACATCAACAGAGGTGCCCGCCCATCGGGGCTTAAAAAATAGATTGGGCTGCATGTTGCTTCCATGCAGAGCTGAAACGGCACAAGTACTGGTGAATGTTGGAATCTGGCATCTCTCAAAGTCGTGTTGCTGGGATTCTGAATATGTCTCAGAGCATGGTTTTCAAAAATGTGGAGTCGGCATCTTACCCACGGAAATCCTTCACACAGATACGGCGGGGGTCGAGAAATGGCTACAACTCAACATCAGGGCCGTTTCATGTTGATTCAGTCTCAATGTCAACGGTTCCTGAATGCTATGTGTTTGCATAACAAGCTTAGGAACAGAACTGGAGTACGAATTTCTACACAAACTGTCAGAAACGGGCTCGACGAGCTTGGACTTAATGCCATGAAGCCTGCTGTATGTGTTCCGTTGATGAGACAGCATGTGCAAGACCAGTTGGACTTTGCCAGAACTCACGTAAGGTGGACTGTTCGTGACTTGACGCCAGTTCTGTTTACTGATGAGTCCAGATTCTGTCTAGAATTCACTGATAAACGTCAGTTAGTGTGGCAACTGCCTAAAGTGCAATTCGATGACTTGAATGTGACAGAGCATGATCACTATGGAAAGGGCTCAGTCATGGGATAAGTGTGAACCGTTAAACTGTCTTGTACGTCGTTGAAAATGGAACGTTAATGGCAGTGAGGTACTGTTATGAGATTCTTGATCAGGTTGTAAGACCATATGCCGATGCTATCGGCCCGGACTTTATTCTGATGGATGATAATGCCCATCCCAACCGTGCCAACGTCACTGATGCCTGTCTGGAACTTGAGCTAATCGATCATATGGACTGGCCTGCTCGATCACCGGACTTAAATCCGATTGAGCATGCGTGGGACATGCTACAGCGTGCTGTTTCAGCCTGACCTGTGCAGCCGAGAACTTTACAGGAGCTCAAAGATGCATTGGTTGCTGAATGAAGGCGGATTCCACAAAACAGGATACAGACTCTGCTTACGAGCATGTGCAGACGATGTCGTGCTGTAGTTGATGCCAGTGGGCGCCATACACGTTATTAGGCAGGTTTGTCTAAACAAATTTGGAAATTTGTGAAAAATCAATTGTCAAATCCCTTCGTGTTACGGCAAATTTTGTGTGCTAAGCTGGTTGAATGCAGTGCCAGTTGACAAAATTAATCACTGGTCTTTGTGAAGGATACGTTTTCTATCATTATGTATCGCATTTGGATTCAGCTGATTAATTTATCCAAAAATTATTTTGCATTAAAAAAGTGATCCCTATCAAACTTTGAGTAATATATATATAGGAAATAGTTTTGGGTAGATGGCATTTGGATTTATTGTAAAGCTATCACATAATTTATATTTTTCTTTAACTTTGTTAATAATTTTCAAACTACTATTTTATAAGAGCTGAATTCACTATTACCGTATTTTGCCGTGTATAACACGCACTCGTGTATAATACGCACCCGATTTTCAGTGTCTGATCGGCGGAAAAAAAATAAGTTCGTATATATAACACGCTTCAGTTTTACCCAGATGCCCCACAGGTAAAAGTTGGTTCCCTGTTCCAGACTTAAACGAATTCGGTGTATGGCAATGTGACATTACAAGTGTAAATGTGTTCTGTAATTTTTTTCTTTGTGGGAATACAAGACAAATTATCCTAAGTTTTCCCCAATCTCGTCGCCAAAAGACATAATTGAAGTGTGACAAGGGTCATTTCTAAGGGTACTGTTCTCTCTATCTTGTGAAAAAAAATAATGACAAAATAGTTTTATTTGACAAAAAAATAATTTCCAAGACCCAGAGTGTTAAAATAAGTCTTTGTTATGACACCCCCTTGGGGATTACAAAATGTGTATATTGGGCACAGTTTTCCACAGTTCTGAGTCGCTTGACACGTCCAATAATTAGCACCTTCTCAACTGCAGTATTCTAAATCCGTTTGTTGTGAAATTCACACCTCAGTGCAATAAACACCAATCACTGTTGATAGCATGTCATACTGCAACGCTTCATTTAATTATATACAAAAAGGTAAAGGGAATATTTTTATACTGAAGTGACTCTTCTTATTTACAAGCAGTCATATTGTTTGGAATAATTTCCTACAATTCACATTGAGGACCGTCTGCTCAGAGCTGCCTGTACTGTCGCGCAGTCTGATCAGTTCCTTGTGCGCTGTAACAATAGCCAAGGGCCGAATGCTCCTTCGTGCAGCAAGAGAAATCTCTACAATTTACATGTGCGCCCTGCAAAGACTGTCTGCTCAGAGCAGCCTGCGCATTCGCGCAGTCTTATCAAAGTTCGTTGTGCTCCTTCGTGCAGCAAGTGAAATCTCTACAAAATACATGTGCGCCCTGCAAAGACCGTCTGCTCCGAGCAGCCTGCGCATTTGCGCACCCTATCAAATTTCGTTGTGCTCCTTCGTGCAGCAAGAGAAATCTATTCAATTTACATGTGCAACCTGCACAGTCCGTCTGCTCAGAGCAGCGCAGCGCATTTGTGCAGTCTTATCAAACTTTGCTGAATGCTCTAAGGATTGCTCTTTTGTCCAGGAAGAGAAATCTTTATAATTTTCATGTGCGCCCAGCAATGACCATTCACTCAGAGCAGCCTGCGCAGTCTTATCAGTGTTCAATGTGCAATCTGAGGAAAGCTAAAAAAAATCTGGTCAGACTATATGGGTGTATAGGCGGGTCTGATTCTTCGCGGGGACGCACATGTTAAATTGCAGGAAATTAATGCCCTGGCTCAAATTAAAGTTACGCACAGTTGCTTCCCTTACTTAGCTGTCAATCAAATTTATATATAGATTCAGGTTTTTCTTTCATTCGTTATTACGTTAATAAAGTCAAATTTCTGAAGCAAAAATAAGTAATTACAGTTTCCAGGTAAGAAAATATATTCAGGGGCTTGCTTGGTATCCAAAACTATCTGTTTATCGTTGAAGTCGGTCTAACAAGAATTTTTTGTAGTAAATTCGCGATTGTCATTAGATTTCGCGACCGCAAAACTTCGACAACGCTTGGAAAAATGTTGGAAGTTTTGTGTTCTGTTACATTACACGCACCCAGTTTTGATTTCATATTTCTGAGAGAAAAAAGTGCGTATTATACACGCCGAATTACGGTATAAACACTATACATATGTATATATAAACAATTTGTTCAAAATATTTCTTGTTTCTCTGGAAACACATATGCCACTTTGCAAATTTTGGTGCCGCAATCAGGTTAATTTCTGAAACAATTTAAGTATTTGATAAATGTGTGATCGTTTTGCATGTGTGTGTGTGAATTCGGGTTTAAGGTCGCTTTCAACAATTTTTCATACATATCACGATGGTGTCTGGTTGCGACAGGGAGCTCAATGCTCACTTTTATAGTGCTGCCTCACTGAAGTATCATGTCCCAGACACATTACATGATACCACACCCAGTCACATTATCCTGACACTGGGTCGACCAGTCCTAGCTCTACCCCGTAAATCTGAGTGCCAAGGGAGGAGCAGCTAGTACCATTTTTAACGACTTTGGTATGTCGCGGCCCGGGATCGAACCCGTGACCTCCCGTTCCCCAGAGCGGACACTCTACCAACTGAGCTATTGGGGCCGGTCACAAACAAACTGACAACCTATGTTTTGAGTATAATAAAAATAATATAATAATTTTTTCACCAGAAAATTATCTGTTTTGGAAATACAGTAAAATTCCTATATTAAGACCACCTTTGAGACTATTCAAAAGTGGTCTTAAAGACCACTTTTGAACAGTTCCAAAGGTGGTCCCTAACCACAGGACACTGTGGGCAGAAAACACAAAGATAGGTTGAGTGCACCCTTCAAAATAAGCCTTTAAAGCAGAATTAGTCTTAACTTTAGGTGGTCTTAACCCTTATCTTGCTGAATATTCATTTAACCCAAAGCGGGTACCCTGGCAAACAGTGCAGGCCCAGATCAGACGCCGCACAACGCCTCCACTGTTTGCTAAAAGTTTAGCCATTTTCCTGACCAATTTTGAAGAAAACAACCGGACACCCCTTAATTTTGAAAGGAATCCTGCTGTATATAAGGAGGAAGATTCCATTTGTTACGAAAAGGGGTAAGCCACACCCTTTTCTGTCTATCAACCAATCAAATTACTTGATGTAATGTTTGCTACAAATTCATAAACTGAATGCCAAACAGTGTAGATCCTGATCAGATGGCTTCTTCAGAAGCCATCTGATCTGGATCTACACTGTTTTCAAAGATAGGGGTTGTCGTGAACATTAATAGCAGAATTTTACTGTAATTATTTATATGAAAAAATGCATTGTTTTGCATATATGATGTGTTAACTTAATGTTATCTGTATGATACCTTACACAAATCATTTTGTTTATTTCAGCCGGCGGGTCCCGAGGACTTCCAGGAACTGGGTGCATCAGTACTACAGTCAAGAGCAAGGACTTATTTAATTGGTGTGATAATGACAATAATTGGTGTGATATTTCTTGTTGGAATCTCCTGCGGTCGAGTAACAAAACGTGTGCCTTTATCTATGAAGAATAAATGATGAAGATTTTTTGATCTAGGATGTTGAGATTATCTTTTGGGCTAGAGCATGGGAAAATGGGTGTAGCTTACTAAAATGGGTGTAGCTGACTAAAATAGGTGTAGCTTACTAAAATAGGTGTAGCTGACTAAAATGGGTGTAGCTGACTAAAATGCAATGCAGATATAGAGCTCATGTTAAATTTAGCACCATAATCTATACCTTTAAATTAGGAAGAATTATAGGACAATTTTGTGGGGGTGGGGTGGGGAGTGGGGGATGGTACCATTAAGAAAACACGCCTGTGCAAGTTTATTGAACATTTTACCACCAAAAACGAAAATTTTAAGACAAAAAATTTCTGATATTTTTTATATTTCTGCTCAAAATATAGATTGTGGGAACACGTTCTAACGAGTACCCACAATCTATGTTTCTGAGCAGAAATAAGGAAAATAATGTATACCCTGTAAACCCCATTTTTTTTTTTAAATAAAAGGGGGGTTTAAGGGGTCATAACTATATGGGTGTATATTTATGATGGGGATGATTTTTCTCAATAAAACAGTATGTTAGGTGCACTTGTTAAAATCGTCTCAAACATGTTGTGGGTACTTGTTAGAATTGCCTCAGTTTTCCTTATTTCTCCATAAAAACAAGTTTTAGGGTACTTGTTTGTGTAGCTTTAATTTTTCTGTTTTCAATGAGTGGATTTAACAAGTACACACAACGGTTTTGAGGTGATTCTAAAAAAAAATACCCACAATATATGTGTTAATAGAGAAAGAAGAAAAATTATCCCAAACTTATCTGCATTGTCAGTCCACCCCCACCCATCGGGGCTTGAAGAAATAGATTGGGCTGCATCATGCTTCCACACAGAGCGGAAGAAGACCGCACGTGAGTACTTGTAAATTGCTTAGAGGGGCTAAGCCTGCCCAGGCAAAGTGTTGCGAGTCAGACTGTCCATGCATATAAACCCTATTTAGTGTTGATGGGGACGTAAAACCTCAACTCAAACAAAATAAATCAGCTTGTACAACTGAGGAATAAAAATCAGGTTGTACACTTGAGGAATTCAAAACAATTGGTCAGCCTCTGCCCATCGGGGCTTGAAATACATGGGCTGCATGATGCTGCCACACAGATACGAAACTGACCCGCACACGAGTACTGGTAAACCGCTTAGAGGATCTAAGCCTGCGCAGGCAAAGCGGTGCAAGTCAGACTGTCCATGCATATAAACCCTGTTGGTTTCTTTGGGTTGCAGGGCTTGAGAAGTCATTCCATCTCAGTGTTGGGTAAAAGTCCCACAAAATTGGAAGCAATGTCTCCAAAATGACCTATATATTGTTGACGGGGACTTAAAACCTCAACTCAAAAAAAAAACAAAAATCAGCTTGTACAAGTGAGGAATTCAAAACAATCAGAAATGTTGTACAACCCTTCAAATGGTCATGAGGTTTATGGGGGTATACATTATTTTTGTTATTTCTGCACCAAAACATAGGTTGTGGGCACTCGTTAGAACTGCCTCAATGAGGTTTAACGAGCACTCTCAGTTAAAGTAAGAAAAATATCACAAATTTTCATCAGAAAACTGTCCAATTTTAAGATAAGGAAAAATGCACTATGTAACACGGATGTGTTATCGTAATGCAGCAGAATAAGGGGTACTTTTGTGTACTTGATTTATTTTATATCTTTGAAAGACCGGCCTCCGTGGCCTTGTGGTTAAGAGTGCTGACTCTTGATCATTAGGTCTCTCACCGCTGTGGTTCGAGCCTCGCTTGGGTCACATGTGAGACGCCAAGTTCTGCAACATAAGGTCTGTTGTTTTTTCTCCGTGTACTCCAGTTTTCGCCCACCTCTGATTAGCGATCGGCTCGATATGAGTGAAATAATCTTGAAAGGGCCGTAACCCCCCCCCCCCCCCCCCACCACCAAAAAAAAATCTATGTAACGACCCTGAAAATAACTGCTGGTACAGTTAATGTCAATGTGGCAGCTAATCATGTTTATCTTACTCATTACGATAGCAAACCTATGCAACATAGTGCATATTTCTCATCTCCAATGTGGCTACTTTTCTGATGAAAATCCCTGATGTTTTTCTTATAAATACTGCAAACATAGGCCCTGGGTGCTCATTAGAACCGCCTCATTGAGGCGGTTCTAACGAGTCCCCACAACCTATGTCTTTGAGTAAAAATAAGAAAAATAATGTATATCCCCTGTAAACCCCCCTTTTCTCTATATAAAGTGTTGTATAGGGGGGTCTCCATTTCACGGACTTGTTCACGTGATGTCCAGGGTCAAAGCATTGTTAGTGGACAAATTGTTAACTATTCTGGCAAGTACAATATCTAAAATTTTGTTATTTTTGCTGAAAGAAATGTGAGTAGCTTTTGCATTTGCAAAAGCTGCTCACATTTTTTTCAGTAAAAATATAAGTATTTTCACCATATTGAATGATCAATTTTTTTAATGAAACATTAGCCAACGATGTCGTTAGTTTTCAACAACTGGCCCCTGGTTATTACCATGTCTGAACAAAAGTGCAGGGAGCTGTTCACAATTCCAAAAAAGGAGGCATGTTAGGCATAATTTTGGGATAGCTTTTTCTTATTTCTGAATAAGAGCATATGTTGTGGGTACTTGTTAGCATTGCCTCATCGAGGCGATTCCATCAAGTACCTAGATTTGGGGTGTGGAATTTCCTAAGAATATTGACTTGCATGGTGTTGGCATGGGCAAAACAGATATATTTAACATTTGTTGTAATCTTGTTATGGCTACCTCTGTGATGTGCTTTAGGAAAGTAAAACTTGCTTAGCTTGTTCCTTACAGTAGTGAAAAAAAAAAGAATAAGTGATACAAAAAAAAAAAACGAAAAAAAAAACAACAAACAAACATGGTTTGAAAATGTCTGTCGTTTAAAAATTAAATGTAGGTCCAAATTATAACTAACACATGTACATGCATTATAGATAAGACTTTTTCCATGCTCTGGTACCATTTTATTTTTATTATGCTGAAACTGTGTGTTAAAATGATGTGTTTGCAAGGAAAGAGCACATGAATGTGTAATAAAGAATGCTCCAATTGTCTTTGAGTTTTAGGCTGAGGTTGAGGAACTATTTTTTTATATGTAGTAATCTAGATGAAGTCATTATTGTTTTTACCTTATGTATTTGGACAGACAGGCCTGAGCAAACAGTATAGACCCAGATGAGACGCCGCATTCTGCGGCGTCTCATCAGGGTCTACACTGTTTGCCACTCATCCAGCTATTTTTAGACTCAACATCCAGTATTAAATTGTACTTGTTCAAATTTTAGATAGCCCCCGCCCATCGGGGCTTGGAGAAATGGGCTGCAGGATGCTTCCATGCAGAGCTGAAACTGACCCGCACACGAGCACTGGTAAACTGCTAAACCTGCCCAGGTAATGCGGTGCGAGTCGGTCCGTCCATGCTTGTAAACCCTATTGGTTTCATTAGGTGACAGGGCTTGAGATGTCATTACATCTCAATGTCGGGTAAAAGTCCCACAAAATTGGAAGCAATGTCTCCAAAATGACCTTTACAGTGTTGACAGGGACGTTAAACTTCAAATCAAACAAACAAATCGACTTTTAGAGCAAGTATGGTAAGGAGTTTAGGTCTCTGAATACTTAGGGTAAATAAGGTAAACATTTGCCATTGGCCAGTTGTTCAGCACCTAATTTTGCTTAAAAAATTTGTAGGAGCCCAAAATATTAAATTGTCTAGCAAGTCAAATTTCTAATACAGATATTAAAAATATTAAAGATATTGCTAAAAAAATGAATAATTTTTCAGTGCAGTAATATATTTGCCTTATTAAATTATTTGTTTTAGAAATTTAAATAATGAAGTCATTAATTTAGAACATCTGGGCCCAAGATCCAGTTGTTCAAAGCATCATTAGCTTAATGAGCTCGTTAGTGGTCCAACTGTTAACTGTTCTTTTAAGTACAATATCTAATACTGTGGTATTTTTGCTGAATAAATGTAAGCAGCTTTTGCATTTGCAAAAGCTGCTCACATTTTTTCTGCAAAAATATTAAAATATTTGCCATATGTAATGTTCAAAGTTTTAACAATATCTTAACTAACGAGGTGGTTAATTTAAAGCATCTGGGTCCTGGTATGTATCATGAGATAAATAGCTCCAAGACCCAGTTGTGCAAAGCTAACGTTGTCATTAGTTTATGTATTGTTAATGCTTAGGATGCCAAGAAAAACTTCATCTGACTGAGGCGGTTCTAACGAGCACCCACAATCTATGTTTTGAGTATAAATAAGAATAATATCACAATTTTTCATCAGAACTGTTTTGGAGATTTGAAAGTATGCATTATGACGTACGGATGTGTTATCGTAATGAGTTTTAAGCAATAATACTACAGATAAAGGCTTTAAAATTTGGCAAGACCAAAGAAGAGGGAGAAAAAGGTCTTTTTTTTCTGTGTCTTCACCTTCAGTGTCGTTTTCCTCGTGGTGTCAGGTCCCTCGCTCATTAAGTCTACTTTACTATCTCCCTATTAACACGAGACAAACAAAAGTGACCCTCAAAGGTGTCCTATCCCTCTTTTTAAGTCTACTTTACCATCTCCCTTTTGACTGGAAACAATCAAAAGTGACCCCCAAGGGTGTCATGTCCCTCTCTTTAAGTCTACTTTACTATCTCCCTTTAAAGTGGAGACAACAAAAAGTGACCAACAAGGTGTCCTATCCCTCTCAGTCTACTTTACTATCTCCCTTTTAACTGGTGACAACCAAAAGTGACCCCCAAGGGGTGTCCTATCCCTCTCTTAAGGAAACAACAAAGGTGACCCCCAAGGGTGTCCTGTCCCTCTCTTTAAGTCTACTTTACTATCTCCCTTTTGACTGGAGACAACCAATAGTGACCCCCAAGGGTGTCCTATCTCTCTGTCTACTATCTCCCTTTTAACTTGAGACAACCAAAAGTGACCCCCAAGGGTGTCCTATACCTCTCTTAAGGAAACAACAAAAGTGACCCCTAAGGGTGTCCTGTCCCTCTCTTTAAGTCTACTTTACTATCTCCCTTTTGACTGGAGACAACCAAAAGTGACCCCCAAGGGTGTCTATCTCTCTGTCTACTATCTCCCTTTTAACTTGAGACAACCAAAAGTGACCCCCAAGGGTGTCCTATACATCTATCAGTCTACTTTACTATCTCCCTTTTAACTGGAGACAACCAAACGTGACCCCCAAGGGGTGTCCTATCCCTCGCTTTAAGTCTACTTTACTATCTCCCTTTTAACTGGAGACAACCAAAAGTGACCCCCAAGGGTGTCCTATCCCTCTCTCAGTCTACTTTACTATCTCCCTTTTAACTTGAGACAACCAAAAGTGACCCCCAAGGGGTGTCCTATCCCTCACATTAAGTCTACTTTACTATCTCCCTTTTAACTGGAGACAACCAAAAGTGACCCCCAAGGGTGTCCTATCCCTCTCAGTCTAATTTATTGTCTCCCTTTTAACTGGAGACAACCAAAAATGACATCACAAGTGTTAACATGTTGTTAAGCCACATCACAGTTTGCATTTTGAATTATGAAAGGTTTGTGTCTTAAGTTCTATTAAGCACTATGCCCTCTCCTGCCTGTGACTCAGAGATCATAGGCTTGGATGAACTCATTTGTTTTATAATGCAAGATTATGATATATATAGCAGGGCAAGAGTAGGCAAGATATAGTGTCATGTGACAGCTCTTATGTTAAGACCAAAGCTCCAGCTTGGGCCGAGTTTTGAATATAGTCGAGGGATAATTTTTCTTTATGTATTGAAATTTGTTAGAAACATATATTGCAGGTAATTGTTAGAATCGCCTCATTGAGGCGATTCTAACAAGTACCTACAATATATGGCCAAGAAAACTGTACACTCCATACTTTTTAAGTTCTGTGGTGTATTCTTTGCTTCCAAAGGATAACTCTTTTATAGAACATATTTAACATCACTACAGCTGGTTTTAAGGAATGCGTGGCGGCCGTAAAAAGTCTTCCTGCCCTTCATCATAGTGTAGTTTATATTTTCGTGTCCTTTGTGATCATTGATTCCTTTGGGGGGAACCTTGAAAGATGTGGCTTAATTGTCCGAAAATACCTAGTCTGGCCCAGAAAACTGTACACTGCATACTTTTAAACTCTGTCGTGTATTCTTTGCATCCAAAGAATAACTCTTGTATAGAACATTTTAATGGGAAAATAAGACAATTATACTCTTGACTCATCCCTGACATTTATCCTGCTGAATAAATTAATTTGGCCACACCCATCACCCATTTCTGACTTTCAACCAATTATATTACAGTAAAATTCTGCTATTAATTAAGACCATCTAAAATTAAGACTAACTTTGCTTTTAGTATCATATTTAATAGGTTGCCGTTATTCTGTCTTTGTCTTTCCTGCATACCGTGTCCTCTGGTCAGAGACCACCTTTGGGACTGTTCAAAAGTGGTCTTAAAGACCACTTTTGAACAGTCCAAAAGGTGGTCTTAACATGAGATTTTACTGTACATGTACTTGATATAAAGTATTTGTTCAGTTCACAAACTACATGACAGTGTAGATCGTGATCAGATGGCTTCTTCAGAAGCAAACTCATCTGTATCTACTCGTTTCCCAATTGTTGGGGTTGTCGTGGTCAGCAGGAGAAGGGTTAATACTTGGGAGCTAAGACTTGTTTGATTGTTTTCTTTGTATCACGTCGGGTAGTCTGGAACATCACGAAAACACGCCTATATAATTTTGACTCCCTTGAACCACACTTTTATATAGTAAAACTGGGGTTTACAGGGGTAAACCTTATTTTTCTTATTTCTGCTCTAAAATATAGATTGTGGGTACTCATTAGAACCGCCTCATCGAGGCGGTTCTAACGAGTACCCACAATCTATATTTTAAGCAGAAATAAGAAAAATATTACAATTTTTCATCATAAAACGTTCATATTTTCGACGATAAAGGTGGCAATGTATTTGTATAGGCATGTTTGCGTAATGAACTAGTTAGAGTAAAATAGTGCTTTCTGTCACGACAGTTTTGAGGATAATTCTGTATTTAAAATGTACATAAAATGTTGTTAGGTCTCGTTTATTAATTTTTTCAAGAAAAATTGTGATTTTTCTTCTCTGAAATACCTTTATCTTACAGATCACCTGATCAGAACATGCGTCTGATCAGGGCCAAAACTGTTTGCAAAAAAGGTCAGGCATTTTCCAAATAAATTTTGAAGTAAAAACAACCTGACACCCAAAAGTTCTGAAATGGAATTGTGCTATATGAAAGCTGGAAGATTCCATTCAATACAACACAATTGATTAACCCTTCTCTGGCTGAATATTTATTTTAGCCACACCCATCTCTGACTTTGAACCAATCAGATTACTTGATGTAATTTATTGCTACAAATTCATAAACTGAATGTCAAACAGTGTAGATCCTGATAAGATGGCTTCTTCAGAAGCTATCTGATCTGGATCTACACTGTTTGCAAAGATAGGGGTTGTTGTGAACAGCAAGATAAGGGTTAATTTCATAATGGGCCTGTCTGAAGCTATTTGTTGGAAGATTCTATCTGTTAATAAGAGTTATTGCCAGTAGTATATTATACAATTATTTGATGGCTGTTTGGACAATAGTCAAAGCTATTGCCCCGAGGTGTTGTGGACCACCTGAACACTATTGCTTGAGGCCGAAGGCCGAGGGCAATGGTGCATCAGTTCGTCCACAAGACCAGTTGTGTTGTCAGGTAAAACTCCCACAAAACTGGCAGAAATGTCTCCAAAATGACCTAAATAGTGTTGATGGGGATATCAAAAATCAATTCAAATAAACGATCTTGAAAAAGATGTTTTCACTCATTGGAACCTCCTCATTGAGGCGATTCTAATGGGTGCACATAACATAACCTTTATTAGCTTACCTGAACCGCTCATGTGAGGTAATAGTATGCCAATGCTCCGTTTTATAGAACACCAGAAAAGACACACCTAAATCAAATTGACCTGGGGTCAGTTGTTCAAAGCATCGTTAGCTAAACAGGCTCGTTAATGGTCATATTGTGAAGTGTTCTAGCAAGTACAATATGTAAAATTTTGTTATTTTTGCTGAAAAAATTGGGTAGCTTTTGCGTATTCAAAAGCTACTCACATTTTTTCAGCAAAAAATATTAGCATATTTGCCATATTAAAGTTTTGTTTGATCAAAGTTTTAACAATTTGTTAACTAACAATGTCGTTGGTTTTGAACAATGGCCCCTGGAGCTGGTAAAACTCTTCAGCGTCTCAAAATACCTCTGCATTGAACAAATTTTTCGAGCCATTGAAGTTTTTCTACTTTATAGTATTAAGGAAAATGGGAACACCTTCAGGGGAGGCAACTCCGGCAAAAGTATCTCCCATGTCAATAGGGATCAACTCTTACAGCAAAGAATTTGCTCCTGAGGAGCAAATTCTTTCCTATAAGAGTAGAACATTTTTTCAGCAGGACAGGATTTATAGAAAAGCGAACAGGAAGTCCCGAAAGTTGTCTCCCTTTGAAAAAATGGCGGAAAATGTGCTAGGTGTTCCCATTCCCCTTAATTGGTGTTTTGATGCATCTTTATTGGTGATTGGGCAATTAGATAAACTGTAGATTAAAACTGCTCAAGCTCTAGATATAGAGATAAAAAGTGCTCAAATGTTAGACTTAGAAAGAAAAGAACGGTTCAGAAGCTGCAGATTTGATTAGTGTGTCATTGGAGATGCAATATTCATGGTTTTCGTCGCACCTACTTTAAGCATGGCGCGATATAGGAGTCTGGTTTTCAGTCCGTTTGTCTGTCCGTTCGTCTGTCAAGGCGTCAACATTTGCGACGGCCCTAACTTGCTCCCTAATGTAAGAGTCCATTCTCAAGAACTATAAGAGCTTCATTAATGATACTTGGTACAAGCTTGCATCCAGGAATAGCAACTTCAATGCAAGCATCCATATCTGTCCTTGACCTGCATTTCATGGTTCACTGACTTAGTGAATTATTGCGACCGCCCTAACTTTCATCTTATGTAAGAGTCCATTTTTCTCAAGAACTATAAGAGCTTCATTAATAATACTTTGGTACAAGCTTGCATCTAGGAATAGCAACTTCAATGCAAGCACCCATATCTGACCATGACCTACATTTCATGGTTCACTGACTTTGTGAATTATTGGGACCACCCTAACTTTCACACTGTTTCTTGAGAACTATAAGAGCTTTATTAGCTCACCTGACCGAAGGTCATGGTGAGCTTTTGTGACAGTAAGATGTCCGGCGTCGTCCGTCGTCCGTCGTGCGTCGTCCGTGCGTAAACTTTTTCTTGTGAACACACTAGAGGCCACAGTTTTGGTCCAATTATCATCAAACTTGCTCAGAATGATAATCATGACAATATCTCGGTCAAGTTCGAATTTGGGTCATGTCGGGTAAAAAAGTAGGTCAGTAGGTCAAATCATAGAAAAACCTTGTGAACACTCGAGAGGCCACAATTTTGGTCCAATCATCATCAAACTTGCTCAGAATGATCATTGTGACAATATTTTAGTGAAGTTTGAATATGGATCATGTCGGCTTAAAAAGTAGGTCAGCGGGTCAAATCATAGAAAAACCTTGTGAACACCCTAGAGGCCACAATTTTGGTCCAATCATAATCAAACTTGCTCAGAATGATCATCATGACAATATCTTGGTCAAGTTCGAATATGGGTCATGTCCGGTCAAAAAGTAGGTCAGTAGGTCAAATCATAGAAAAACCTTGTGAACACTCTGAAGGCCACTGTTTTGGTCCAATTATCATGAAACTTGCTCAGAATGACCATTGTGACAATATTTCAGTCCAGTTCGAATATGGGTCATATCGGGTTAAAAAGTAGGTCAGCGGGTCAAATCATATAAAAACCTTGTGAACACCCTAGGGGCCACAATTTTGGTCCAATCATAATCAAACTTGCTCAGAATGATCATCATGACAATATCTCGGTCAAGTTTGAATATGGGTCATGTCCGGTTGAAAAGTAGGTCAGTAGGTCAAATCATAGAAAAACCTTGTGAATACTCAGGAGGCCACAAGTTTGGTTAAATCATTAATCTTGCTCAGAATGGTCATTGTGACAATATCTTGGCTAAGTTTGAATAAAGGTCTTTTCGGGTCAAAAAGTAGGTCAGTAGGTCAAATTAAAGAAAAAACTTGTGAACACTCTAGTTTTACATAGACTTATATAGGGAAAATCTTTAAAAATCCTTTTCTCTGAAACCACAAGGCCTAGGTCTTTTATATTTGGTATGAAGCTTCATCTAAAAGACCCCTAACAAGATTATTCAAATGATAGTGCTGAGGCCAAAAATGTCCCCGCCCCCGGGCCCTTTGGTTTTACATAGGCTTATATAGGGAAAATCTTTAAAAATCTTCTGCTCTGAAGCTGCAAGGCCCAGGACTTTGATATTTGGTATTAAGCTTTATCTAGTGGACCCCTACCAAGATTGTTCAAATTATAGTGCTGGGGCAAAAAATGCCCCCGTTCCGGGGCCCTTTGGTTTTACATGGCCTTATATAGGGAAAATCTTTAAAAATCTTCTTCTCTGAAACCGCAAGGTCCAGGACTTTGATATTTAGAATGAAGCTTCATCCATTGGACCTCTACCAAGATTGTTCAAATTATCGCCCTTGGGCCAAAAATGCCCCCGCTCAGGGGCCCTTTGTTTTTACATAGACTTATATAGGGAAAATCTTTAAAAATCCTTTTCTCTGAAACCACAAGGCCTAGGTCTTTTATATTTGGTATGAAGCTTCATCTAAAAGACCCCTAACAAGATTATTCAAATGATAGTGCTGAGGCCAAAAATGTCCCCACCCCCGGGCCCTTTGGTTTTACATAGGCTTATATAGGGAAAATCTTTAAAAATCTTCTGCTCTGAAACTGCAAGGCCCAGGACTTTGATATTTGGTATTAAGCTTTATCTAGTGGACCCCTACCAAGATTGTTCAAATTATAGTGCTGGGGCAAAAAAAGCCTCCACCTGGGGCCCTTTGGTTTTACATAGGCTTATATAGGGAAAATCTTTAAAAATCTTCTTCTCTGAAACCGCAAGGCCCAGGACTTTGATATTTTGTATGAAGCTTCATCTAGTGGACCCCTACCAAGATTGTTCAAATTATAGCCCTTGGGCCAAAAATCCCCCTGCTCAGGGGCCCTTTGGTTTTACATAGACTTATATAGGGAAAATCTTTAAAAATCTTCTTCTCTGAAACCGCAAGGTCCAGGACTTTGATATTTAGAATGAAGCTTCATCCAATGGACCTCTACCAAGATTGTTCAAACTATCGCCCTTGGGCCAAAAATGCCCCCGCTCAGGGGCCCTTTGTTTTTACATAGACTTATATAGGGAAAATCTTTAAAAATCCTTTTCTCTGAAACCACAAGGCCTAGGTCTTTTATATTTGGTATGAAGCTTCATCTAAAAGACCCCTAACAAGATTATTCAAATGATAGTGCTGAGGCCAAAAATGTCCCCGCCGCCGGGCCCTTTGGTTTTACATAGGCTTATATAGGGAAAATCTTTAAAAATCTTCTGCTCTGAAACTGCAAGGCCCAGGACTTGGATATTTGGAATTAAGCTTTATCTAGTGGACCCCTACCAAGATTGTTCAAATTATAGTGCTGGGGCAAAAAAAGCCTCCGACTGGGACCCTTTGGTTTTACATGGCCTTATATAGGGAAAATCTTTAAAAATCTTCTTCTCTGAAACCGCAAGGCCCAGGACTTTGATATTTTGTATGAAGCTTCATCTAGTGGACCCCTACCAAGATTGTTCAAATTATAGCCCTTGGGCCAAAAATGCCCCCGCTCAGGGGCCCTTTGGTTTTACATAGACTTATATAGGGAAAATCTTTAAAAATCTTCTTCTCTGAAACCACAAGGCCTAGGTCTTTTATATTTGGTATGAAGCTTCTTCTAAAGGACCCCTACCAAGATGATTCAAATTATAGTGCTGGGGCCAAAAGTGGCCCCGTCCCGGGGCCCTTTGGTTTTACATAGACTTATATAGGGATAATCTTTAAAAATCTTCTCTGAAACCACAAGGCCCAGGACTTTGAAATTTGGTATGAAGTTGCATCTAATGGACCTCTACCAAGATTGTTAAAATTATAGCCCTGGGGCCAAAAATGCCCCCACTCTGGGGCCCTATGGTTTTACATAGACTTACATGGGGAAAATCTTCAAAAATCTTCTTCTCTGAAACCACAAGGCCTGGGTCTTTGATATTTGGTATGAAGCTGCATCTAGTGGACCTCTATCAAAATTATTCAAATTATAGCCCTGGTACCAAAAATGTCCCCGCTCCGGGGCCCTTTGGTTTTGCATAGACTTATATAGGGAAATCTTTAAAAATCTTCTCTGAAACTGCAAGGCCAAGGCCTTTGATATTTAGTATGGAGCTTTATCTAGTGGACCTCTACCAAGATTGTTCAAATTATAGCCCTGGGGCCACAAATGCCCCCACCCCGGGCCGGGGCCCTTTGTTTTTACATAGATTTATATAGCCCTGGGGCCATTTGGTTTTGCATAGGCTTATGTAGGGAATATCTTTAAAAAAAATCTTCTTCTCTGAAACTGCAAGGCCCAGGTCTTTGAAATTTGATGTGTAGCTTTATCTAGTGGACCTTTGCCAAGATTGTTCTAATTATAGCCTTTGTTGATGTTTGGTATGAAGCTTCACCTTTAAGACCTCCCTCAACATTATGCACATTAAAACCCTGGGGCCAATAATGGCCCTCTCTGGGGCCCACTTGTTACACTATGGATCAGGTGAGCGATCCAGGGCCATCATGGCCCTCTTGTTATTAATGATACTTGGTACAAGCTTGCATCTAGGAATAGCAACTACAATGCAAGCATCCATATCTGACCTTGACCTAGATTTCATGGTTCAGTGACTTTGCACCCCCAAAGGCGGGACATAGCTTTCGGCAGAATTCTTGTTATTATGACATTGTGGCAATTTTCAAATTTTCTAACAGAAGTTTATCCTGCTAGGTTTGCCAACATTCCTTTTTGGAAACTGATCGTGAAATTCTCGTTTTCTCCCTCATTTCATTAACGTTTGCATAATAAACACCCCTCTAAACCCCACCTTATATAGAGAAAATGGGGGTTTGATAGGGTATACAATATTTTCCCTAATTTCTGCTTCAAGGCATAGGTTTTGGGTACTCGTTAGAATCGTCTCAATGATGCTGTTCAAATGAGCACCCTCAACCTATGTTTAGGGTTAAAATAAGAAAAATATCACAAATTTTCAACCGGAAGATATCCATTTTTGAGATTTAGTAAAAGTGCACTATACCTCACGGATGAGTTATCGTAATGTTTTACTTTGATTCAAGAAGGGCTGTTGTCATTTACTTCTGCAAGAGTGTGCAGTTCTCTGGCTAGTTGCTATGTTTAACCCTTATCTTGCTGTTCAAGACAATTCCTATCTTTGCAAACAGTGTAGATCCAGATCAGATGGCTTCTGAAGAAGCCATCTGATCAGGATCTACACTGTTTGGCATTCAGTTCATGAGTTTGTAGCAATAAATTACATCGAGTAATTGGATTGGTTGATAGACAGAAATGGGTGTGGCTTAAATGAATATTCAGCAAGATAAGGGTTAACAAGCAATCCCTGTTTGGGTAAAAGTTTCATTGTTTGTAGAAATGTAATAAATACCATAATGATCCTTAGTATTGGGACAGATAGGCCTAAGCAAACAGTGTAGACCCAGATCAGACTGCTCCTGAAGGAGCAGTCTGATCTGGGTCTGCAATGTTTGCCACTCCATCTGCACCTTTTGGACTCCTTGCTGGATCATGAAACAAATTTGTTAAAATTTTAGGAGAATTACAGCAAATTTTCAAGGTGTCCAAATTTTTAGGATTTTTAAGATAGTTCACAAGATATTTTATTCAGATTTGACTTGATAGAGAAGAAAGAGAAAGGATGAACTCAACATTTTGATTATTTTTTGTGTGGATGTCTAAGATGAATAATATTTATCAGTGTATAATCAGTGATGAGGGTTTCTTTTGCAAGTATCGAGTTGAAATACAGTAGAACTTCGATGGCTCGAACACCGCTGGCTCGTTTACCATGGCTGAGTCGAGCCCTTTCTTGAGTCCCTAGGGAATTTCGCTACATAAGAAATAGTAAGGGGAAAATTTAGGCTATTTTCGTTCCTTATCTTGCAAATGTATGCTGTGTGTACTCATTAGAATCGCCTCAATGAGGCGATACTAATGAGTACACGCAGCATACATTTATGTTATAGAACACCGAAAAGAAGCCCCAAATTATCCCCTTTACGCCTCCTGACAGTAACCCTCTGTGGCTTGAACCACCCCTGTCTCGAACAGAATTTCGTGGTCCCAAAGGTGTTCGAGCCATCAAAGTTCGACAAGTTGAAAAATCGAGTTTGGAGTTGAAATATTCCGGTTATGAGTTGAAATATTCATCAGTGATGGAGGAGAAGAAAAAGTTGAACTCAACAGTTTGATTTGTGAATGTCCCTTAAGATGCTGAGAAAAACTAAATTTGAAAATGTCGTCTGCTTATGTTGTCTGCTGAATCTTGTTGCAAACTTTTTAGAAATATTTTTGCACACAGGCAAACAGTGTGGGTCCATATCAGACTGCTCCTACAGTAGCAGTCTGCTCTGGGTCCACACTTTGCAAAAAATGCCTTTTAAGATAACCGGCAGATGGCAATGCAGACGACAATTGTCGTGATAGGCATTTCATGGGTTAATAATATAACAGTGTTGCATTTTGTGGATGATATTTCATGTGAATATAATCTAACATATCTCCACAGTGCTGAATTGTTTGTCCTTGATGTTTGTAAATTTCGAAAGTTTGTGACGTCTGCTTTTGTTTGTATCAGACCAAGGAGTTTTCATGAAATTGATTTTGTTATTACTGAATTGCTGAAAATTTATACATTTGTTACTGTTGCTTTCGTTAAAGATACGCTTGTAAGAAGTATTTTATATCATGTTAATGGGAATGCCTATACCATGAAGATTTGCTGCCATATTCTATGGGAGATCAATGACACAGAAAAGAAATTAAGCTTTGTGAGGGTAAAGAATGGATCAAATTCTTCCAAAAGTTGGCACCTTTTGGAAATGGAAAAAGGTGGCAAAAACTTCCAAGTTAGCCCTTATGGTGCCATTTACCATTAGCAGACGACATTTACAGAGTATTTTTTTTATTCTACTATTTTTTTTTCAGAGAAATTCTTTGAAAACATAAGGCTTGGCATTTCATGTGAATCATCAGATGATTCACATAAAATGTCAAGCCTTGTTTTCTCTGAAAATACATTGTCGTCTGCTCTAGAATAGTCTGTGTTGCTTTAAGGGTTAAGTGTGATCTCCATTATAATATTTGTATCATGTGAAGAACAAAAACTCAGAATGACTGCATGTACATGTATTTTTGTGTTCTGCTTTAGTAAGCAGATGAGAAATAGGGGTTGTTTCCTGTCTGTGTTTGTATGGGTCCATTTCTATGTGAACATTTATGTCAGCCATTGTGATCACTTCCGTTGTTGACCAAGTACAGGGCAGACTTCAGACTAAGTTTTGTTTGTATTTGTTTGTATTGGAATTTAAAGGGCCAGTCAACATGATTTTAGATCATTTTTTAGCAGGTCAGTTTACCTATCCACACTTTTCCTGGGCAGGCTTATACGTAAGCATTTAACTAGTTCAGTGCACATTATTTCGCCAGAAACTGACAACTGCCCTTCTTGAATCAGCGGAAGGGAGAGAATGACCGTAGAAAAGATTTCATGATCAATCTCCAAGAAAGAATGTTGCTGACCCCGGCAGGTATCGAACCCGCATCCAGTCAGATCCGCATCCGACTGAGCTACCAAGGCCAGTGACTTCAAACTAAGCCTTTCAGATGCAAACCATGAGGCAGTAGACAACATTTTCACACGTTTTGTTAGTTTTTAAAGCAGATAAATCACTTAGATGATTCATGTGAAATGTTAGGCTGATTTTCTCTTAATAATAATGTGATGAAAAAATAGGATATCATGGTTTTCATGGCTTTGTTAAGGGATAGTAATCTCTGTTTTGTTTAATGAACCTCAAGGTTGTTTGACCTTTGTTTGACCTTGACTGCATTTTAGAGACAAGGTACCTGCAGATGTGACACCGCTTTTTTATTTTCTTTTTCTGATTCTGAGCATAATATTTGTGTTGATTTTTCTTCTAATGCTTTACAGAATGTAAGGTACCTTGCTCATAAATTTGTTTTGTGCTTTATGGAGGTCAAAATGGCTAGTAAACTTTGTCTGTAGTGTTTAGACTTGCTTTATGTGTTGCATGGGTATTTTGTTTTATTGAAATGACTGAAGTGTAGGCAAACACATTTTTTTCTGACATCTTTGTTTAAGATTCATAATTCTGGAGGTCAAATTGTTTCATACCATTGGACCATGGTTGGCTGACTATAAATATTTTCTAGGTATGCCACTATGTGGCTGTGAAGCCAAGTTACCTTTAGCCATGAAAAAATACTCCTATTGGTTGCTCAGTTGCGTTAGAATGTTGTTGTTTTTATGGCTTTTCGTGACCACCACTTGACTTAATTGGAATGAGTACACTTTTAGGGGAAGCAATTCTTTCAGAAAATTTTGCCATTTCTTTCAGAATGTTTTTCTTTAAGAAATGATTGTCTCCCATGTGAATGGGGATCTACTCTTAACCCTTATCTTGCTGAATATTCATTTAAGCCACACCCATTTCTGTCTATCAACCAATCAAATTACTTGATCTTATTTATTGCTACAAATTCATAAACTGAATGCCAAACAGTGTAGATCCTGATCAGATGGCTTCTTCAGAAGCCATCTGATCAGGATCTACACTGTTTGCAAAGATAGGAGTTGTCGTGAACAGCAAGATAAGGGTTAAAGAAAGAATTTGCTCCTGAGGAGCAAATTCATTCCTTTAAGAGTAAACCTCCTTTTTGGACGGGCTAAATTTACAAGAAAGTAAATAAGAAATAATGAAAGTTCTTGCCCATTAATGGAAAACATGACAGGTGCTTTACATTAACTTTGCTGACCACCAAATGACTTTATGTATTATTGAACACTTTTTGTAATTTCATGAAATGTCAAACCTTGTTTTCTTGTTATCTGCAGTATTGATTGGAACTTCAAGGGCTAATTTTGTATATTCTGTTCCAAAACTTCTATGCTCAGAACTCTTTTTTTGTCGCGCCTCCTATTAGCATGGCGCGATATAGGCTCCCGGTTTTCCGTCCGTTCGTCAGTCCATTTGTCAAGGTGTCAACATTTGCGACCACCCTAGCGTTCACCCTGAGGTTCAAGTTCATTTCTCAAGAACTATAAGAGCTTCATTAATGAAACTTGGTACAAACTTGTATCTGGGGAAGACAACTTACATGCAAGCATCCATATTTGACCTTGACCTACATTTCGTGGATCACACTGACTTTGTAAAATATTGCGACCACCCTAGCGTTCACCCTGAGGTTCAAGTTTATTTCTCAAGAACTATAAGAGCTTCATTAATGATACTTGGTACAAACTTGTATCTTCGGATGACAACTTACATGCAAGCATCCATATTTGACCTTGACCTACATTTCATAGTTCACTGACTTTGTAAAATATTGTGACCACCCTAGCGTTCACCCTGAGGTTCAAGTTTATTTCTCAAGAACTATAAGAGCTTCATTAATGATACTTGGTACAAACTTGTATCTGGGGATGACAACTTACATGCAAGCATCCATATTTGACCTTGACCTACATTTCATGGTTCACTGACTTTGTAAAATATTGGGACACCCCTAGCGTTCACCCTGAGGTTCAAGTTTATTTCTCAAGAACTATAAGAGCTTCATTAATGATACTTGGTACAAACTTGTATCTGGGTATGGTTACTTAAATGCAAGCATCCATATTTGACCTTGACCTATTTTTCATGGTTCACTAACTTTGAAGCTCATGACCCACAAAGAGGGTTGACGCGTCGTTAAACACGAAATCATCATCATCATCACTAACTTTGAAAAATATTGCGACCACCCTAGCGTTCACCCTAATGGTCAAGTTTATTTCTCAAGAACTATAAATGCTACATTAATGATACTTGGTACAAGCTTGCATTTAAGAATAGAAACTTTTGTGCAAGTATCTATGTTTGACCTTGACCTACATATTATGGTTGGGTGACTTTGCGCCCCCACAGGCGCGACATAGCCTTGGGCGGAATTCTTGTTTTGTATAGGTGTATATAGTGTTAATCCATAGCAGCAGATAAGGTTGGTATTTTCTGATAATTAAAGGATAGTTTTTGTCAGTTCTCCACAAAAACCTATGTTGGGGGTATTCATTAGAACCGCCTCATTGAGGTGGTTACTAGGGCTGGCTATTCAGAGCTGAAAGGATAATCGGTTATCATTCCTTTCATTGCGATCGATAATCGATTAGTGATCATTGAAGATTTGGTCTTAATTTTACCTGTCTGGCTTTCTGTCTGAGCATGACTGTACTTTGCCATATATATTTGAACGGACAGGCCTGAGCAAACAGTGTAGACCCAGATGAAATGCCGCAGAAAGCGGCGTCTCGTCTTGGTCTGCACTGTTTGCCACTCATACAGCTATTTTAGGCACAACTTTGGGTAGTAAATTGTACTTACCAAATAATGGATTGCAAGCAAATCAGTGATGATAATCATTTTTCAGGAATTTATCGATTGAATAATCGGTTATCAGATTAATCGTGCCAGCCTTAGTGGTAACCACCTCGTTGAGGCGGTTCTAATGAATAGCCACAACATAGGTTTATATGACTATCCTTCAATTATCACAAAATATGCACCTTACCTGTTATGATGTTAATCTCTAACAGATATATATTTGGAACATGTGTCAGTTACTGTTACCATTATCCTGCTGAACATGACAACTTCTTCCTTCACAAACAGTGTAGATCCAGTTCAGTTGACTCTGAAGAAGCAGTCTGATCTGGATCTACACTGTTTGTAAAGGTAGGGAATCAGCAGTTGGGTTGGACCCTGTGAAAAATATTGCCTTTCACAAAGGCAAATGTCTAGAATTCAGATATACATGTAGGCAGTTTTGTCAGAACCAGTGATGCTTCTGCACAAGTGCCAGGGCTGTAGGCTACTGTAGTAGAGGCCAAGATCTGATCCCTAAAAGCTGCCACATACATGCACTGGGCAGGCATTTCAAATGAAATGTCAGGACTCACTGGTTTTTGTCTGAAAAAAAATTGAAAAAAAAACTGAGATGGTCATCTGCTATAGAATGCTTTTCTCTTCTCTTGGTGCTTTGAGTTTAAAGTACCAAAATGCATTAGTCAGTATCCACCCTTGCTAACCGGTGTTGAAAAATGGGAAAGGTTTTCCGTTTACATAGGTCTTCGCATTATGATACAGAAAAAAAGCTGTTGGAAAGGTCTTGGCTATGGAAGGGTCTATTTTCTGTATAAATAAAGACCTGTTGAAAAAAAAATCAAGAAAAAAAACTTCTTCAGTATAGCTTTGCCTGCAATTACTTCCACTAGGTAGATATGCTCACAAAGTGACTAATGCATAAAACCCCACCCCCATCTGATTCAACCTCACCCCATCTGACTCAGTCTATAGATCTGGGGACAGTTGTTCAAAACTGACAATGTAGTTCCTTAACATGTTGTTGAAACTTTGATCATAAATTTTTGCTGAAAAAATGTGAGTAGCTTTTGCAAATGCAAAAGCTACTCACATTTTTCAGCAAAAATGCCACTTTATCAGAATGTACATTGTACTAACTTGACCTTATTTGGCTTAGGAAAAAAAAGGCTGTGTTTCCGCTAACATGCAGAAAAATGTAAGGGTCAGTTGGTCGAAAAACTTTGTCTTTTGTCAACTTTTTTTACTTTTTATTTGATGAAAAAAGTACAAAAATCCTTAAAAGGGATTCTGACCATACTGCCAGAAAACGTTCAAATAATGAGGTTTAGAGCGTTAAGAAAGCAAAAGAACAGGATTTCAATTATTGGTTTTGCTGGAAAATATTAAAGTTCGTAATCCTAAAAATTCGGACACCTTGAGGGCTTGCTGTATTCTCCTAAAATTTTAACAAATATGTTTCATGATCCTGCAAGGAGTCCAAAAGGTGCAGACAGATTGGCAAACAATGCAGACCCAGATCAGACTGCTCCTGAATGGCAAACGGTGTAGACCCTGATCAGACTGCTCCTTCAGGAGCAGTCTGATCTGGGTCTGCACTGTTTGCTAAGGCCTATCGGTCCCAGATATAATGGAAGGTAAGAAAATCTTTTTTTCTGGATGGCCATAAAATTGCAGGGCCATGCACAAAATGTCAGGCTAGCGGAAACACGAATACTTCTTTTAGGCTTTCTTGCCATTAAGAATTCATTAATTAAGCTAACGATGTTTTGGACGGCTGATCCCTGACTGTGTTGATCCTATTTTTCAGGCAGAAGTTTGAAATGAATGGCTCACCATTTTCAAAGGAAGAATATCTTTTCAGCATATAACAGGAGATCTCATAAAATGCTAAAAAAAAAAAAAAATGCATGCGAAACTGTCTTCTGCTGAATTTTCTTGCAAACTTTTCAAACATTTTTGCATTTGCCAACTTTTCAAACATTTTTGCATTTGCCAACTTTTCAAACATTTTTGCATTTGCCAACTTTTCAAACATTTTTGCATTTGCAAACTTTTCAAACATTTTTGCATACAGGCAAACAGTGTGGACCCTGATCAGACTTCTCCTTGAAAAGCAGTATGATCTGGGCCCACATTGTTTGCAACAATGACTTTTAAAGGAACCAGCATACAATAATTGTCGTAATTGGCAGCAGATGACAATTGTAATGATTGGCAGCATCTTAAGTGTTAGCTTAAGTGTTAAAACCTCGGGGTCAGAATGATTACAGAAAGCAGAAATAGAAGGCAGCAAAATTGTCTTCCATATAGAAATTATAGGGAAAACGGTTAGCTGTTCTTTTTAAATTTGTCTGGCATGTCTATTTTCATGTTCTTATCACAGTTTGAGTTTGGTGATTTTGTTCTAACATACTAACTGAATGCAGGGGTTCAAAATATACTGCTGGTAAACAGTAAGGCATATTTCTCAACTGCGTCCGCAACTCTTTCTTGTCAACAAAAATTAAAGACATATGAGCCAGCGCATGACAAAACCTACAATAAGACCGGTGTGACAAGCAGAGACTCAAATCAACCTGCGCACCCATACACTATGACATGACCGTTTGTCTATGTGCATAGCTATTAGCCTATATTAGGTACATGCGATCAGCGAAGACTGATCAGACTGCACGAATGCTCAGGCTGATCTGAGTCTTCGATGGTTGCACAAGACTTCTTGTAGATTTTGTCACATATCTATTTATAGAAAAGGAAACACCTTCAGTAGGTGCCTATTCTTGAAGGAAAGAATTTTCTTTGAGGGGTAAATTTCGAGGACTAAATTCTTCCCTTTAAAGGTGCATTGTTGAGCTGCCGGGTCTCAAAATTTTTTTTCTGGTTTTTATCTTCAATGCATACTCCTTTGTCATGTGTACACTTTTGGAGCCAAATACAGCTTCAGAACTTTGCGAAAATGGTCGTTTTCATACTTGTTTACACTTCCCTCTGAACATGTGTTCGGAATTTCTGTTCTAAAAATAAATCTGTCACTTTACACATACATGGCGACAGTATCGTTTCTGAGTGTCAATACTTATGGCATGGTATTCAGCGTCATATTTTTTTCCGATTCAGGTTTGCCTAAGCAAACAAGGCCAAAAATGAACGGCGCATAACGTCACATATGGGGATTCTATTTTTGTCACGAACTAAAAAAAGATCTAATTAGTGTTCGAAACCTAGTTAGGGAATCCCTCTCAAATTTGTTTACTTGTCATCATAATTGTTCGCATTTTTGCATAAAATGCATTCATTTGTATTGTTTTAAAGAAAAATATCGGCTATATGTATTTTATTTTTGGAAGCATTTTTTCCGGATAGCCCAATGATGCACCTTTAAAAGTTGACCATTTTTTGTGGAGTGGTAGTTTTCATATATAATCCTTGGGATCATACACAAGGATTAAGTCATATATAATCCTTGGGATCATACACAAGGATTAAGTCATATATAATCCTTTGGGAACATATACAAGGATTGACATATATAATCCTTGGGATCATACACAAGGATTAAGTCATATATAATCCTTGGGATCATACACAAGGATTATGTCATATATATAATCCTTGGAATCATACACAAGGATTAAGTCATATACTTGGGATCATACACAAGGATTGTCATATATAATCCTTGGGATCACACAAGGATTAAGCAAGAAGTGAAGACTTGTTAGACTTATATTGTGGATGCACAGGCTGATCCGAGACATAGCTTGTATCAAATATCATTTTATTGGTTTTGCTGTGCCTTGTTCCTTGTTCATCCATTAGTAGAACAGTGAAATCCCGCTATTAAGACCACCTAAAATTAGGACTAATTCTGCAATAAAAAACTTACTTTGAAGGGTACACTTAATTTTTCTTTGTGTTTTCTGCCTGCAATGTCCTCTGGTCAGGGACCACCTTTGGGACTGTTCGAAAGTGGTCTTTGAGATCACTTTTGAACAGTCCCAAAGGTGGTCTTAATAGGAATTTTACTGTATTTGGAGTGAAAATAATCTAATTCTGATAACATCAATGGAACGTTTCATGTTTAAAAAAGTGTGCTTTACTATATATTAGCTGTGTATTACCTCTGACTTTCGTTGTGTAGTGTGATAACTCACTGGTGAACTAACTAACTGGTCAGAGAATGACACATCAGCCCTTAAATATGAACTGGGGTTTGACAAATCCTAGAAGAAGACACAATGCCACCTTTGAAGACTCGGAGCAGCCTGTACATTGTATGAGTGTGGCTGTAGCATCTAGGTTATCTAACGGGTGATAAAGCAATGACTAGCCAGACATATACCGTAATAATCCTGAGTATTGTGACAGATAGGCCTAAGCAAACAGTGCAGACCCTGATCAGACTGCTCCTTCAGGAGCAGTCTGATCAGGGTCTACACTGTTTGCCATCTACACCTTTTGGACTCCCTGTAGGGTTGTGAAACAAATTTGTTAAAATTACAGGAGAATTACAGCAAGGCCCCAAAGTGTCCGAATTTTTTTGGATTTTTACGGTATGATGGATGTGGTGGATGATAGAACTAAGTCTTCATTAACCAACAGGTCTTCTTATGGGCTCTGCTGTTACCCAGCTTGTTTGGTAAAATTTGAAAAAAACAAACAGAAGTAGAAATACAATTTACACTGTAGTTAGAAAGGGAGCTAACTGCGGCATTCCGAAAACTTGGTGAAATTCTTATTTTGTGTGTTGTGATAAAATCATTCCAGGTGGTGTTACAGTAGTATGCTGTGACCCCATTTTCAGAGGGGCTCAGATGACAGAGTGAATGGGAAGTGACCATTTTCAGGGGAATGGATACACCTTCAGGGGAAGCAACTTGATCAGAATTTTTTTTGTTTCCCATATACACTTGGGGCTACTCTTAAAGGGGAGAAGCAAATTCTTTCATTAAAGTGTAGACCCAAGCCCTCAGGAGCAAATTCTTTCCTTTCAGAGTAGACCCAGTTTCCAGAGGGCTTCAGAAGATTGAACTGGAAGTCACAAAAGTTATCTCCCTTGCAGAAAAAATGGCCGAAAAATTTTACAGGTGTATCCATTCACCTAAATTTTCTGTCATGGATAAGCCACTATTGACGGAACATGGATAAGCCACTATTGACGGAACAGGAAAAGCTTCCGGATGGAATTCATGTGATCAAAACACCTGTGCCATAAAAGTTCTGGTTCCAGTTGTTCAAAGCCTTGTTAGCTTAACGAGCTCATTAGTGGTAATACTGTTCAAGCAAGTATAATAACTGAAATTTTGTTATTTTTGCTGAAAAAAATGTGAGCAGCTTTTGCATTTGCAAAAGCTACTCACATTTTTTCAGTAAAAATGTTTATTTGCCATATTGAATGATCAAAGTTTTAATGATACATTAAGTAACGACGTCATTAGTTTTGAACAACTGGCTCCTGAACTTTTAAGAAATAATTAGTCTGAATATATTGTAATACCTTAACTTTTTGCTATAATTATCCTAAAATTTCATGAAATGTATTCTCATATGACATTCCAATATTTGTATTGAAATTCTTTTGAACATTTCGGCAATAAAACCTGATTTTAGCCATCAAAGGATTTACGATAAATACAACCTTAACCCTTGTCCTACTGAATATTTTATTCTGCCGCACCCACTACTAATTATTAACCAATCAGATTACTTCATGCAAATTATTCAACAAATTCACAATCTGAATGACAGACAATGTAGATCCTGATTAGATGGCTTCTTCAGAAGCCATCTGATCTGGATCTACATTGTTTGAAAAATAAGGCAGGCCTCCTAGCAAAACCTATTATAACCTATAATTTTGTGCCAAACCTATAAAACCTTTATTTTGTTCATAAAACCTATAAAAAGCATGTATATTCATGAAAAAACCTAGATTTTTCACTTTTTGAACCTTCTTGCGACTCAACCCTAACTTTTCTTCAAAATGCACTACTATTTTTTACTTTTTAGTCCCATAAAAAGTGATGAAAACTATCAAGAAATTGTAATTTTTTCTTCTCGCTCCCTTCGCTCGCTCGGACTTTGTAAAATTCAGATCAACTTTATCCGAGTAATTGTAGCACAAAAATTCATCAAATATTTTTTCTTCAGTTTTAAATCTTAATGTAAGTTTGGAAGACTCTTTTTTCAACCTGTATTTTTAATGAAAAACCTGTAAATAACCTATATTTTGAGTAAGAAGAACCTATATAAAAACCTATATTTTCAAAGTGGGTCACTAGGAGGCCTGATAAGGTATATCCGGGCTCAGCAGGACAAGGATTAAACTCGTAATTTCAAATGAAATTTACGAAGCTCATCAGAAGCTCATATGATTAGTTTCGTATGAAGTTACCACTCGGCCTCCTCCCATCGGGGCTTGAAGAAATATATGGGCTGCATGATGCTTCCACGCAGAGCTGAAACCGACCCGCACACTAGTACTGGTAAACAGCTTAGAGGATCTAAGCCTGCCCAGGTAAAGCTGTGCGAGTCTGCCCGTCCATGTTCATAAACCCTATTGGTTTCATTGGGCGGCAGGGCTTGAGATGTCATTTCATCTCAATGTCGGGTAAAAGTCCCACAAAATTGGAAGCAACGTCTCCAAAATGACCTCAACAGTGTTGACGGGGACGTTAAACCTCAAATCAAACAAACAAACAAAGACCACTCATATAAGCACCTGTATGTTTTGCTCTCTGACAAGGTGCCAGGATTATATAAGCAGAATGGAATAGAGTGCAGGCTGTTCAGACGGTTCTGCTACTGTGTTAGCCGTCTGATCAAGGTCTCATAAGGAAAACACGCCTATACCAGTACATTGTAACCTTTATCGCAGAAAAAATGAAAATTTCAAGATGAAAAATTGTGATATTTTTCTTATTTCTGCTCAAAATATAGATTGTGGCTACTCGTTAGAACCGCCAGATCGAGGCGGATTTCTGCTCAAAATATAGATTGTGGCTACTCGTTAGAACCGCCTCATCGAGGCGGATTTCTGCCCAAAATATAGATTGTGGCTACTCGTTAGAACCGCCTCATCGAGGTGGTTCTAACGAGTACCCACAATCTATATTTTTGAGCAGAAATAAGAAAAATAAGGTTTACCCCTATAAACCCCAGTTTTACTATATAAAAGTGGGGTTCAAGGGGGTCAAAATTGTATAGGCTTGTTTTTCTGATGGCCCTGTTTCCCCCCCTCCGATATTTGGGATAGTTATAGCAATCAGTGTTTTTACCAAACAGATTTATAGTCTCAAATTTTGATTAAAGTAGTGCTTTAAGTGCGGTGCCGAATAGCTTAGACGGGTTTGCCATAACACTGATTTTTCATGTGTTTTCTTTTTTGTAGTTGTTGATGTTTTTCAAATCACTTTTTGCCATATTCGCTGTCCTTATTTATATTCTCTATCTCATCTGATATATTTTCGCTAAAACTTTGGACACAAACAATGGGAAGTAACTGGTTTTGTAAAGGAAGGGAATTAACGCTCTGTATGCCGGGTATTTATTTTAGCAGCAGACATTTTGAAATATTTTTCTAATTTTTCCAGGAAAATGGATTTGTTATCTTGACAGTGTAGATCCTGATCAGAAGGCTTCTTCAGAAGCCGTCTGATCTTCACTGTTCACAAAGTTAACAGCGGGATACATTACGATAACTCACCCGTGTGACATAGTGCATTTTTAACATCTCCAAAATGACTACTTTTCTGATGATAATCCTTGATATTTTTCTTATAAATGCTCATAACTTAGATTGTGTGTGCTCATTAGAACCGCCTCATTGAGGCGGTTCTAACGAGTACCCACAACCTATGTCTTGGAGCAGTAATAAGAAAAATAATGAAAACCCCCTTAAACCCCAGTTTCCTCTGTATAAAGTGGGGTTTAGGGGGGTCTTTATTTCACGGACTTGTTCACGTGATGAAGAGTTAAACAATTACTCCCTTTAACCTGCATGAAGTGTTAAGGTGAGGCGAAGGTCCCGTGAACCTTACATCACTGGGGTGTCCAACTAATATTGGCTTGCAGTTGGGCAAGGCCTGTTGTCTCTGCAGAAGGTAGGAGGGTGAATGTTTTTATTCTGTTTCGTCACTTTCATTCATATTCCTCCTCCCCTGTCCCTCTTTTTCTGGGAGACGACCGAAAATGACCCACAAAGGTTGACATTTTGTTAAACCCCAACGCAATCAAACATTTTATACATCTATTCTTAACCCTTCTCTTGCTGAATATTCAGTTTAGCCACACCCATTTCTGACTTTTAACCAGTCAGATTACTTGATGTTATTTATTCCTACAAATTCATAAATTGAACGTAAAACAGTGTAGATCCTGATCAGATGGCTTCTTCAGAAGCCATCTGATCTGGATCTACACTGTTTGCAAAGGAAAGGGTTGTCGTGAACAGCAGGATAAGAGTTAAAGGGGTGAATCAATTTTTGGTAGGTTTTGATCAATTGTATTTGGGTTTAACAACATGTCAACCCTTGTGGGTCATTTTGTGTCGTCTTCCACAGAAAGGGAGAAATGAGAAAAAGATATTATCATATGACGTCGCGTCTGACAGTGTAATAACGCCATGTAATAAGCTCGATAATCCACTAGTGGATTAAATATGCAAATTAGTAAGCTACGTCCCATAATGTTACAAGTACGACGTCCTTAACGACGTCGCGTTTACTAATGGCGGAATATTGACATTTTTGTACAAAAATCGTGAATTAAATGTGTTTTAAATGTCATATGATAAATAGAATCTTGCATTCGTGCTCTTGTGTTATTGAATTTATTAAACTCGTTGAGGAAAAGGGATAAAATGCGAGGCTTTGCCGAGCATTTTATCCCTTTTCCTCAACTCATTTAATAAATTCAATAATACATGAACACTCATGTAAGATCCTCTATGTCAACAATTTATTAAACTCGTTGAAGAAAAGGGATAAAATGCTCGGCAAAGCCTCGCATTTTATCCCTTTTCCTCAACTCGTTTAATAAATTCAATAATACATGAACACTCATGTAAGATCCTCTATGTCAACAATTTATTAAACTCGTTGAAGAAAAGGGACAAAATGCTCGGCACAGCCTCGCATTTTATCCCTTTTCCTCAACTCGTTTAATAAATTCAATAATACATGAACACTCATGTAAGATCCTCTATGTCAACAATTTATTAAACTCGTTGAAGAAAAGGGACAAAATGCTCGGCAAAGCCTCGCATTTTATCCCTTTTCCTCAACTCGTTTAATAAATTCAATAATACATGAACACTCATGTAAGATCCTCTATGTAGAGATGAAAGTGAAGGATGTGAGAAAGAGGAAATAAATGGAAGTGTAGAAACTGAAGAAACATCCCCCCTACAAATTCATAAACTGAATGCCAAACAGTGTAGATCCTGATCAGATGGCTTCTTCAGAAGCCATCTGATCTGGATCTACACTGTTTGCAAAGGAAAGGGTTGTCGTGAACAGCAGGATAAGAGTTAAAGAGGTGAATCAATTTTTGGTAGGTTTTGATCAATTGTATTTGGGTTTGACATGTCAACCATTGTGGGTCATTTTGTGTCGTCTTCCACAGAAAGGGAGAAAAGAGAAAAAGATAGTAGAGATGAAAGTGAGGGATAGGGGAGAAAGATGAAATGAATAGAAGTGTAGAAACTGAAGAAATAACATACCCCGCCTTCCCTTACCTGCTGCAAGGATAGCAGGCCTTGCCCAACTGTAAACCAATTACAGGCAGTTCAGCTGGACAGCTTGGTGATATAGGATACACGAGACACCTTTGCCTCACCTTACCACCCCAACATTTTTGGTAACGGGCCTCCGTTGCTCTAGTGGATAAGAGCACTGACTCTTATCATTAGGTCTCTCACCGCTGTGCGTTCGAGCCTCGCTCGGGTCACATGTGAGACGCCAAGTTCTGTAACGTAAGGCCAGGTGGTTTTTGTCCGGGTACTCCGGTTTTTGCCCACCTTTAATTAACGATCGGCTCGATATGAGTGAAATAATCTTGAAAGGGCCGTAAAACCAAAGCCCTCCCCCCCCCCAAAAAAAAAACATTTTTGGTAGGAGCTACGTTTATATGTAAGCAAACAGGAAGTCCCAAGAGTTGTCTTCCTTGTAAAATGGCGGGAAAAGGTGCCGACTGTATCCACAGATACACCCGGTAGATTATTCAGCCATTTTTCAAAGGGAGACAACTTTATGGTCTTCCTGTTCACTATTCTATAGACTCTGTCACACAGAAAAAGGGGTCTACACTTAAAGGAAAGAATTTGCTCCTCAGGAGCAAATTCTTTTCTTTAAGGAGTTGATCACTTTTGACATGGGAGACAAAAATACTTTAGCAAGAGCTGCCTCCCTTGAAGGGGTATCCATTCCACGTACGGTAAATTGCCTCCCTTTTGCAAAATTGGTTACAACCCATCCCAGCATTGGTGAGGGGAGATAATTTAATCATGTGTCACAGCTTAAGTAGGTGTCCAAAGTTTTAGAGATAAATATAATGTTCTTTGTCTTTTTCATAAACACTGGTGACGTTTTTTGGTGGGGTTATATCATTTGTACATAAATAGCATTATGCCATCTGTTAAAACAATAAAGTGATATCATTTATACATCACGGCTTGTCATTTTTCCATTCCCATCATTTGTGTGGTAAAATTTCTATACTTCAAGGTAACCCGAGTACCCTAGGGTACTTCTGGGCTACCCCATAAGATATCGGTTTTAACGCTTAAAACTGTCAATCATGTTCTTTGCCGATGCCATTTGCAGGATGAAAACCCACACAGTAATCATTTAATTGTGATAGGTCTTTAACAGGCACAGGGAACCTCCAGTTAATGTCCTGATCCAAGGATCAGCCTTCTTTATGTTTGTTTGTATTAAGAGTTTAACGGCCCAGTCAACACTATTTTAAGTCATTTTTGAGCCGGTCAGTTTACCTATCCACACTTTTCCTGGGCAGGCTTAAACATAAGAATTTATAAGTCAGATTATTCAGGCACAAACATATTAATGTCATTGTCATCTTTAAAAAGGCCAAACACACTTATCCTACAATGAATGGAAAAGCATGAAAGTGTGATTTGGTAAATAGTAAGATTAAATAAGTACTTGTTTGTTATTCTTAATCATAATTACAATGTAAAATCCTTTGATCATCATTTTGTATTGAAATAAGCACTTGGGGGGGGGGGGGGGGGGGCAAATGTCCACCTTCACAATAAGCACTGGGCGGCAGATGTCCATACCAAAAATAAGCTTTGGGGGGCATATGTTTGGGTCGCATTTTCAACTGGGGGGCAAATGTCCATCAATGCATTTTTTCATGGGGGGGGGGGGGGGGGGGGGCAAATGTCCTGGGAGGCAAACGTCCGGAGACCAAGATTTCATGATCAAACTCCATGAAATGTTGCCGTCCCTGGCAGGTATCGAACCTGCATCCTCCTGATCACCAGTCGGACGTGCATCTAAGCTACCGAAGCCAGCAGCCCTCTTTATGACATTTTGCAGGTTTATATTTAACCCATTCAGTACCAGTAGCCCCTAAAGGGGTACCTTGGCAAACAGGGCAGGCCCAGATCAGATGCCTCAGAACGCGGCGTCTGATCAAGGCCTCCACTGTTTGCTCAAAGTTCACTCATTTTCCAAATAAATTTTGAGGAAAACACAACCTATCATGATAGTGTCATCCCTAAATTTTAAAATGAACTGCTGCTATATATATGGAGGAAGATTCCATTTGGTACAAAAAGGGTTAATGGGGCAAAAGAACATCCCCATAAAGTATCAATAACATCTGTGAACTTTTCTTTTCGCATTTGGCGACTCTGGCGACCACTAGTGCGAACCCTGGTGAAGCATATTCTTTGGAGAAGATGAGTTTCTACTTAAACATGTATGTTGCTGAAATGTCACACCCATGGCAGGCCATGTTTTTTTACCAATCAACATGACAAGTTGAAAGACAGATAATCCCCCAAGAATCCCCCTCCCAGGTAATTTAACCCATTCTAACCTGGAAATCCTTACCAGAAATTCAACTTCAGTGAAGTTGATGTTGCACCTGCTCTCCACCTGCTCAACACAAAAAATAAAGTTTATTTAAGACAGAAGAAATGAACATAGGGCCTTGAGAAGAATCCATAGCCTATGGTAAAAAACTGACAGTTCACAAAGTGATAAAATGAACTAAAATGATCCAAGAATTATATATAAAGCATATGAACATCCTCATATCATGGAGAAAACACAAGCTAAGCTTCAAAATGATTAGTATAAAACTGTTAGAGGAGTTGCGATGAGGAGGTACCTATCATATATCAACTGAAGGTTAACAGTGGAAAAAGTGACAAAAATTGATCCGAAGATTAAGTCCAAACCACATGCAGAGCCTCATGCCATGGCAAAAACACAAGCAAAGTTTCAAAATGATTAGTATAAAACTGTAAGAGGAGTTGCGGTGACAAAGAGGTAGCTCCTGTATATCAACTGAAGGTTAAAAATGACTAAATTAACTATGTGCAAAAAGTGGAATAAAATATTCCGAGAATTATGTCCAAACCACAAGCACATCTTCATACCATGGTGAAAGCACATGCTAAGTTTCAAAATGATTGGTATAAAACTGTAAGAGGAGTCGCGATGACAAGAGGTACCTATCACATATCAATTGAAGGTTAAAAATGAAGTTCACAATGTGTAAATGTGATAAAAATTGATCCAAAGATAATGTCCAAACCACATGCACATCCTCATACCATAGCAAAAACACACACAAAGTTTCAAAATAATCGATAAAAAACTAAGAGGAGTTGCGATGACAAGAGGTACCTATATATTGTATGTCAACTGAAGCCTAAAAATGGCTAAGTTCAAAATGTGCAAAAAGTGAGAAAAAAATATTCTGAGAATTATGTCCAAACCACATGCACATCCTCAAACCATGGTGAAAGCACACGCTAATCTTCAAAATGATCGGTATAAAACTGCAAGAGGAGTTGCGATGACAAGAGGTACCTATCATATATCAATTGAAGGTTAAAATGACTAAGTTCACAATGTGGAAAAATTGACAAAAATTGATCGAACGATAAAGTCCAAACCACATGCACATCCTCATACCATGGCAAAAACACACGCAAAGTTTCAAAATAATCGGTATGAAACTGTAGGAGGAGTTGCGATGACAAGACACCCAGTGTAAAATGTTGACGGAAAGACGGACGGACAACGGGACGCAAGCACGGACGGACGGACGGACGAACGAACGGATGAACCGAAACTTGCACGCCTATATCTTCCTGCTAAAGCAGGTGCGATTAAAAGGGTCACAGGCATTCAGTGCAGACCCAGACCAGACTCCACATAATGTGATTTGATCAGGCTCTACAGTGTTTGCTAACCGGGTTTTCCATCAAAAATAAGATTAAAATGAAAAGCCCCAACAACCCTTAAGGGGAATGGGTACACCTTAAGGGGAGGTAACTCCTTCAAAAGTATTTTTATCTCCCATGTCAATAGGGGTCTACTCTTAAAGGAAAGAATTTGCTCCTAAGGAGCAAATTCTTTCCTTTAAGAGTTGACCCCTTTGTCAGTGGGACAGAGCTTATAGAACAGGAAGTCCCGAAAGTTTTCTCCCTTTGAAAAATGGCGGAAAAATCTGCCAGGTGTTCCCATTCCCCTTAAATGACAAAGACTTATCCAACATACATGTGTAAGAGTCCATCAGTATACAATTTACGAAGGGTTAACATAGCAATAGAAGATAAGGTGGGTACTTTTGGATTATTAAAGTGTGTGTGTGTGAATTCGAGTTTAACGTCGCTTTCAACAATTTTTCAGTCATAACACGACGGTGTCTGTTTGCGACAGGGAGCTCAATGCTCACTTTTATAGTGCTGCCTCACTGAAGTATCATGTCCCAGACACATGATACCACACCCAGTCACATTATCCTGACACTGGATCGACCAGTCCTAGCTCTACCCCGTAAATCTGAGTGCCAAGCGAGGAGCAGCTAGTACCATTTTTAACGACTTTGGTATGTCGCGGCCCGGGATCGAACCTGTGACCTGTTCCCCAGAGCGGACACTTTACCAACTGAGCTATTGGGGCCGGTTGGATTATTCAAGTATAGTTTTCCTTATTTCTCCATATAAACCTATGTTGTGGGTATTCATTAGGACCTTCTCGGCCATATAAACCTATGGTGTTGATCAGCCTGGATATTCATTAGAGGCGGTTCTAATGCATACCCACAAAATAGGTTTTTAATGAGAATTGACAAAAACCATCCTTCAATTATCACAAAATATGAACCTTACCTGTTTCTATGGGTTAATAGACATCTATGCGACAGAAAATTTTTAAAGGTTACACTATAGCCTAAAAATTACAAGGCAAAACCCACCTGCACTAGCTTTCATTATTTAATAGTTTGTGGTTGTATATTTGCTAATGTGTGTGTGAATTCGGGTTTAACGTCGCTTTCAACAATTTTTCAGTCATATCACGACGGTGTCTGGTTGCGACAGGGAGCTCAATGCTCACGTTTATAGTGCTGCCTCACTGAAGTATCATGTCCCAGACACATTACATGATACCACACCCAGTCACATTATCCTGACACTGGATCGACCAGTCCTAGCTCTACCCCGTAAATGTGAGTGCCAAACGAGGAGCAGCTAGTACCATTTTTAACGACTTTGGTATGTCGCGGCCCGGGATCGAACCCGAGACCTCCCGTTCCCCGGAGCGGACACTCTACCAACTGAGCTATCGGGGCCGGTGCACATTTGCTAAGGAATCGGATAGTGACCCAAAGAACATCCCTTTAACCCTTGTCCTGCTGAGCCCAGGTATGTCTGATCTTTCAATGCAGATCCAGATCAGATGGCTTCTGAAGAAGCCATCTGATCAGGATCTGCATTGTCATTTAGTTTATGAATTTGTTGCAATGGTTTGCATCAAGAAAACTGATTCGTTGATAATCAATGGTGGGTGTGGCTTTTTTAAATATTCAGCAGGTCAAGGGTTATTATTAACTGGCATCCACAAAACAGATTCTAGGATTTATGGGCATACTGTTTTTTGGTGGGAATCCTGTTTTCGATGGCATTGTTAGTTTGAGGCATTATATCTCCTAAACCAATGGATGGACCAAACTTAATGAATACATCACTAGGATGGGGGAAAACATTAGGTTTTGAAGGCACAAATTCACTGTCCACTGGCAGCTGTGTTTTTCAACAGGTCAACAGGAGTTTAAATCTCTTGAACAGTTTCTGAGAAAAGGTTTTAACCTTTTTTTTCCTTACATCTGCTGTGCAATGTGCCGGGTGCTTCAGGGAGGGGTTAACAACCACAGATACCCATCTTTTATCAATATCAAGGAAAGTTTTCCCCCCGCTGAATAATTAATTTAGCCACACTCATTTCCGACTTTGAACCAATCATTTACTTGATGTAATTCATTCCTGCAAATTCACAAAATGAATGAATATAGTAGATCCTGATCAGATGGGTTCTGATCTGGATATGCACTGTTTGCAAAGGTAGGAGTTGTCGTGAACAGCAGTATAAGGGTTAAGATGCCACCAAAAAATGTAGACGAAAATGTCATCCGTTTCTACCATCTGGTGTATATTCTTATTCTTGCCAACTTGTTAAAATATTTTTGCATACAGGCAAACAGCGAGGGCCCTGAGCAGTCTGATCAGGGTCCACAGTGCTTGCAACAATGAGTTTTAAAGCAGACATCAAAGCAGACGACAGTTGTGATTGACTTCGCAAGGGTTGAAAATAACAAAACGGAAACTGGTATTTCTTGTTTTATTGTTGTTTCATGTTTATTTTTTGTTTTTGCAGGACATATCTTCAAACAATATTGTACATCATCTGTATGACTTAAATAATATTTCACAATAAAATGGCTATGAAAACACTTTCTAAAATAAAATCTACAATGCATCAAAACTAATTTACAGCCGTATATCTCTGACCTTGGTATAAAATCATCTTTAAAGTGTCTCTGGAAAAAAGGTTAACTCTTACCCTGCTGTTTACGACAATCCTTCCCTTTGCAAACAGTGTAGATCCAGATCAGATGGCTTCTGAAGAAGCCATCTGATCAGGATCTACACTGTTTCACATTCAATTTATGAATTTGTAGGATTAAATTACATCAAGTAATCTGATTGGTTCAAAGTCAGAAATGGGTGTGGCTAAACTGAATATTCAGCAAGAGAAGGGTTAATACTGTAAGAATAGGTACCATCTTTCAACAAAATCTATCCCCTGACTGCATGTTTTATCTATATGTTTAAATTGGAGTTTGTTTTTTGGTTCTAGAAATCTCTTTTTTTGGGGTTTACGTTATTGCTTATCAATCGACCCGAAGTTACTAAAATTCCAGATGCAACACCATAGCAACAGATAAGGTTGGTATTTTGAGATAAATTTTTGCCAATTCTCCATGAAAACCTATTTTGTAGGTATTCATTAGAACCGCCTCAGCTAGGCAGTTCTAATGAAACCACCTCGGCTAGGCGGTTCTAATGAATACCCACAACATAGGTTTATATGGAGAAATAAGCAAAACTATCCTTCAATTTTTTTTTACAACAGACAAACCTACAGGCCTGGAGATCTGGCCTAAGATCTGCCGTGCGTGCAGCAAGCCAGCTACCTGGAAGGGGGCCCACTTATGTGGACCTTGCCCCTGTACATGCATGTTAATCAAAAATCCATAGATGATGATGATGAAACCTTATCTGTTGCCAAGTGACTACGGCTGACCATGTACAAAATCCATGTACTGGGATTTATCCACCCAGTCAAATGTCCGCCCAGTTCTCGGCCGGGCATGGCCCGTCTCCGGGCCTCTCGCCCGGCGACGGGCCATGCCCGGCTGAGAACTGGGTGGACAAAGAAAGAAGACCCAGATCAGATGCTGCACTGCATGGTGTCTGATCAAGATCTACAATGTCTGTTTAAAATACAGGAATTAAAGGTTAATCAAAACGATCCACACTGTTTGCTTAAACTTAGGAATTTCAGAATTAAAAGTAATATTGTTTTGTTTGTTTGATTTGAGGTTTAACAATTTTTTGTTGTTGTTTTGAGATTAAACATCCCCTTCAACACTAAATAGGTCATTTTGGAGATGTTGCTTCCAATTTTGTGGGGATTTTACCGGATATTGAGACCAAGATGAAATGACTTCCCAAGCCCTGCCGCCCAATGAAACCTATAGGGTTTATAACTTTAAATGCATGGGTGGTTCTACTCTCACCATTTTGCCTGGGCAACATCCCCCTCAACACTGTATACATCATTTTGGAGACATTTCTTCCAATTTCATGGGACTTTTACCCGACATTGAGATCGGGATGAAATGACATCTGAAGCCCTGCTGCCCAGTGAAACCAACAGGGTTTATATGCATGGGTGGTCCTACTCGCACCACTAGTGACTTTGTCTGTGCAATGTCACCTTCAACACTATATACACCATACATCATTTTGGAGATGTTGCTTCCAATTTTGTGGGACTTTACTGGACATTGAGATTGAGATGAAATGACATCTCAAGCCCTGCCGCCCAATGAAACCAATAGGGTTTATATGCATGGGAGGTCCTACTCTCACCATTTTGCCTGGGTAACATCCCCCTCAACACTGTATACATCATTTTGGAGACATTGCTTCCAATTTTGTGAGACTTTTACTCGACATTGAGATTGAGATGAAACGACACCTCAAGCTCTGCTGCCCAATGAAACCACTAGTGTTTATATGCATGGACGGTCCGACTCACACAACTTTGCCTTGGCAGGCTTAGACAGTCTGTGCTGTCGGTTTCAGATCTGCTTAGATTTTAAACATAACTTCACTCCCTGGCTAAGGAAATTAATGCAGCTGACCTAGCTGTCATTTTCCACCCTCAATAAATTTTCTCTAACATAAACCTTTACATCAATAAAGACTTCAGCAAACAATATTATTTTCCTTTGTTCTCAGGTTTGAAATTTCATGAAAATTCTGCTCAGCAGATGGTTCTCATGAAATATTAAGTTGGATTTTCTCTTAAAAATAAGAAATACAGTAAAAACTCCTATATTAAGACCACCTTTGGGACTGTTCAAAAGTGGTCTTTAAGACCATTTTTGAACAGTCCCAAAGGTGGTCCCTGACCAGAGGATATTATATGCAGGAAATTTCAAAAGAGAATAAGTGCACCATTCTAAATAAGCTTTTTAAGCAGAATTCGTCTTAATTTCAGGTGGTCTTAATAGCAGAATTTTATTGTAGTTTTTTTTTTAAATGTTGACAGCTGTAGTTTTCTTGCACACCAGACAAGGAAATCTGCGATTTTACCCTGGGATAGAAATTTATGTTCTGGCCCTGGTGTTCCGACCCCAAATCGAATATAATCGCGTGTATGATAAATGCACTGGTTGATTATGACCTTGTGTGCGCCGGCGTTAAGGTTGACGTCATGCACGATCCGTGACATCACTTTACATTCCTGCAGTATCAACACAATATGGCGGATGTTGGTAACCGAAGTGACAGCAGCATTGAAATTCCGCGCTAAGAAATGGAAGGTATGCAAGAAAAAGAATCCAATATGGATGTGAGAGGTGGATAGAAAAATCTGTCCCTCGGGATCACTGTCCGGCATCACTCGGCAAGCCTCATGATGCCGGACAGTGACCCTTGGGACGGATTTTTCTATCCACCCCTCACACCCATATAGGATTCTTATAATCTACATGAATGTGCAAGCTGATCTGCACCTTTGTTGTCCACAAATGGCAAGAAAAGGTGTCTGATATGGTGTCTGTTGTATAAATATATAAAACTGCAATCATATGTAATGTAAGTTACCAGTGACATATTTACAAAGCTGAAATGCCCAGCATGACATGACTGTATGTTCGTTGTTGATTGTCATTATACATGCAGGCAGCATTTCTAAGGAGTGGATAGAAAAATCTGTCCCTATGGTCACAGCCAGGCATCATAAGGCTTGTCAAGTGATGCTAACAGTGATCACGAAAGATGGATTTTTCTATCTGCCACTAACATACATGAAAGATTCTTTTTTCTTGCACACCAGATAAGGAAATCCTTGACTTCATGTATGCAGTTATTCAGTTTGATGTCACTGCACATATAGTGATGTCAAAAATGCAGCATTATTGTCAACAAAATATGGCTGATATCGAAAATTGAAATGACTGCATAAAACAATCCACTCCCAGAAATGAAAGGTATGCAAGAAAATGTATTTTACATGGGTTAAAGGGGTAGACAGAAAAATAATCCATCCCTTGGCAAGCCTCTTGATGCCAGACAGTAACCCTCGGGATGGATTATTCTATCCACTCCTCACAATGACATCCATATAAGATTCGTTAATTCTTGCATATCTTTCATTTCTAGCCTTAGGTTTCAAATAATGAAGTCACTTGGACTAGGAATGTCCACCATCTTAGGACTATGGCGTATAGTGAAGTCATGTTATATGCAGTGACATCAAACGATGGCATTCATGATGTCCTAGACGACCAGTGAACATCAAATGTGAGATTTCTCTATTTGAAATCTATCCCCGATTAGGATAACCTGGGTAGGATAAAAGTTTCTATCTCCAAGAGAAATCTAGGCTTCTTAGTGTGCAAGAATACATTTTCTGTCATGATCTCTGCAAAAGGAGCAGAAAATATGCTACTTATTTTGATTTCAATTAGTAAAATTAATGATTGTACTCTAAACAAAGATAGAAAAATGGATTTTATCCAGAGCTACGAAACCAAGGACATGGTCATCCAAATTTTGCAAGTCTGAAGAAAAACTTCAAACCCATTACAAAAAGATCTGTCACAACAACACCCTGAGCCAGGATAAAGAGGACAATTGGTTATCCACAACAGTGCACAATTCTTTCATCAGAAATTGACAACTTCAGCATAAATGACAGAATGACCATAGAAAACATTTCTTGATCAATCTCCACGAAAGAATGTTGCCAACCCGGCTGTGGAACCACAGATGATCCAAATGACCTGCAGAAACTAATCTTACTGCACATACAGTTTTGTTTGTTTGATTTGAGGTTTAACGTCCCCATCAACACTGTAAAAGTCATTTTGGAGACCATGCACATACAGTGAAATTACGCTATTAAGACCACCTAAAATTAAGACTTAATTCAGCTTCGAAAACCTTATTTAGTACGTTTCAGATATTCTTTCTTTGTATTTTCTGCATACAGTGTCCTCTGGTCAGAGACCACCTTTGGGACTGTTCAAAAGTGGTCTTCAAGACCACTTTTGAACAGTCCCAAAGGTGGTCTTAAAATAGGAATTTTACTATATGCACAGTCTATGTCTTCCTTTATAGCACAAACCAACTTGGACTTTTTCCTACATACAGACTCATTTATGTGTGAGTTAAAACCTTCATAGATGCCCCCGCCCATCGGGGCTTGAAGAAATAGATGGGCTGCATGATTCTTCCACGCAGAGCTGAAACCAACCCGCACACAAGTACTGGTTAACTGCTTAGAGGATCTAAGCCTGCCCAGGCAAAACGGTGCAAGTCGGACCGTCCATGCTAATAAACCCTATTGGTTTCATTGGGTGACAGGGCTTGAGATGTCATTTCATCTCAATGTCGGGTAAAAGTCCCACAAAATTGGAAGCAACGTCTCCAAAATGACCTTTACAGTGTTGACGGGGACGTTAAACCTCAAATCAAACAAACAAAAGCTTCGAAAACCTTATTTAGTAGGTTTCAGATATTCTTTCTTTGTATTTTCTGCATACAGTGTCCTCTGGTCAGAGACCACCTTTGGGACTGTTCAAAAGTGGTCTTAAAATAGGAATTTTACTCTAAGCACAGTCTATGTCTTCCATTATACACATACCAACTTGGACTTTTTCCTACGTACAGACTCATGTGTGTGTAAGATAAAACCTTCATAGAGCCAGATACCACAGAGTAAATAGGATAATCAAGGCATTGAGTGGAGCACTGTGGGGCAGTAGTAAAGCATCGGATTTGAGATCGAGAGGTAGCCGGTTCGATCCCGCAAGTGCCGAGTGTTGTTTCCTTTGAGCAAGAGAATTTATCCACATTGCTTAGTACTGGTTTCTACCCAGAAATAAGAAGATGGAAGATTAGTACTAGTTTAATACTAGTACTAGTTTACTTAATGTGTTACCCTCTTTAAATATTATTATTATTACTTTCTTAATTTCTTTAAGAAACGTATTTTGTGGGTACTTGTTCGAATCGCCTAGAGGCGATTCGAACAAGTACTCACAACATATAGTTTAACCGAGAAATAAGAGTTATCCTTGATACCCACCTTATCTAGAGCTATGAACTTTCAATAAAACCGTATGATCAAGACAGCTCTTATTTTATTGGTTAGTTTTGTGAAAACTCTGTGAAATTTGGCAAAGGAATCTGAAAGCTTGCTGGCACGACTGGTCACATGGTTCAATCAATTGTTTGTTGACAGTGAAGCGAAAGTGATTTTGATGGAAATGCAGAGTCCATAATGCAGAAGGAACACTTAAGGGTTTGAAATATAAAAAAAAATATTTGATTTAACAATTTGACTGGCTGTTACATGAAGCTGTCATACTCCCTTGCCAAATTTCATGGAAATTTCAGTAAACTTACGAAGGGAACAAGGCTGATGATTCCATCATGATGAAGACATTATCTGTTACTAAAACTTTATACAACTTTGTTGTTTTATTAATTGACTATCCTGTATTACATCAGGTCAACCAATATTAACCGAGATCAAAAATCATAAATCATGTTTTTTAATTGCGTCAATTAATAAAACTGTCATCAATCAAGTAATTTAGTATTGGCCCAGTTACAGGTCCGAGGTCAGCTGTATTGGCCCAAGGCCGAAGCCTTGGGCCAATACAGCTGACCTCGGATCTGTAACTGGGCCAATAAGAAACTACTTGATTAATAACATTACATGTATATTACAAATGAAATGATAAAGATATTATGAAAGTTCTACAGTGTTCCTGTGTACTAAAAAATACTGTAAACTGCTCCTGTTCTACACTGAACTGTCTTGTAATATACCCTTAAAGTGCAGAGCACAACTCGAGCAAATGACATGTTCAAATATTTCTGTTTTTTTTTTTTTTTTTATTTTTAACAAAATATAACTAGATATCAACATTTTATGTGAACAGATTTTCATAAACTGTCAAGTCATATTTTCTTTGAAAAATAATGAAAAATAAAAAAGTTTTATCATATGACGTCGCATCTGAGAATGTAATAATGCCATGTAATAATTTTGAAAATCAACTAGTGGATTATATATGCAAATTAATTAGATATGCCCCGAAACGTTACATGTAACGATGTTGTGTTTACTAATGACGGAATATTGACATTTTTATTAAACAATCGTGAATAAAATATGTTTTAAATGTCATATGTTAAAAAGAATCTTGCATTCGTGCTCATGTATTATTGAATTTATTAAACTCGTTGAAGAAAAGGGATAAAATGCTTGGCATAGCCTCGCATTTTATCCCTTTTCTTTAACTCGTTAATAAATTCAATAATACATGAACACTCATGTAAGATCCTCTATGTCATCTGCTTTAATTCTGCTTTGTACTTTCAGGTAAATGGTCACTATAATAAAATTTCTATGCTGTAAGAGCTCTGGGCATTTTCATCTGTTCTTATTTTGCACTGTTATACATGTATGTTCTTGTTTGGTGAACAGCAGTTACACACTTAGTGAACACACGCTACACTTACTGAACACACACTGTCATGTTTTTTTTATGCAATGTCATATGTTCTAATTTGGTGGAAACCATTCATATGTTCTTACACTAAACGCACACTGTCACATTCTTGTGTTGCACTGTCACGTTATTGTTTTGTGAACACCAGAACACACACCGTCATGTTCTTGTTCTGCAATGTCACATGTTACTGTTTGGTGAACACCATTCACATGTTCTTACACTGAACACATATACTGTCATGTTCTTGTTCTGAAGTGTTACATTCTTGTTTGGTGAACACCAGTCATATTCTTGCACTAAACATACTGTCATGTTCTACAGTGTCACATTTTCTTGTTTGGTGAACACGAGTCTCAAGTTCTTACACTGATCATGAACTGTCATGTTCTTCTTATGCACTGTCTTTAACATCATTCAGATGTTCTAATACTGAACATACACTGTCACATGTTCCTGTTTGATAAACACCAGTCGTATGCTCTTGCACTGTATATACTTACTCTGCAATGCCACTTGTTCTGATATGGTGAACACCAGTGTCATCTTCTTGCAGACAGTAATATGTGTACACTTGTGTTTAGCACTGCAATCGAATCCAGTCTTTTCTCTGATATTTTTCACCATTTAGCCTACAATGACTTCAACCAAAGTATGAAGACACACCATTATTCCTTTAGTTCTTTAGTAACTACTTCCTCAATACTAATCTTTACTCTGGGTTTGACAAGTCAAAACAGCAATAGTCATGAGGTCTCTGTTATGATAAATCCAGTTTCTTCTCTTACTCACTTAAAACCAAATGCAATCATTTGAAAGCAAATGCATCCTGACTAAGCTTGCTAGGAGCTCCACTCCTAGACAATGAAACTAACTGGTCAACTTTCCCTTTAGCACTTTGTAAATTGTTTCTCTTTTAACTGCCTTAATACCTTCATATCCATGTATGTCCATGTATGCCCCAGATCTTCCCGAACTATACTTAACCTGCTTTTGTTCCAAATTTAAAGCACAAGTTACAAGTATCCTAATACTGGCTCCCTTCTCAGTTCATTTTTGACCTCTTTTTGGCAATAGCATCTTCCACAGCCTTTAGTTGTTTCAGCAGCTCTTCACGCCGGGATACTGTACTCTTCTTCTTGACAGCAGCCGCGGCAGAGACGGCACTGGCCACCGGGAGTTTGGGAACTTTCACTGGCGCTGGTACTGGGGCTGGTAGTGCCTTGTCTGGCTTTTTCACTGGCTTCTCTACTACAAGATAAAAGAGACCATGCGAGTATATGAGCCCCGCCAAGTGAATTTGGGTCTTCGAGCATTCCGTCATGACAAATTTCAACTGCGCATGTCCAGCCATGCAGAGGGGCCAGGGATATGGCTTTCTGTCTGAAGGTTCCTCTTGATTCACTGCTTGTATGAGCGAGCAGCGAAGGTTCTGGCGAGACTGCGCGGATGCGCAGGCTCGCCTGAACCTTCGCTGCTCGCACAGGCGATAAGTACCAAAATCGCTTGACGGGGCCCATATAATAGAAATATCATATTTACCATATGTATTCTGACAGACAGACCTGAGCAAACAGTGCAGACCGTGATGTGACGCCGCAAAATGTGGAATCTCATCACGGTCTACACTGTTTGCCACTCAGCCAGCTATTTTTATACAAGATTTATGAGGATCAGGATCTACAGCCTCATGCAGTTTGTGAATTGAACAAATACATTATTTTGAGTAATTTGATTGGATAACAGTGAGAAATGGGTGTGACTAAATTAATTTATTCAGCAGGACAAGGCTAAGGTGCAGATCAGCCTGCACATCTGTGCAGGCCAATCAGCATTTAAGTTGACAGTAAGCCTACTCTATGAGGGAATATAAGAATCTTATATGGGTGTGAGGGGTGGATGGAAAAATCCGTCCCGAGGGTCACTGTCCGGCATCACGAGGCTTGCCGAGTGATGCTGGACAGTGATCCCGAGAGACGGATTTTTCTATCCACCCCTCACACCCACATAGGAATCTTTTTCTTGCATACCTTCCATTACTATTGCGAAATTTTAATGCTGCTGTCACTTCGGTTACCGACGTCCTCCATTTTGTGATGACACAACATGAATATTTAGTGACGTCACGCATGACGACGCCGCGCATGAGGTTGTAATCAACCAGTGCATTTATCAAACACGCGATTATATTCGATTTGGGGTCGGAACAACAGGGTCAGAACATAAATTTCTATCCCAGGGTAAAATCGCGGATTTTCTTGTCTGGTGTGCAAGAAAGATTTTTCTCGTGAAGGTGGATCTACTCTGAGAGGAGGGAATTTGCTCCTGAAAGTGGGTATACTCTTGTGTGGGGGGTGGGGGGGGGGAGGTGCTCTTGCAAATGGGTCTATTCTACAGGTTTACTCCTGAAAGGGGGTCTAGAGCAGACCAATATTGATAAGAGAGGTGAAAATATTTTTGGGATTGATGACTCCCACACAATGATGGCCCTCGTCAACTTTTGCAAATGATATGACATTTTCTCAAGACCAGCATTAAATTCTGTGACTTACCCATCTTTGGAGCTGCAGGGGCTGGAACAGCTGGCCTTTTAGGGGCAGGGGCTACAGCAGAGGGCTCTGCTGGTCTCTTTCTAGTGACAGGAGGAGCCCCATGGGTCTGGGCGGCTGTTTTATCACTAGGCTGCAATAAAAACAAATGACATGATCAGGATTTTTTCAACATTTTATTCTAAGACCACTACTGAGGCCTGAATGGTTTGCAACCAGTGTCCAGTTGTTCAAAACTTATCATTAAAACTTTTAATCATTAAATATGGCATTCCAACAAATATTTTTGCTGAGAAAATGTGAGTAGCTGATGCAACTGCAGTTGCATCAGCTACTCACATTTTTTCAGCAAAAATACCAGAGTACTGGACATTGTACTTGTTAGAACACCTAACAATTTTACCAGTAACGAGCTCATTAAGCTAACGATGCCTTGAACAACTGGGCCAGGTGAGACACCAACCAGCCTGCTCAGCTACACAGACAGGCAAGTCATTACGCAAACATGTCTATACAAGTACATTGCCACCTTTATCGCCGAAAAAATGAAAATTTTATGATGGAAAATTGTGATATTTTTCTGATTTCTGCTCAAAATATAGATTGTGGGCACTCGTTTGAACCGCCTCATCGAGGCGGTTCTAACGAGTACCCACAATCTATATGTTAGAGCAGAAATAAGAAAAATAAGGTATACCCCCAGAAACCCGAGTTTTACTATATAAAAGTTGGGTTCAAGGGGGTCAAAATTATAAAGGTGTGTTTTCGTGATGTCTAGAATTTTAGACATAGAAATTGGAGGTATTTTTTGTGCTATCGAAGCAGCGAACATAAGGTGCTAGTCCAACTGTGAAGGATGATCTACAAGTTTGTTTGCAAATGACAAACAATTTTTGTCCATAACAAAGTTGCCGTACATTCTGGGGTAAAAATGATTTGTAAAAGTTTGATGTCCTGGACATATAATTATCAGTTTTTATCATATGACGTCGCATCTGGGAATGTAATAACGTCATGTAATATATTTGGTAATCCACTGGTGGATTAAATATATAGTGGATTAAATATGCAAATTACTTAAATACACTTCGTAACATCACATGTACAACGTCCTTAACGATGTCACGTTTACCAATGGTGGAATATTGACATTTTTATACAAAAACCATGAATTAAATGCGTTTTAAATGTCAAATGATAAATAGAATCTTGCATTTGTGCTCATGTATTATTGAATTTATTAAACTTGTTGGGGAAAAGGGATAAAATGCTCGGCAAAGCCTCACATTTTATCTCTTTTCCTCTCAACTCATTTAATAAATTCAATAATACATGAGCACTCCTGTAAGATTCTTTATTAATCCAACTGTAGAATTACAAACGATGATCTACAACTTTGTTTGCAAATGGCAAAAACATTTTTTTTTTCCATAACATAGTTGCCATACATTCTGGGGTATAAAAGATGTGTTAAAGCCTTGATGTTCCTGGACATATAATTATCAGTTTGTCATACTTCAAAAGATATTTACAAATTCTGTTATAATTACATGCAGCTTCTCAAACAGGTTTTGCTGCCTACTGAAAAATAAGAATCAGAAGAAGAAGCTAGAGCGATGGCGGACCATCGCATAAACCTGCGCTGGAAATATCATGTCAAGCAGGCCTTGCCCTACTGAAAGTCAAAATCAGTTGGACGCCCAGATACATAACACCTTTGCCTCATCCAATCAGCCAAGAATTAATGTCAGAATAGGCATTTTCCTGTACTAAACCCATTGTATACTAGTGGACTCTTCCATTGCTATATGTTGGACAAGTCCATTTGTCATAGAAAGGGTGGTAGGCCAATTTTTAAGTTTTTATTCTATTTCTGACGGAAAATTCTGTTAGCAAATAGTGCAGACCCCGATCAGACTGGGGCTGCGGCGTCTAATCTGGGCATGCACTGTTTGCCAAGGAACCCCTTTAGGGGTTTCCCACATGCAATGGGTTAAAGTGCATCTTCCTGTTCTTAACCCATTTACTACCAGAGACCCCTAAATGGGTACCCTGGCAAACAGTGCAGGCCCAGATCAGACGCCCCAGAATGCGGCGTCTGATCAGGGCCTACACTGTTTGCAAAAAGTTCAGCTATTTTCCAAACAAATTTTCATGAAAACACAACCTGTCACCCCTAAAACGAACTCGTGCTATTTATAAGGAGGATTTTGTTTGATTTGAGGTTTAACTTCCCCGTCAACACAGTATAGGTCATTTTGGAGACGTTGCTTCCAATTTTGTATGACTCTTACCCTACATTGAGATGAAATGATATCTCAAGCCCTGTCGCCCAATGAAACCAATAGGGTTTATAAGCATGGACGGTCTGACTCGCACCACGGTTCCTGCACAGGCTTAGATCCTCTAAGCGGTTTACCAGTACTAGTGTGCGGACGGTTTCAGCTCTGCGTGGAAGCATCATCAGCCCAGCTATTTCTTCAAGCCCCGATGTTTTAAGGAGGAAGATTCCATTTGGTACAAAAAGGGTTAAAGTGCACTTACCTTAATCAAAGTTAACTTTATTGCTGACTTCTGTCCAATTGCTTTCAATGGGTCCTTAGGTTTTGGAGGTGGGGCAGTGGCTGGTTTCCCAAAGCTCCCTACGCCTTTAAGTGCTTTTGGATTCACCTTGACTGGGGGAACCTTTCTCTCAACTTGTTCCACTTTCTGACGATTTCTTTCGGCTGTGACAAAAAAAGAAGACCTTAAAATTCAAACATATAGATGACAATTCAAAATCAAATGTCTTAACCCTTGTCCTGCTGAATAAATTAATGGTGCTAGACCCATTTCTGACATGAGCCAATCAAATTACATAATATAATGTATTTGGTAAAATCAAAAACTGCATTACAAACAGTGTAGATCCTGATCAGATGGCTTCTTCAGATCTGGATCTACACTGTTTGCAAAGGTCAGGGCTATTGTGTTCAGCAAAGTAATAAAACTATGACAACTTCATACTATTCAACCATCTTGACATTTCTATCAAAGAAATTTTAACACTGCCTATTACAGAAACATTTTCAATACATAACCAAGGTATAATCTATTGTATACTGGTGATTTGTTTTGTTTGATTTGAGGTTTAACGTCCCTGTCAACACTGTAAAGGTCATTTTCGAGACGTTGCTTCCAATTTTCTGGGACTTTTACCCGACATTGAGATGAAATGACATCTCAAGCCCTGTCGCCCAATGAAACCAATAGGGTTTATAAGCATGGACGGTCCTCCTCGCACCGCGGTTCCTGGACAGGCTTAGATCCTCTAGGCGGTTTACCAGTACTAGTGTGCGGACCGGATTCAGTTCTGCGTGGAAGCATCATGCAGCCCATATATTTCTTCAAGCCCCTATGGGCGGGGGCCGTGTATACTGGTGAATGCTTCATACTGGTGAACACTTCAGTGTTACATGTTGGACAAGTCCATTTGCCATTTATTTTTACATTTTCATTCCATTTTTGACAGAATATCTTGTGAGCAAACAGTGCATATCCTGATCAAGACGCCACATATGCGGCAAGTACCGTAATGATTCGGCTATAAGGCGATTCGGCTATAAGACTGGACCCCTTTTTCAGTTTTTCTAAGGTGGGATTTTGCTTATACTCTTTTATAAGACGGGTCAAATTTTTGCCATATCTGTCGGGGCCTGTCTGCTACCGCCAGATGCCGTTTAGATGTGAGAAATCGGCCTTTTTTCGTCAGAAAATCCCTCTACTTACCCCTCACATTGCTTGTTTATGTGTCTGTTGACATTCTGTGTATTCGTTTGTGAAAGTTACAAAGAGAGACAACTCTTATGGAACCTGAATAGGTAGGTCTATTAAGCGTTGGTAAAAGGGGGAAATTTATTTCCACCCAAAAAATTTAGAAATATTTGTTGCAGCTTTTCTATAAGTAACTGAACTTTTTTTTTATTGGGGAACGCAACACCTAGCTATTCAGATTCAGAACCAACGCCCCAGCTAGCACAAAATAGCGGGCGAACGTCGGGTCGATACGTCGTATCGCTGTCGGCCCGAAGCTAGACAGCTACCCAGACTTCTATCTAATAGACGACAGGGGCTGACAAATCCATTTCACGGCCGCCTGGGACAAGACCAAAATCGCGCCGGGCAGGTGCACTTTGACCTTATGACACCCGGTCGGGCAAGTGCAAAAAAAAAAAATCGTCTACAACCGTCAGTCTTTTTGAGTCTTTAAATGCGGTAAAACTAGACCAGCAAGTAATTCGCAATAATTGCTGCACTGTCAATTCAAAGACAAACCATCTGTGTATTTATTACGGTTCAAGTATGACATAATTGTTAATCCCTGTCATAAAATTGCCACCCTGCGGTGCGTGTCGATAAGGTGTGAAAATATGGTCAAGTTATGCCTCTAATTGGCATTTATCCTCCAGTCATAAAATTTAATCCACAATCAATGTGAAAATGATTTAAATCGCTCCTCAGACAATTAGCTACATCTAACGGTAGATGTTTGCACAAAAAACGGACTTTTCTACGATCTCATGAATGGTTATGTTTTGGCGCCAAATAGCAGACGCTGGTTGGAAAAGTCGAACGCTGTTGTTCGGAGCTTCTGGGGATAATTCAGGAGCTGTGCAAAGCGCTGGTTTTCTATCCACCTCTATTCACAACCGTTTAGCTATCGAGAAAAGAGTTTTTACCGGTTCCAAACATTTTTTTATTATGAAAGAGATTCACACAATGACATTAAACACGTGTGGGGGTGCTGGCGTCGGATTGCATTTAGAAAAATGATAGCGGAAGTTTGTGGGCGGCGATTTATATCAGTTCAAAAATCACCGATCGGCTTTTTCCGTATGTCTGATCTTCGCCGGACATTGCCAGAAAAAAGCATGCAGTCCATGACCTCGGCTATAAGACGGGGTCATTTTTTGGGGCTCATTTTGGAGGGAAAAATCCTCGTCTTATAGCCGAATCATTACGGTATTGGGACAGACAGGCCTTAGCAAACAGTGCAGTCCCAGATCAGATCCTGAAGGAGCAGTATGATCAGGGTCTACACTGTTTGCCAGCCCGTCTGCAGCTTTCAGACTCCTTGGTGGATCATGAAAAAAATTTGTTAAAATTTTAGGAGAATTACAGCAATTTCTCAAGGTGTCTGAATTTCCGAATTTTTAGGAGGTTTACAGTAGGTCACGAACGCTGACCTCAAAGACACTTTTTCTTCTGCCAAGGTTTATTCACGACATCATTTTTTTTATACAGAGGACCCGCGTTATAACGACAGTGTTTGTTCCCTATTATTGTGCCGTTATAAAGAATTTGCCGTTATAAAGAATCCCAGTTAGCATTATGATATGTTATAAAAGGTCTTTTCCACATAATTACTCCAAGAAACAAATGTTATAGACATTTGTTAGAATCGCCTCATCGAGGCGATTCTAAAAATGTCTATAACATTTGTTTCTTGGAGTATTAAATTACTAGAATCTTTCATGACTATGGATTCGATTTGGGCAATTCCAACCCGAGAAAAGCCAAAGCCGCTCGGAATTGAGGCTACACCTTGAGCTAAGAATTCATTCCATTGAAATTGTCGTTATAACGAGTTTTGCCGTTATAACGAATGTCGTTATAACGCGGGTCCTCTGTATATGGCTTTTTAGTCAACTGCGGTTCAGGAGGTGGTTAGGTGAGTCATGTATCTTGCATCACTGGGGCGTCCAACTAATATTGGCTTACATCTGGGCAAGGCCTGCTGTCCCTGCAGCAGGTAAGGGTAGATGGTGGGGGGTGGTGGTGGTGGTGGTGGGGGGGGGGTATTTCTCCTGTTTCTACACTTCCATTCATTTTCCTCTTTCTCCCATGTCCCTCAATGATGTCTCCTCTACTTTCTTTTCTATCTCCCTTTCTCTGGGAGACGACACATAATGACCCCCAAGGGTTGACGTGTCGTTAAACCCCAACACAATCAATCAATCAACTGGGGTCTACTCATCACTGTTATAAGAAGTTCCACATGTAAGCAATCAAAATTTTGAACCCACTCTTTGCCAGGGATGTAAAGATTCAACCCATTTACAGACACTTCATCAATATTTTTCTCATTCTCTCCAGAAACCCTTTTTAGCAAGAATTCAGGTGAATTAACCCTTAAAACTGCATTGTTCAAACCAGTTAGTTTAAGGAGCTCAATGATTTCATTTGTTTTTTTTTTTTTTCTTTTTGTTGGTTTTTTTTTTTTTTTGGAGTTAATCTCCCTAGTCAACACTATTTAGGTCAGTTTACCTAACCACACTTTCCAGGCTTATACTTAAGCAAGTAACCAGTACAGTGCACATTCTTTCACCAATAAGTGACAACTGCCCTTCTTGAATCAGTGGAAGGAAGAGAACTGAAGAGAATGTAGAAAGATTTCATGATCAATCTCCATGAAAAAACGTTGCCGACCCGACAGGTATAAAAACATGCAACCTTCTGATCACCTGTCAGACTGAGCTACTGCCAACATTTCAACTCACCATTCTGCTGTCTCTGAGCAGCACTCTTGGATGCTGTTCCGCCAATATTCCTGTACAAGTGGTCCGAGTCTGCACTGCCACTGGAGCCGGATGAGGAACTTCTTGACGATCGACTACTCCCGCTAGATGAACGCGACGATGAAGAGGATGACCTACTTCTAGATCTGCTACTGGAGCTGACGCTGACGGTACGACCTCTGTGTAAAAAATTACAGTGAAATTCCGCTATTAAGACCACCTAAAATTAAGACTACATGTAATTCTGCTTTAAAAAGCTTATTTAGTAGGTACGGTTATTCTTTCTCTGTGTTGTCTGCATACAGTGTCCTCTGGTCAGAGACCACCTTTGGGACTGTTCAAAAGTGGTCTTAAAGACCACTTTTGAACAGTCCCAAAGGTGACTTAATCTAGGAATTTTACTGTATTTGTGGCATACAATATATACAGGGGACCGTTATAATGACAATATTTGTTCCCTAATATATAAAGAATCTGCCGTTATAAAGAATCCCAGTTAATAGGAATAAAGGGCTCTTCCCATTCATTTCTCCAAGAAACAAATTTTAAAATGTTAGAGACATTTGATAGAATCACCTCGGTGAGGCGATTCTAACGAATATCTACAACATTTTTTGTTTGTTTGAATTGAGGTTTAACGTCTCAACAATTTTAGGTCATTTTTGAGACGTTGCTTCAAATTTTGTGGGACTTTTACCCAACACTGAAATAAAATGACATCTCAAGCCCTCATATTAGTCAGTTTTATTCCAGCTTCAAAAGCAACTAATAAAAACATATCATGATTGATTTTTGTGGTAAAAAATCATTCAAAGACCATGTGCGCCATAAAAAATCATTTCACATGGCTAAAACATGACATTCCAAGGTAAGTAATTCAAATTTCTTACCCTGGGTGACCGTAGTCCGGTTCTGAACCCGAACTCAGTCATTTTACCAATGAAATATACGTACATGTAGTTCAATACGGTTACAGACGCTCACATACAACAAAGTTGACCGGGAACTGGCTATAAAAGATGGCATCTTCAGCGGTCAGATTGGACGATTTTCTGGATTTAAAAGTGGTTTATCAGCTAGTCTCGATTAAAATGACTTGTATAACTTGATGGGCCATAGTATTTACTGCCACTGATCAGTTCTAAACACATTTAAGTTGGCAAATATATAGAGGATCTTACATGAGTGTTCATGTATTATTGAATTTATTAAACTCATTGAGGAAAAGGGATAAAATGCGAGGCTTTGCTGAGCATTTTATCCCTTTTCCTCAACGAGTTTAATAAATTCAATAATACATGAGCACGAATGCAAGATTCTATTTATAGTAAGAGCTCCAAGCTATTGAGATTGAGCAATAGGTGGTCTGAAAGTACCAAAAATTTAAGCCACAACCCTTTTAAGATCAACATATTGGAAGGTAGAAAACAGATGTTTCCCAACTTTTACGTCTTGCAAAAGCTTTGAAATTATGGGATACATTTAGGTACTGTTGCGCTTATTCGAAATTTGCTGAATGGCCATGTTAAATGACAGGATTTGAAATTTAAGATACACTTACAACTCAAAAAAAGCATTTATTAACCATAACTGACACCACAATAAAAGGTTATGGCAAATTTACCATGCTTTCTATATCTACTGGCATTTTTCTGAGTTGAGACATGGTAAAAAGTACCTTAATTTATTGTATATCACTGTGTGACAGAATGCTGTGGAAAGCTATGCTTTTTCGCCAGTGCAAAATGTCTTTATATTTTATGATTTATGATATATGCACAACAAACAAAGTATTTGCAAAGTCAAAAACAATTTTGGCCATTTCTGATGTGCTGAAGAACTCTTTGATGAATCAAATACACACAGTCCCGAATTGCTGCCAGAATATAAACAAGAGGCCCATGGGCCACTATGCTCACCAGAGCTCAGGTGGGCACTGCCCAATTGCAGCCATGTATTTTAACATGGTATCATTTTAATCTGCCAAGAGAACCCCAATATCCAAATGAGCACCCATGTGGATTCAGTATATGAAACATTAGGCCTTTTATGAAGTAGAGGGGTGGGGCATGGACCCAATGGAGCCCTGGTTGGTATCACTAAATGTGTCTTATCACACTAGGATGGTTTAGCAGTGGGGATCTGTATGGCTGGAGATATAAGGCCTCTTAAACAGTGGAGGGGTTGGAGCATGCCCTGTCGATCCCAGGAAAGCCCAAGATTGTTGTCCCTAAATGTGTCTTATCATAAGGGCCAAGTATATATATGGTTTAGGGGTGGGAATCTGAACAGTTTCCGAGATATGAGGCCCTTTTATGAAGTGGAAAGGCCCCTGCGGACCCCCCTACAGTAGGTGTGCTAATAATAAGGAACAAGAACATATATGATTATGGGGTGGGGATTTGAATGGTTTCTGAAATATATGGCCTTTTATGAAGTGGAAGGTCGAGGCACATTGCCTCAGCACAAAGAGACCCCCCAAGTTGGTGCGACTGAACGAGTCTTATCATAAGGAACAAGAATATATATGGTTTAGGGGTGGGGAGCTGAACGATTTCTGAGATATATGGCTTTTAATGAAGTCAAGCGGTGGGGCATGGCCCGGGCATTCCCCAGGGACTCACAAGCTGGTGTCACTGAATGCGTCTTATCATAAGGAAGATGATTATATATGGTTTAGGGGTGGGGCTTGGACCAGTTTCTGAGATATAAGGCCTTTTCTGAAGTGCAGGGGTGGGGCAAGGCCCTGGGAGATCCCCAGGTTGGTGTCAATGAATGTGTCTTATCATAAGGAACAAGAATATATATGGTTTAGGGGTGGGGATCTGTAAGGTTTCCAAGATATTGTGATATTATGAAATGGAGGGGATGGGGCATGGCCCCAGAATATCCCTGGGGACCCCCAGGTTGGTGTCACTGAATGCGTCTAATCATAATGAACGAGAATTTATAATGTTAATGTTTAGGGGTGGGGATCTGTAAGGTTACTGGGATATTGGGCCTTTTATGAAGTGGAGGGGGTGGGGCATGGCCCCGGCACATCCCAGGGGACCCCCAGGTTAGTGACACTGAGTCCATCTTATCATAAGGAACAAGAATATATATGGATTAGGGGTGGGGATCTCAATGGTTTCTGAGATAAATGGCATTTTATGAAGTGCAGGGGGTGGGGCATGTCCCCGGCACTTCCCGGGGGACCGCAAGGTTGGTATCACTTAATGCATCTTAGCATAAGGAACAAGAATATATATAGTTTAGGGGTTGGGATCTGAATGGTTTCTGAGATAAATGGCGTTTTATGAAATAGAGGGGGCAGGGCATGTCCCCGGCACATCCCGGGGGACCCCCAGGTTGATGTCACTTAATGCATCTTATCATAAGGAACAAGAATATATCTGGTTTAGGGGTTGGGATCTGTAAGGTTTCTGAGATATAAGGCATTTTATGAAGTGGAGGGGGTGGGGCATGGCCCCGGCACAACCTAGGGGCCCCCAGGTTGACATAAAAGCATATGGCTGAGAGAAGTTTACTCAAGGAACATGTTTATGTAAGTTTTGTCAAAATATCTGCAATGATTTGGCAGTAAATGCCATTTTTCAGTTTTCCCCATTTTAAGTCAATGGAAACTCTAAGTTGCCATAGCAACAAAACTGAAAGGCCAAATTTCATAAAAACACAAAACCTGTAAAGGCAAATATGGTGAATATTTTCATAAAGTCTCAGCCTCCTAGAGCATATGGTTTCTGAGGAAATGATTTTTTAAGTATTTTATTGTCTATTTTTTTGCATTTTGGTTTCCATGGCAACCAATAAAAATGGGCAGAAGGCCTAAAATCATACGGCAGATAGTAGATTGCCTATGGAACATTTCTATGAAAGTTTTGTCAAAATATCTGCAGAGGCTTGGCAGTAAATGCCATTTTTCAATTTTCCCCATTATAAGTCTATGGAAACTACAAGTTGCCATAGCAACCAAACTAATGAGCCGATTTTGATAAAAAAAAAAAACAAACTTTCAATCCCCCAGGCCAAGGATAATACAGATAAAATTTGGGCCAGTGGCTGCAGAGGAGATGTCGTTTGAAAGTGTTGACGCAGACGACATACGTCATACGACGGACGACGACGAACAACTGCCTATCCCAGAAGCTCCCCCGGAGCCTTCGGCTCTTGTGAGCTAAAATGTTCACTGTTTAACATACAATTCACATTCAAATGAAAAGGCCTCACTGGTGTATATGGAGCTAAACTTTTTGATGAAATCATCATCATCTTCATCATCATTGTCATCAATGGCAGTATCATCATTTACAGTATTTATTGTCGGTGACATAATCCAAATATTTAAAATATGAGCATTTAGTATATAAACACCATATGTTTGAACAATCAGTTTCTATCCAGGGCATCAATAACAATATTAATATCATGACCATTTATAGCACCAATATGAGCAATATAATTTAGCAAAAACAACGATTTGGATTATTTAGTTTTGGGACATTAATTGCACACCATGGTCAAAGGTCTGATCCTTTGTTTGGAAATTTCATAGAGGGTTTCCATCCCATGAGATTCAACAGGGAAGGAGCAGACAAGACTGTGCTAATGCCAAAGATGCTGATTACACTGTGTGTACACACATGCTTATCTGCATATTTATCGTTCATACATGAAATTTGCAGGTTTTCTCATGATGAGGCTCATTCATTTTGGCTTACGGTATAATATATTAAATGATAAAAGTGTATGAATAGATTGGTGCAAATGTTAAGCAGCTAAACTACACAGTTTGATCTAATCCTGTGTGAAAATATTTCTATGAAACAGCCATCACTATTGTACCACTTTTGGAGCGGCTATACTTACACCTTCTATGCCAAATAGAGAATAGTATTCTCAATTCTCAAACAATCTATTATTTTATTCCTAAAAATTCCAGAAAGGGGTGTGTGCATGGCATATGCTGGTTACAAAAACACATTATAATGTATTTACTATTTAGCAATATACAAGTTGCCTATGTTAACTTAAAACAAGTTTTTCGTGAAAAGCTTGCCCCAAATATGCTTACAATAGTCCCATTTTGGACCATTTTACTGGTTAAAATTATGGTGTGTATCATATTTATACTTCATTAATGAGTTTCCTGCATGAAACAAGTTAAACTAGAATTTGTTTTTCTACAAAAACACAGATGTCTCCCCCGTTTTTGACTGCTAAGTATAACCTTGACATTGGAGGTATTGAGCTGGGTCTTGTGTGCAACACATCATCTAATGAACATGAGCATTTCTGCATAGTAACTTTAAAAATGTTCATAGAAAAATAAAAAAGTTATTGGCCGTAAACAAAAAAGCACTTTTTTACCTTTGACCTCTAAGTATGGCCTTGACCTTTGCAGTACAACACATCATCTCATGATGGTTAACATTTCTGCCAAGTAATTTCATAATCCATCAAAGAATAAGGAAGTTATTGACTGTCCTTTTTTTACCTTTGACCTCTAGGTATGACCTTGACATTGGAGGTATGGACCTTGGTCTTGCACATGACTCATGGTCCAACTTTCAAGCCTCTAGCTCCAACAGTTTTTGAGATATCTTGCTGACAAGATTTTATTAAAAAAAAAATCAAAGGGCAATAACTCTTGAAAGGGACATAATCCGGATGAGAAAAAAAAACGTGTCAGCTTATTTTCCATTAGGAATGCATGTATGAAATTTCAAAACCATAGCATACACAGTTCTAAAGATATGCTATGCATCACTTTTAGCATTCATTACAATGGGCACAAATTACCAAAATGACAAAGGGCCATAACTAGCAAAGTATTTTTCGGAATTTTGTCAAAAGTTAATCAGTTCATATACTCATCACCACCAACTTTCAAGGTTCTAGCTCCAATAGTGTTTGAGATATTTTGCTGACAAGATTTTATTAAAAAAATTTCAAAGGGCAATAACTCTTGAAAGGGGCATAATCCGGACGAGAAAAAAAATACGCGTCAGCTAATTTTTCATGAGGAACCCATATATGAAATTTCAAAACCCTAGCATACACGGTTCTAAAGTTATGCTATGCATCACTTTTAGCATACATTACAATGGGCACAAATTACCAAAATGACAAAGGGCCATAACTCACAAAGTATTTTTCTGAATTTCGTCAACAGTTAATCAGTTCATCTACTCATCACCACCAATATATTCACCAACTTTCAAGCCTCTAGCTCCAATAGTTTTTTAGATATCTTGCTGACAAGATTTTATTAAAAAAAATTCAAAGGGCAATAACTCTTGAAAGGGGCATAATCCTGACGAGAAAAAAGATACGCGTCAGCTTATTTTCCATCAGAAATGCATATATGAAATTTCAAAACTATAGCATACACCGTTCTAAAGTTATGCTATGCATCACTTTTAGCATAAATTACAATGGGCACAAATTACCAAAATGACAAAGGGCCATAACTCACAAAGTATTTTTCTGAATTTCGTCAACAGTTAATCAGTTCATCTACTCATCACCATCAATATAATCACCAACTTTCAAGGCTCTAGCTCCAATAGTTTTTGAGATATCTTGCTGACAAGATTTTATTTAAAAAAAAAAATTCAAAGGGCAATAACTCTTGAAGGGGGCATAATCCGGACGAGAAAAAAAATACGCGTCAGCTAATTTTCCATAAGATCCATATATGAAATTTCAAAACCCTAGCATACACGGTTCTTTAGTTATGCTATGCATCAAAAGCGTAATGGACGGACGGACGAACGAACCAGAACCAATATGCCCCTCAAACTTTTTCAAAGTTGGGGGCATAATAAGAAAGTTATTGACAGAACACAAAAAAGGCCCTTTTTTACCTTTAACCTCTATGTATGACCTTGACCTTTCAGGTATTAAACTTGGTCATGCGTGCAACACATCATCTAATGGTGGTTAACATTTCTGCCTAGCAATTTCAAAATCCATCTAAAAATAAGAAAGTTATTGACCAAACACGAAAAAAGGCCCCTTTTTACCTTTGACCTCTATGTATGACCTTGACATTTTAGGTACCAAACTGAATCATGCATGCAACACATCGTCCCATGATAGTTAACATGTTTGCCAAGTAACTTCAAATTCTATTTAAAAATATGCAAGTTATTGACAAAACCCGAAAAAAGGCCCCTTTTTTACCTTTGACCTCTAAGTATGACCTTGACCTTTGAGGTACCAACCTGGGTCATGCGCGCAACACATCGCCTTATATTGGTTCACATTTCTGCCATGTGATTTCAAAATCCATCTCACAATAAGAAAGTTATTGACCAAATACGAAAAAAAGGCCCACTTTTTGACCTTTGACGTCTAAGTATGACCTTGATCTTTGAGGTACCGACCTGCCTCATGTGCACCACACATCGTCTCATGATTGTTAATAATTATGCCAAGTAATTTTAAAATCCATCTCAAAATTAGAAAGTTATTGACCAAATACGAAAAAAAGGCCCCTTTTTTGACCTTTGACCTCTAAGTATGACCTTGACCTTTGAGGAACCGACCTGCCTCATGCGCACCACACATCGTCTCATAGTTGTTAATAATTATGCCAAGTAATTTTAAAATCCATCTCAATATAAGAAAGTTATTGACCAAATACGAAAAAAGGCCCCTTTTTTGACCTTTGACCTCTAAGTATGACCTTGACCTTTGAGGTACCGACCTGCCTCATGCGCACCACACATCGTCTTATGGTTGTTAATATTTCTGCCGAGTAATTTTAAAATCCATCAAAAAATAAGAAAGTTATTGACCGGACACAATTTGCCCATACATATATACATACCAACAAACTTCCAAGGGAGATAATTCAAAAAGTATAAATGTGAGAGTTATGGTTCTTGCGCACTGCACGTCGTCTAATGCTGATTAATATTTATACGAAGTTTCGTGAAGATAGCTCTAACGGTTTTCAAGTTACAGAGCGGACACGAAAGTGTGACAGATGGACAGACAGACGCCCGGGGGAAAAACAATATGTCTCTCCGAAAAAAATTTTTTCGGGGGAGACATAACAAATGTAAATTGCACCACTGTTAATGAATACATCTGAAAAGACCTTAATATTTCAACATTGTCCTAATGTTAGCCTTATTACATAACTGGCACATTCGTGAACTTGCGTACCGCATGTTGGCATGATATAAAACATGTTTTGCAAGACTTAAAAAATGGGAAATATTGTGTTTCATACTGCCCAGATATAGTACTAAAATAATATACTAAAGAGAATTTTGGTACCATGGTGGCCACTCAAAATGCATTTTTGTGAGCTTTCGTCACACGGGAGCTTCTACTATTATCATATGACATTTAAAACGCATTTTATTCACGACTGTTTACAAAAATATCAATATTCCGCCATTAGTAAACTCGAAGTCGTTAAGGACATCTTAAATGTAATGTTACAGGGAGTATCTAGCTAATTTGCATATTTAATCCACTAGTGGATTATCGAAAATATTACATGGCGTTATTACACTCTCCGACGCGACGTCATATGATTAAGTTATTTACTTGACCACATGTCATCTTGTATGGAACTATAGATCATCACAGTGGCAATGGCTGATCTGAGACAAAAACGGTCGGCGTTTATAACACAATTTGGTTAACCAACATGGTGCGTTGGTTGGACCCCGAGTTCTGTGTTATAACAAGGTTAAGGTGTGTATAATATAAACTAGATCATACTTTTCTGTTTTCTTTCCTTTGTTCAGAGCAGAAGGTGGTAATCTGAAACAAGAATAAAGACCTTGTTAGTTTGATGGTTGGAGTTACAACTTCCCAGTCAACACTGACAAATGACCATCTTGAATCACCAGAAGGAAGAGAATGATCTTGAGAAGAAAATGTTGTTTTGTTTATTTGTTTGTTTGATTTGAGGTTTAAGGTCCCCATCAACACTGTATAGGTCATTTTGGAGACGCTGTTTCCAACTTTGTGGGACTTTTACCCGACATTTAAATGAAAGAGAAAATGCTGTCAAACACAATGGGGACTGAACCCACAACAACAAATTCACTAGATAGGTGTAGATCTGACTAAGCCAGCAAGGCTGGTTTTATTTGATGATTGTTGTGTGGAAGTTCGTCAACACTATTTAGGTCATTTTGGAGACACTGCTTCCAATTTTGTGCAATTTTTACCTGACATTGGGCTGAAATGACATCTCAAGCCCTACCGCCCAAAGAAACAACTAGGATTTATAAGCAGGGATGTTCCGACTCATTATTAGATGGTAACTTTGGGACTATTTTCTCCCATTCTCAGAATGCATTTTGCACACATTTTTCATTCTAAAAGGTACCCACAACCTTTGTTCTTGATGGTTAAGCATTGAGGGAACCATTTCATCAAAAAGGCACTCTTTCGAAACTATTTTTGTCTCCTGTATCAATATGGATCTTCTCTTCTTAACCATGTACAGCAGAACTTCGAAGGCTCGAACACCCCTGGCTCATTCACCATGGCTGAGTTGAACCCTTTCTTGAGTCCCTAGGGAATTTCGCTACATCAGAAATAATAAGGGGAAAATTTAGGCTATTTTCGTTCCTTATCTTGCAAATGTCTGCTGTGTGTACTCATTAGAATCGCCCCAACGAGGTGATTCTAATGAGTACACGCAGCATACATTTATGTTATAGAACACCAAAAGGAAGCCCCAACTATCCCCTTTACGCCTCCTGGCAGTAACCCTCAGTGGCTCGAACTACCCCTGTCCCGAACAGAATTTCATGGTCCCAAAGGTGTTCGAGCCATCGAAGTTCGACTGTATTATGAAAAAATATGTATAAAGCAAATCACATTCCGCTGATTCAAGAAGGGCAGTTGTCAGTTTCTGGTGCAAGAATGTGCTCTGTACTTGTTAACCACTTTTGTATAAGCCTATCCAGGAAAAGTGTGGATAAGTAAACTGACTGGCTCAAAAATGACCTAATTAGTGTTGACTGGGCCGTTAAACCCTACCACAAACAAACAAAATAAACCAAATCACAGTGAGAGGATGCTAAAACAAGCAAACCGCTTACATGAATCATCTGTAAAACATTGTTTACAATGATCTGGGGCCAGTTGTTCAAAGCATCGTTAGCTTAACGAGCTCGTTAGTAGTCATATTGTTAACTCTTCTAGCAAGTTTACTATGTAAAATTTTGTTATTTTTGCTGAAAAAATGTGAGCAGCTTTTGCATCCGCAAAAGCTGCTCACATTTTCTCAGCACAAATTTTAGCATATTTGCCATATTTATTTATCAAAGTTTTAACGATACATTAACTAACGACGTAGTTAGTTTTGAACAACTGGCCTGTGATCTACAAATTTGATAGATCACTCATTGTTTTCTTTAATCTGCATTTGTTTTTTGATGCGTTGTTAGGAAAATGCTGATTTCAATTTCAAAACCAGTAACAGTGTTATGAACAGGTTGTAGTGGTTTGAACTGGTTTCCCAATATCATAGCCTCAGATAACGAGGAATAATTTTAGTCATTATACCTCACGTGACTTTCCCAAACAAAACTCCCATAGGCCTGAGGGTGATAATTTTACTATCACCCTGAGATAATTTTGATTATTACCCAACCTACTATATAAGAAGTTATTAAGCATTTTCGACTATCTAACACTTTTTCTCATGAAATTGGATTGAACCGGTTTTCAGAGAACTATCACACGGAGCACTGAACTATTGCCCGGTGCAGATAGTTTTAACTATCTCATGGTCACGTGATCACCTAGCAACTTGACAAGTAGTAATTGCTTATTGTGATCAAAATAACTCTTTATACGAGTTGGGTAATAAAACAACTATTTCATACCTCCAAGGGCGACAGTCAAAACTATCAGCCCCTTGGTGCTGTGGAGCACCTGATGAACTATCGCCCTCGGCCTTCGGCCTCGGGCGATAGTTCATCCCGTGCTCCACAGCACCTCGGGGCTGATAGTTTTGACTGTCGCCCAAAAAGGTATGAAATAGTTGTATACTATCACATGCGCAGAATTGGCTGTGCGTAGTTCAGTTCTCCAGGAAAGCTGGAGAAAAAAAAGAAAAACTGAGTCTAAACCCAAAATTGTAACAAAGTCAAGAAATTTTGGTACCAAAATGTTTCTTTTGACTTAATTAAGAAAATGCGTACCCACACTTTAGGGTTATATTCAGCAATAACAAAGCTATCGATGTTTGAACTTCTGAATTTCTGTTTCAAGAGCCCAATCTGCTCATGTACAAAGCCGACGTTATCCTGTAATTTGGAATGTCATTACTTCAAACGTCGCCTGTGAGCTGCCCTGTACTTTTCATTAAAATCCTTTACCTTATTTATTAGTTTTGTTCAGTATAATAAAATCAATATTACATTCCGGAGACGGTGATAGTGAAAAATGCTGCACCTCGGTTGATATTCATATTCCTCAGGGTGAAATTTTTAACTATCACCCTCTAAGGAATGTAATATTTATATATTATTTCTCTCTAAAAACCTATGTTGTGGGTACTTGTTAGAATCGCCACAATGAGGAGATTCTAACAAGTACCCACAACATATGTTTCCATCAAGAAATCCTCCAGATAAAGGAGATATACCCCCGTTCGACAAGGCTGAACACTTACTTATCTCTGCCTTTCAACTCCATCTGAATTTTTCTGAAAATCAAGAAGAAATAAACATGAAAACTAGTCTTGCACAAAACGTGGTGTTTCATTTCTGTTTGGTTTATTGGTGTCTCACATAATGTCCAAAGAGAGTGTCATTGCTTTGATCGTATCATCTCACGCAAACAATAACATGTTAGTTTTGGGTCCCTGTCAATCAGAGCTTTGAGAAATAGACTGGCTTGCATGGAGCTTCCACACAGAGCTGAATCCAACCCCACAGGAGTACTGGTAAATGGTTTAGAGGGTCTAAGCCTGACCAAGCAAAGTGGTGCATGTCGAACCGTCCATGCATATAAACCCTTTTGGTTTCATTGGGAAGTAGGGCTTGGAATGACATTTAATCTCAAGGTTGGGTAAAAGTCCCACAAAATCTGAAACATAACTCCAAAATGACCTTGATGGCATTGTTTTGTTTGTTTGCTTTGAAGTTTAATGTCCCCATCAACGCTGAATAGATCATTTTGGAGACGTTGCTTTCATTTTGTGGGATTTTTACCCAACATGAGATGAAATAACATGTCAAGCTCTGCCCCCCAATGAAACCAATAGGCTTAATATGCATGGACGGTGCGACTCACACCACTTTTCCGGCACAGGCTTAGACCCTCTAGGCTATTTACAAGTACTCATGTGTAGTCGGTTTCGGCTCTGCGTGGAAGCATCATGCAGCCCAATCTATTTCTTCATGCCACAATGGGCACCGATATAATTTTGAGGGGGACGTTAAACCTCAAATCAAACAAAACAAACACATGTTAGTTTTGGGGCTACCAATCAACCCATTTTGTACCAGAAACCCCAAAACGGGTACCCTGGCAAACAGCGCAGGCCCAGATCAGTGGCGTCTGATCAGGGCCTACACTTTTTGCAAAAAGCTAGCCATTTTCCTAATAAATTTTGAAGAAAACACAACCTGATACCCCTAAATTTTGAAATGGACTCCTGCTATATATATGGGGGAAGATTCCATTTGGTACAAAAGGGGATAAGCATCTGAGGAGTTGTTGACTGCTGACTCAAAATGACATGAAAAGACACCAGGCTATTTGACAAGTCGATGAAACAGAGCAGTCACCATATTAGATAACAGAGTTACTGTTTGATGAGGTACTCTGTGTTACTATTCTTGACTAGAAAACTGAATAATTAAGGTCTTCTGTGAAACCAGTAGCATGATGGCTGACATTCATTACTGGCATGGGCACAGGGCTATGTACAGTTACTTAAGGCTAGGTCTTTTCAGTAGCCAAGACTAACACCTGTTTAAAGATAAGGAAACCATTCCCACAATCAGCATTCATTGCTGAACAATACAAGTTCATAACATTAAATGTCAACAGAAGCCTTAGGCTCTGTTATTGCATGCATAAAGAAGTATTTTCATAAATTTAAGCTAAACACAACAAGCTTCATTCAAAACGTATTGTGGGTACTTGTTTGAAACACCTCAGTGAGGTGATTCAAACAAATACTCACTACATGCTGTTAGTTTGGAGTTTACTGGCCCAGTCAACACTATTTAGGTCATATCAATCAAGCCAGTTAGTTTACCTGGCCCCATTTTTCCCAGGGTGGTTTATACACAAGCAGATAATCAGAACAGTGTGAATTCATTCGCCAGAAACAACTGCCCTTCTTGAATCAGCACAAGGTAGAGAATGACCTTAGAAAAGATTTCACGATAAATTTTCTGTGAAAAGAATGTTGCTGACCCAAACAGGAGCAACAAGGGTAACTCCTGGACAAAATTTTCTTGTTCTCCACAAACATGTGAGCCCCGCCAAGCGTATTTGTGTCTTCGAGCATTCCGTCATGACAAATTTTAACTGTGCATGCCCAGCCATTCAAAGGGGCCAGGGATATGACTTTCTGTCTGAAGGTTCCTCTTGATTCAATGCTTGTATGAGCGAGCAGCACAGGTTCTGGCGAGACTGCGCGGATGCGCAGGCTCGCCTGAACCTTTGCTGCTCGCATAGGCGATAAGTACCAAAATCACTTGACGGGGCCCATGTTAATCCTTAATGAGACGATTCTATCAAGTATGCAAAACATGTTTCTTACATGTGAGTATTTGTTACAATCACCTCAATGAGGCAATTCTAACAAGAACCCATAACATTTTGTTTGTTTTTGTTTGATTTGAGGTTTAACGTCCCCGTCAACACTGTAAAGGTCATTTTGGAGACGTTGCTTCCAATTTTGTGGGATTTTTACCAGACATTGTGATGAAATGACATCTCAAGCCCTGTCGCCCAATGAAACCAATAGGGTTTATTAGCATGGACGCTCCACCTCCAGGGGTGTAAAATTCCACACCCCACTCGCATTTGCCAGTAAGTTTTCAGGCAGGGCAAGTAAGGTTTTCAAAACTGACCTTACTTTTTCTTCATTTTTAGCATCTAAATGAAAAGTTTAGACGATAAGGGCGAGTAAGTTTGAGGGAAATTTTACACCTCTGACCTCGCACCACGGTTCCTGGACAGGCTTAGATCCTCTAAGCAGTTCACCAGTACTAGTGTGCGGGCCGGATTCAGCTCTGTGTGGAAGCATCATGCAGCCGATATATTTCTTCAAGCCCCTATGGGCGGGGGCCGTGAACCCATAACATACGTTTCTAACAGGGAAAAAAAGAATATTTATCCCCTAGTTATCCTCACTTCTCATAATAACTGGAACTGTGAGCATAAGAGACATTAACATACTTTGGTTGTGGTGGAGGAGGTCTTTCTAGTTTTCTTCCTCTGGTAAGGTCAGCGATTGTCCCCATCACTTTGCCAGGTGCTGCCACCTGTGCAGGTTGAGTCTTGGCAGTTTTGGTTGGGGGCTGAGGTGCTCCTCCCCCGGATTGTTGTCGGGTGGTAGTAGGTCTTAGTGGTATCCCAGGGGGAGGTTTGTATGGAGAAGGGGGAGCTGGGCGCTGAGGAACTGCTGCCGGTCGTTTCTTGTCGGGACCTCTTCCACTGATGACAGGCCCTGAACTTCTTGGTGGCTCACTGAAATGTTTGTTACATTTACCCATAAAATGCCAATCACGACAATTGTCGTCTGCTTTGCCGTCTGTCGGGTTACCTTAAAAGTATTTTTTTTTACAAACAGTGTGGACCCAGATCCTGTAGGAGCAGTCTGATCTGGGCCCACACTGTTTGCCTGTATGCAAAAATATTTTTAAAAAGTTTGCAATTAAAATTCAGCAGACGACATAAGCAGACGGCATTTTCTGATTTAGTTTTTTCTCGGCGTCTTAAGGGTTAAACAGCTATGATCAAATAACATGTCAAAACTGTAAATCACTTTTATGCTACAAGTACTTTATTTAGTGATTTTGTTCTCAATGAGTTATTTCAGAATGCTGATTCATTACACACTCCCAACATATACGCATATTATGCTTTCATATGTAAATTCCATGAATGCTAATATCCGGCAAGAGTAGAGCTGGCTAATCGGAGCTGAAAAGATAATCAATTATCAGTCCTGCCATTGTAATCGATAATCGATTAGTAATCACTGTAGATTTGGTCATAGTTTTACCTGTCTGGCTTTTGGTCTTAGCATGATACCTATTATTTTTTGTAGTTTACCATATGTATTTAAACAAACAGTGTAGACCCAGATGAGACAGCGCAGAATGCGGCGTCTCATCAGGGTCTGCACTGTTTGCCACTCATCCAGCTATTTTAGGCACAACTTTGGGTAGTAAATTGTACTTATCAAATAATCTATTACAAACAAATCAGTAATGATAATCATTTTTGTGGAATTTATCAACTGATTAATCGATTGTCCGATTAATGGTGCCAGCTATAGGCAAGAGCTTACAATTCAAAAGTAATTGAGTCTACAAATATCAGCGAAAATGATGTTCTTGTGATTAATACACAAATTTACCATTTGTTCAAGTGCAGGGGTCACCCATGGTTTTTCATGCATTAACATTTCTGTATAGTCAGTTTCTTCCCCCGGGGAAGAACCGGGCCGGGGGAAGAAACTGATCTTTACACCGGGTCCTGATGAAGTGGCTACTAGGGGCAAGCAAATGCTATTGCAAAGAAATAACCATGAATGATCATTAATTTATTCTTGCATAAGCTACGAATCCAACAGCAAATTGTGACAAAAAAACGCCCCCAAAACTCCATATGAACTCTTTAAATGCCATCATAAAACCAACTTGGTAGCTAGTTCAGAACATCAGTTATGCAATGATGTTCTGACCCTGTCATAAAATTTTAAAATGCTACATTCAGAGCACAATGTTGCATCAGTGTAACGTAAACAAAACAAGGCCCATCTAGTGATATCAAAGTTCAAAACCCATGTTCAAACAGCATGTGAACTTCATGGTTTGAACATGAGTTATGTTATTGTTTGGACATGGCTTTTGGCCTATTGAAGAATAGCTTTAAACAGTTCGTAAGATTTTATGCAAGAAAATACATTCTTGCACACCAGACAAGGAAATCCGTGATTTTACCCTGGGATAGAAATTTATGTTCTGACCCTGGTGTTCCGACCCAAGCAACTAACATAAATGCGCTTCAATTCTATTCAACTGCCAGAACTACTTCCGCACTACTTTTATTTTGTAAACAATATACATGTGCGAGCGGTCAGAACTAACTGGAGGTGTTGTGCAAGAAAAAGAATCAAATATGGGGTTCTGTTGTAGATGGGCGTTTCCAACCCTCGGGATGACCGTGCTGAGCGGAACCTCGGCATAGCCTCGGTTCCGCTCAGCACGGTCATCCCTCGGGTTGGAAACGCTCATCTACAACAGAACCCCATATCAGATTCTTATATTCAAATACCCCAAATGTCAGTTCTTCTAGTTCATTTTATTTACATAACATACTTTCTGCCATATTTTAAAAGGGAGGCAACTATCATGGCTTCCTATCATAGCAACAGATAAGGTTGGTATTTTGTGATAAATGAAGGATAGTTTTTGTCAATTCTCCATAAAGACCTATGTTGTGGGTATTCATTAGAACCGCCTCACTGACAACATAGGTTTATATCCAGAAATAAAGAAAACTATCCTTCAATTATCACAAAATATAAGCACCTTATCTGTAGCCGGCCTCGGTAGCTCAAGTCGGATGCGCATCTGACTAGTGATCAGGAGGTCGCGGGTTCAATACCTGCCAGGGACAGCAATATTCTTTCGTGGAGATTGATCATGAAATCTTTTCTACGGTCATTCTCTCTCTTCCGCTGATTCAAGAAGGGCAGTTGTCAGTTTCTGGCAAAAGAATGTGCACTGCACTGGTTAACCGCTTACGTATAAGCCTGCCCAGGAAACTGTGGATAGGTTAACTGACCTGCTCAAAAATGACCTAAATAGTGTTGACAGGGTTGTTAAACTCCAATACAAACAAACAAAGCACCTTATCTGTTGCTATGCTTCCTGTTTATTTAAGAAATAGATCAGCTCTAGCTGTGATTTGTTGAGTAATAAATCACAGTTTGGAGGTCAGTTGTAAAGTAGACAAATCACGAGCGCGTAGCGCGCGTGATTTGTCTACTTACAACTGACCGACAAACTGTGATTTATTACCTAACAAATCACTGGCTAGAGCTGATCTATTTCGATTCTAACACGCCGAAACTCAGCAATAATGCTGTTGTTTCCTTCAAAATCTCACAACTTTTCGCCATTGTTAGAAGAAATCCCACTAAAATTTTCGACTGAAACACATGCATTTATATCCTTTTCTAACGTTTTCGATGCGAGAATATGACGTTACACCGTCTAACGTCAAGGAAATCGACTGATGACGTCATTAATTGGCAGTTTTTAATGACGTCACTCTTCACGCTCTGCCTTGTCTTGATTTGTTGTAGAACTAGAGCTGTCAGTGAAACTGACTAGGGTCCCGGCAGCGCTATCAGAAATTTGTGATGAACAGACGGACAGACAGACGGACGGACAGAGTGATTACTATAGGGCATCCACACTTTCAGTGCGGGGCCCTAATAAAACACAGTTATTTTCCATTGCTTATATAGGCGCACTGTGTTAGAATTTCTTGTAAACCTAGCACCTCTGAAAAGGGTAGTCTACCATTAACTCTTAATGGGCTAAGTAAATATTTACAACAGAAAGTAAATTTATTTTCTAAATCATTTTTCAGGCAAATAAGGCTTGACAACACATGGGAATCATGTCACATGTAATGTCAAGCCATATTTTCTCTGAAAAATAAGAAAACAAGGTTTGAAGGTTTATTAGTTTAACAACGTTTATTAGTTTAGACTCAAATTCTAGACAGTTTTTTAATTATTTGGACCTCATTTTGATTTATATCAGTCTTTGAATCGACTGCCTATTCGAAATTAGCAAAATTGCAGTATGCTTCCTCTGGCTTTCGTTGCCGGATCATTACAGGGTCACTGATGAGGCTTTATTAGCCGAAACTACGTAGTATTACCCATCTTCTTTCTTATGAATATTTTCATTGCTCTTAAAGGAACTCATTTTTGATTTTTAATTGAAAATGCCATAATTGGCAGTTCGAGGATTAAAGGTAAAGATATACTCCTTATTAGCAATTTTTTTCCTTTAAAGATAGCCACTATCGATAAGGGAGTCGTCTCCCCTGAAGGAATATCCATTGCCCTGAAAAAAAAATTTTTTTTTGCTTACGTAGGTCTCCCAGGAGGTCTTCCTGGTGCTGGTTTCAGCGGAGGTGGTACCCGCCGGTTAACAGTTTGACTAGGAGGAGGTTGTCGACGTCGTTTATCCGGAGATATATTCCTCTTTGGAGATGGGGATGATCTACAACAGAAATCAAGAAATGGTGCTAGACTCCATTTGACATCCATCTACAGTAAAACTTCGATGGCTCGAACACCGATGGCTCGTTTACCATGGCTGAGTCGAACCCATTTTTGAGTCCCTAGGGAATTCCTCAACATTAGAAGTAGTGTGGGATAATTAAAGACATTTTCGACTTTTATCTTGCAAATGTATGCTGTGTGTACTCAATAGAATCGCCTTGTCGAGGCGATTCTAATGAGTACACACAGCATACATTTTTATTATGGAACACCGAAAAGTTGTCCCAAAATTAACCCCGTTATGCCTCCTGGAAGTAACCCTCAGTGGCTCAAACTACCCCTGTCTCGAACAGATTTTCATTGTCCTAAAGGTGTTCGAGCCATTGAAGTTGGACTGTATCTACTCAATTTGAGAGAGAAAACAAGAGCTGTCGCATGACAGCATAGCTTGTCTGTTTTGTGCCTTCATGATATAAGGTAAAACAATTGAACCATGAAATATGGGTCACACTAGCCCAGGTGTAACATTTCATTATCAAAATAGTATTCAAGCTAATAGGCAAAAATCACTGAACCATGAAATATAGGTCAAACTGACCTAGATATACTTCGAGGTAAACCATCAGGTCACATTGAACTAATAATCCAGGTATGACATTTCTCCATTAAATAAGGTAATAATAATAAGATACATTTCATAAGACTTAAGTTACTAAAAGATAAGGACAGCCGGGCCACAAGAGGCAGAAATTTAACAGCTTGAAGAGTTTCTCACAGAATAATCACAGCTTGAATACATAATTGATATTACGCCCCTACCACACCTTCTGAGGTGGTTCATCGAAAAGTCATCGGTGGAGAACTACAAAGAATAGAATAGTATTCAAGATAATAGGCAAAATCACTGAACCATGAAATATAGGTAACACTGGCATAAATATATTTGAGGTCAATCAGCAGGTCACATAAAACAAATAATCAAGGTATGACGTTTCTTCATCAAATAGTATTCAAGATAATAGGCATGAAATATAGGTCACACTGACCTAGATATATTTGGTGGTCAATTATCGGGTCACATGGAACTAATAATCCAGGTATGACATTTCTCCTTCAAATAGTATTCAAGATAATAGGCAAAATCAAAGTACCATGAAATATAGGTCACAGTGACCTAGATATATTTTGAGGTCAATCATGGGGTCACATGGCACTAAGACATTTCTCCAACAAATAGTCTTCAAGATATAAGGCAAAATCAGTGAACCTTGAAATGTAGGTCACCATGACCTTCACCCTTTTACACTTGAACCAATGTCACATGGCTAATATATAACCAATTGTGTCTATAACTTGTTAGCATAATGGAAATGTATATAATAAATTAAAAAGGTGTCCTAGATTTTGAATCCTAGCCCCACCTTATCCCCACTCCCAGGCATGAAACCAGGGGTGTGTTGTCTTGGAATCTCAGAAGACACTCCCAGGTATCTAAGTTGGAAAATATGAATGCTTTGTGATGAGTGTCTGTTGAGATATAAGCATTTCAAAAAATTTAACACAGTTTTACAGAGGTGTTCTAGATTTTGACTCCTAGTCCCACCCTGGGGCATGAACCTAGGGGTCTGTTGTCTTTGAACCTCAGAAGACCCTCCCAGGTACTTAAGTTCCAAATATGAGTGCTCTGTGATAAGTGACTGTTGAGATATAAGCATTTGAAAAACTTTAACGCAGTTTGACGGGAATGCACACACACACACAAACACACACAACCAAGGTGACAACAATAGCTCTCCATGTACTTCGTACAGGCTTGCTAATAAAGGGAATTTTCTGTCTACAATATCAATTTCGCTGATCTTACATGTTCTATTGTGGTGACTGAGCAAGGTTGTAAACTTCCTTTGAATGTACAGAGGTACCTCGGTATTATGACATAGTTGTTCCTTAACCCATTTTGTACCAGAAACCCGAAAATGGGTACCCTGGCAAACAGTGCAGGCCCAGATCAGACACCGCAGAATGCGGCGTCTGATTTGGGCCTCCACTGTTTGCAAAAAGTTCAGCCATTTTCCAAATTGATTTTGAAGAAACACAACCTGTCACCCCTTGATTTTGAAATGGACTCCTGCTATATATAAGGAGGATGATTACATTTGGTACAAAAAGAGTTATCCGGGGAACGGGAGGTCTGGGGTTCGATCCCGGGCCGCGACATACCAAAGTCGTTAAAAATGGTACTAGCTGCTCCTCGCTTGGCACTCAGGTTTACGGGGAAGAGCTAGGACTGGTCGATCCAGTGTCAGGATAATGTGACTGGGTGTGGTATCATGTAATGTGTCTGGGACATGATACTTCAGTGAGGCAGCACTATAAACGTGAGCATTGAGCTCCCTGTCGCAACCAGACACCGTCGTGATATGACTGAAAAATTGTTGAAAGCGACGTTAAACCCGAATTCACACACACACACACACACACAAAAAGAGTTAACAATCTGCGAATTTGCCGTGGTAAAGAATCCCAATAAGGAGAAGCATAAAGGTGATAACGGAATTTCTCAATCAATTATTCCAAGAAACCAATGTTGTGGCCAAGGCAATTCTAACAAATATCCACAATGTTTGTTTCTTGGAGTATTAACCCTTATCTTGCTGTTCACGACAACCCCTATCTTTGGAAACAGGGTAGATCCAGATCAGATGCCTTCCGAAGAAGCCATCTGATCAGGATCTTCACTGTTTGACATTCAGTTTAGGATTTGTAAGAATAAATTGCATCAGGTAATCGGATTGGTTCAAAGTCAGAAATGGGTGTGGCTTAAATGAATATTCAGCAAGATAAGGGTTAAATAATTACAATATTCTTGAATATCTCTATTAATCGTCTCATCTTGAGCTAAGGATTTGTTCCATTGAAATTGTCATTATTACAAGTTATGTCATTATATCGAATGCCGGTCGTCGAGATTGATCATGAAATCTTTTCTACAGTCATTCTCTCCCTTCTGCCGATTCAAGAAGGGCAGCTGTCAGTTTCTGGCAAAAGAATGTGCACTGTACCGTTTAACTGCTTACGTATAAGCCTGCCCAGGAAGTGTGGATAGGTAAACTGACCAGCTAAAAAATGACCTAAAATAGTGTTGACTGGGCCATTAAAATCCAATACAAAAACAGATCGAATGTCTGTATAAAGAGGGTTGACTGTAACTTGCCCATATAATTTGTCTTTTTTTTTGGGGGGGGGGGGGGGGGGTTGGTTTTACGGCCCTTTCAAGACTATTTCACTCATATCGAGCTGATCGTTAATCAGAGGTGGTTTTCCCGGAGTACCCGGAGAAAAACCACCTGACCTTCCGTTGCAGAAACTTGGCGTCTCACATGTGATCCGAGCCAGGCTCGAACCACAGCGGTGAGAGACCTAATTATTAAGAGTCAGCGCTCTTAACCACTAGGCCACGGAGGCCCGTTAAATTTGTCTAAAGATGGTAAAAATGATGCACTCTGATTTTCTGGCCAATGCAAGCAGACAAGAGGAATTTTACATCATGTCCATGATCAGTTCTCTGTCCCTTATTTCTTGTTAAAAATATATGTCTCTGTCCCTTATTTCTTGTTAAAAATATATGTTGCAGGTAGTGATGCGATTCTAACAAGTACCCACAACATGTGCTTTTATGAAAAAAAATAAATTATTTTTATTAGTTCTATGATTATATGGTACATGTTCTTATATGATGACATGGATCATTTCTCCTGGCAATGTGAGCAAGTTCCTTAAAAGGGTCTGTCAGGGTATTAAGTACTGTTAACCTCTTAACCCATTTTGTACCAGAAACCCCAAAATGGGTACCCTGGCAAACAGTGCAGGCCCAGATCAGACGTCGCAGAATGCGGCGTCTTATCAGGGCCTACACTGTTTGCAAAAAAGTGAAGCCATTTTCCATTTTTTATTTAAAGAAGACACAACCTGACACCCTTAGACTTTGAAATGGATTCCTGCCATATTCCATTTGGTACAAAAAGGGTTTCTTTCTTTCTACATATACTGTGATCGGTCACATCTGACCATTACTCACAGGTGTACATTATGTACACACCAGGTTTGCAGGATGAAAGCCTACACAGTAATCATATAAATACAGTAGGGGTCTTTAGCCCTTTACCACTCAGGGATTTTGTGAATTTCGCTGATTTTCACAGTGTTGCAGCTGACAGCAACTTCAACTAGCCACTGTTTCATAATGGATGGTCTGTTTTACATCAAACTTGGTATGAATTTTCATTGGGCAGTAGCCTTTCAAATGCAACCTTTCATGACTTGATCAGTGTTGTCATGGTAAAGAGGGGGAATTTCAAAGTTGGCAAAAAGTGTGTTTTCACATGAATATTTGACCACATTTTAATCTTCACACAGCTGTCAAGGCAACAATTAAGGTGTTTGGCACTGGCCATTTTCACTGTTTGCAGCATGTTTTATCACCATCAATTTTCAGGTATTTTTGGCCCCAGACACCCTCAGATATAAATTTTAGCGGCTGATTGGGCCATACACCCAAAATTGTTTGGGATCCCCCTCCCAGAATATTTTTAGTGGGGAGGCGCGCGAAAAAAACAGGTCACTTTTTTGCCCAACAAATCCTAAAGCAAACATAACTATCCAGGGTTAGAAATGCAGATTTTAGGTGCTTCTGGGGCTTAAAATGGGGGGGGGGTGGGGGGGGGGGGGTGCAGACACGTAAAAACATGTATCTGAGTGGGAAAGGGTTAACCTGCAAAGGGGATGACTCTCCCTGCACAGGGGGCCTCCAGTTGATGTCCCGATCTGAAGGACGATGCACTTCATGGCATTCATCCCTGCAAATGATGCCAATGGAGCGTGGTCTATCCAGGGGTAGAAATGCAGATTTCAGGTGCTTCTGGGGCTTAAAATGGGGGGGTGGGGTGCAGACACGTAAAAACACGTATCTGAGTGGGAAAGGGTTAACCTGCAAAGGGGATGACTCTCCCTGCACAGGGGGCCTCCAGTTGATGTCCCGATCTGAAGGACGATGCACTTCATGGCATTCATCCCTGCAAATGATGCCAATGGAGCGTGGTCTATCCAGGGGTAGAAATGCAGATTTCAGGTGCTTCTGGGGCTTAAAATGGGGGGGTGGGGTGCAGACACGTAAAAACACGTATCTGAGTGGGAAAGGGTTAACCTGCAAAGGGGATGACTCTCCCTGCACAGGGGGCCTCCAGTTGATGTCCCGATCTGAAGGACGATGCACTTCATGGCATTCATCCCTGCAAATGATGCCAATGGAGCGTGGTCTATCCAGGGGTAGAAATGCAGATTTCAGGTGCTTCTGGGGCTTAAAATGGGGGGGTGGGGTGCAGACATGTAAAAACACGTATCTGAGTGGGAAAGGGTTAACCTGCAAAGGGGATGACTCTCCCTGCACAGGGGGCCTCCAGTTGATGTCCCGATCTGAAGGACGATGCACTTCATGGCATTCATCCCTGCAAATGATGCCAATGGAGCGTGGTCTATCCAGGGGTAGAAATGCAGATTTCAGGTGCTTCTGGGGCTTAAAATGGGGGGGTGGGGTGCAGACACGTAAAAACACGTATCTGAGTGGGAAAGGGTTAACCTGCAAAGGGGATGACTCTCCCTGCACAGGGGGCCTCCAGTTGATGTCCCGATCTGAAGGACGATGCACTTCATGGCATTCATCCCTGCAAATGATGCCAATGGAGCGTGGTCGGACACCGAAATTTTATAGTCACTGCCGGGGATTGAACTCGGGACCTCTAGCATCAGAGGCAAGTGCACTAACCACTGAGCTATCAGGCTCCTAATGAACAAATACAATCTGAACCTAGTCACAAGAAAACCATCAACTTCTACAAATTTACCGCTTAGAAACAAAATTTTAATAAGGTGGTATAGAAACAGGAAAGGTATTTGGTGATAAATGAAGGATAACTTTCCTTATTTCGCCTTACAAACAAACCTATGTTGTGGGTATTCATTTGGACTGCCCCACTGAGCGGTTCAAATGAATACCCACAACATAGGTTTTTATGGAGAGTTGACAAAAATTACCCTTTAATACTGTATTGATCCTTAATGTCCCCGTCAACACTCTATAGGTCATTTTGATCCTAATTATTGAGACAGACAGGCCTAAGCAAACAGTGCAGACCCAGATCAAACTGCTCCTGATCAGGGTCTACACCGTTTGCAATTTCATCTGCACCTTTTGGACTTCTTGCTCGATCATGAAACAAATTTGTTAAAATTTTAGGAGAATTACAGCAATTCCTCAAGGTGTTCGAATTTTTAGGTTTTTTATGGCAATCACTAAATACCCACCTTAGGTGAGTATGGCTGGCCCCCGCCCATAGGGGCTTGAAGAAATATATGGGCTGCATGATGCTTCCACGCAGAGCTGAATCCGGCCAACACACTAGTACTGGTAAACTTAGAGGATCTAAGCCTGTCCAGGAACCGCTGTGCGAGGCGGACGGTCCATGCTAATATACCTTATTGGTTTCATTGGGCGACAGGGCTTGAGATGTCATTTTATCTCAATGTCGGGTAAAAGTCCCACAAAATTGGAAGCAACGTCTCCAAAATGACCTTTACAGTGTTGACAGGGACGTTAAACCTCAAATCAAACAAACAAATTAGGTGAGTATGGCAAGGAGATTCCAATGAATACCCACAACACAGGTGTATATGGAGAAATAAAGAAAGTATCCCTCAGTTGTCACCAAATATCCACCATATCTTTTGCTATGTAAAATCCATATTTTTTTTTAAATATTTCTACAGTAATTTATGGAGAAACAAAGTGTTTTATGCACATGAAAAATACATTTACCTTGAGCTTGATGAAGATCGACTTCTTGAACGACTGGAGTATGATGAATAAGATGAGGAGCGAGATCGTGAACGTGAGGACCCTGAATAGGAACTGAAATAAACAGACAATCAGCTTTAGAACATGTTCATAGGAGCCTTAAAGAAAAAGTCTGTAAACAGTTCCTACGAATTAGTAATTTCCTGATCAGATCCACATATTCCAGAATCGATGAGATGATTCATAATACATGAATAAATCATCGCTCATATGCAGTTATGTAACATCACAACTATGTATTATTTTGTATCATCATATGATGTCGCGTCTGAGAGTGTAATAACGCCGTGTAATATTTTCGATAATCCACTAGTGAATTAAATATGCAAATTAGCTAGATACGTCACGTAACGTTACATATACGATGTCCTTAACCATGTCACATTTACTGACAGCAGAATATTGACATTTTTGTAAACAATCGTGAATAAAAGGCATTTTAAATGTCATATGATAAATAGAATCTTGCATTCGTGCTTATGTATTATTGAATTAATTAAACTCGTTGACGAAAAGGGATAAAATGCTCGGCAAAGCCTCGCATTTTATCCCTTTTCCTCAACTCGTGTAATATATTCAATAATACATGAACACTCATGTAAGATCCTCTATTTATGTATATATATGACAGACGATTCAAATCAGTACTAAATGGGTCAAAGCTTAAAAAAGGGTTTGCATTCTTCTTTCTTCCATTTCGCCTAAACCCCAGAAGGGGACACAGAGGGTGTACATTATATACACTAGGCTGACACAATTAATCGTATAACCAATTAATCGATTCATAAATTCCACAAAAATGATTATCATTTCTGATTTGCTTTTAATCGATTACTTGATTGGTACAATTTACTACCCAAAGTTATGCCTAAAATAGCTGTATGAGTGGCAAACAGTGCAGACCCTGATGAGACGCGGAATGCGGCGTCTCATCTGGGTCTACTCTGTTTGCTCAGGCATGTCTGTTCAAATATACATATGGTGAAGTGCAACATATGGTAAGAGTCATGCTCGGACAGAAAGCCAGACAGGTAAAATTATGACAAAAACCTTGATTACTATTCGATTATCGATCGCAATGACAGGGCTGATATTCGATTAACTTTTCAGCTCCGATTAGCCAGCCCTAATAAACACTGCATATTTGCAGGATGAAAGCCTACAAAATAATCAGGTAATTACAGTAGGGGTCTTTAACCTGCACAGGGGGCCTCCAATTAACATCCCAATCCAAATGACGGTGCACTTAATGAGATTCATCTCTGCGAATGATACCAATGGAGCATGTTCAGATGCCGAAATTTTATCACTGCTTCTGAGAATCGAACCGGGGGGCTTCTAGCATCAGAGGCAAGTGCACTTACCACTGAACTATCAGGCTCCAATGTATTTTGAATTCCTTCTTAAATACAGATAAGTATGAATTTCTTAAAAGAAGCCCCCTCTGTGAGGGGACGACAGAGTGATCCACTTAGAAGTAAAGCTGTTAATATTTTACAATACCTTGAGGAATAAGATGACGAGTAGCTATGTGAGCGGCGAGACTTTCTCCTTCCTCTTGAAGAACTTCGCTTCTTAGCTGGCGACTTCTGGTTTCTGAAATCACATGATCTTAATATATACATTTCCAGCGTAAAGGCTATTGTGAACCAAAAGAAAACACTGTAGTTCATACTTCCAAGTGATGTCAGTCAAAACCATGGTTCTCTTAGATCTGATTTGGTGTTAGCAATGTCAATGCTGTTCCACTCTTTGTAGAAAAGTAGAGTGTAAATGTTTATAAACTTTAAAGGTTTGCTCTATAGAGAATACCAGGTGAGTGTCTTTTGATATCAAGTTTATCAGGCAAGGCTTTGAGAACGCTTGTAGAATCGTGAGGCTTTCCGAGCGATTCTACATGCATTCTCGAAGCCGAGCCTGATAAACTTGATATCAAATGACACGAATCTGGTATTCTATTTATCAGTTTATAGCATTGTTCACTCTTAAATTAGGGCGGTTCCAGAATTAGCCATGGGGGGAGGGCGGGCGGCACCCGATATTTTTTTGTACGGGTGGTGGGGTCGGGTGAATATTGTATTTCACGGGTGGGGGGGTCCAGAGAAAATTGAATTCCATGCCTGGTGGGGGTCATTGTCAAACCCACAATTAAATCATTATGGGCAGAAAACTACTCTAACAGTAATTAATTAATTACGGGTAGAAATTCAACTTCTCTCTTTTTTAACGGCGGTGAAACGCCCGAATGATTCCGAATGTTTGCTTACATGTTTTTGGGTAAAACACAGAACTTTGGGTGAAACACAGCGTTTACAGAGGATTCGCCACCAAACAAGTTCGCCATCGGAGGTTTCGCCACCAAGAGTTTCGCCACTATGAGGTTTCGCCCCACGAGAGGTTTCGCGCATCTTTTATAATTCAGGGATGTGATAGTTCCGCGGAAACGCGTATAACCGCGGATCGGAGGTCCGATTTTGACGATCTTGTGATTCATGCAGATCCGAGGAGAAAATTGGGGGGGGGGGGGCGATTTTCCGAAAAAAGACTCCCAGGTAATGACCAAGTGTGACTCTGAGGTAATGGCTAAGTATGACCGACTCAGTATTAGAAGATAGATGGATAGATAGATAGTAAAGGACAGGCATTTATTGGGAACACGCTAGGAAAACGAGTGGAAAAATCAGCCATCATTGTTATATTTATGATAAATTTGTTGGATTGGAGGCACAAAAAGGGGCGTTTAAGGTATGTGGCATTTAATTACATTTATCAATTTTCCAAAAGTTCTATCAATTGAAGAAGAAGGTGTTCTGGAAACTTTGCATTTCAGACACCCCACCCACTTCTTCTTCACTCTGTCTTTGCCCAACTCTTTTGAAGGCCGGGATTATTATGGGCGGGGGTGAACAAAGCTGGCCAGCGCCTAGTTTTCCCCCTGCTCAATTTTTTTTTAGGTGTGGACTTAGTTTTTTCATGCAGAAAAAAATTGTCAATTTTTAGGGGTTTTAGGGGGTTCTGAATTGCTAAAATCAAGGAGCTTCCGGGGGCTTTGCCCCCTGGGCTCCCACCAGGGCATTGCCCTGGACTCACAAGGGGGCCTAGGCAGCCCCCTTGACCCCCAGCCAATTTTTCAGTATTTGGATTTCTGGCAACTTTCACCCATGCATTTAAAGGCAGAGATGTGTTTGTCATTTACATGGAAGTATTCAAGGAACATCTCAGAAGCTTGTAATGGAATAAAAAAACTTCACAACAATCTTCTCAATTTTAAAAAAAAAATGCCCCCAAAAATGTGGATTCAAAAACTAGGTTACTAGGTCAAATCATTGAAAAATATTGTGTACATAATTGAGGCTTCATATTTTGTAATGAATGTTCATTAAACTTTATCAGATTGTTTGTTTTGACAGTGTCTGGGCTAAGTTCCAATATGGGCCATGTCGGGTACAAATCTATGACACCCAAGGCCCACCCAGACACGGGTATTTTATAGGAAGGATTTTTTGAAAACTGTACCTAAATGTTGTCTTTGTTGTCTGCTTCATCTTGCAAACCTTTCAGACATTTTTGCATGTACAGGCAAGCAGTGTGAACCCTGGTCAGACTGTTTCTAGGAAAAACAGTCTGATATGGGTCCACACTGTTTCCAGCAATGACTTGTAAAGTTTTATACCTGCAGACAACAAAGCAGACAACAATTGGTGTGATTGGCATCTTAAGGGCTTATAAGCTTATAAGCCATGTGTGTTGACATTTTACAGTTTGGTTTGGTTATTAAAGTAGTTTAATATGGGTCATTTGTTTCCTGTTGTTTTTGTCGCACCTGCTTATAGCATGGTGCGATATAGGCGTCCGATTTTCCGTCCGTTCGTTCGTTCGTCCGACCTTCCGTCTGTCAACATTTACGTCGAGGTTCGACATTTATGTCATCATTTACTTCAAAGTTAGTATTCTAATCGACTACAACCATCACACCTTGCATGAAACATTAATATGACGCTGTAGAAATTCTTCTTTAGAAAAGTAGAGAAAATTGCAAAATTCTGAAGGTTTACAGTTGTCAAGGCGAGTGAGAACACCAACAGAGAAGGTAAATCTTGTCTTGAAGTTGGCCCCAATTTTATAAAGGTTTCTTTTGCTTGAAAGAATCTGCAACTTCTTTACCCTACCCAGTCTTTTTGTGCAACAGTAGCCCCATACATAGAAAAAGTATTACTTATTTGAAAACTAAGAAAAAATAAAAGCACGCTAACACTGCATGATACCCCACCACTGCAAGATAATATGGTTATAGCCTTGCCCATAATAGTGGTACTTTTAAGTGTTATAGTTATCTGTAAAACTTCACTAAGGCGTTCAATATAGTAAAGGAACTACATACATGTATATCAAAAGGGCAGATAATATAATAACCAGAAAAGCAGAGTGACTGTCCTTGGCAATAATATGTGTCCTTTAGTGTTTTAAAATTTGAAGAAAATCCATGAAAAGATTCTTAAGTTATTGATCGCAAACTCCAAAAAAAAATTGTGAGAAATTAATCAAGTTATCGGTCGGAAATGGTGTGGATGGACGGACGAACGGACAGACACCGGAGGGTATATTATATTACCCCAGCACTATCGTGTGATGGGGTATAACAAAAAGAAGAAAAGAAAAAAAAGTCATTCCCGATATAAACATGTAGGCACAATTTGAAAAAAAAATGTGAAAAATTAATCAAGTTATCGGTCGGAAATGGTGGGGATGGACGGACAGACAGACGGATGGACGGATGGACAGACACCGGAGGGTATATTATAATATCCCAGCACTATCGTGTAATGGGGTATAACAAAAAGAAGAAAAGGAAAAAAAAAAAAAAAAAGGTAAAAAAAAAGGAATGAAAAACAAAAAATGAGAAAAAAAAAAAACGAAAAAAAAAAAAAATTCATTGCAAAAAGAAAGAAAAGAAAAATAAACGGAACAAAAAGAAAAGAAAAAACGAGAAAAAAAGGAAAAAAAAAAGAAAATTCCATTCCTCCACGGGGGTTTGAACTCACGCCCCTCAGATTCATAGCACAAATTAATCCAGTTATTGGTCGGAAATGGTGGGGACAGACGGACGGACAGACACCGGAGGGTATATTGTAATATCCCAGCACTATCGTGTGATGGGGTATAACAAAAAGAAGAAAAGGGTGAAAAAAAAAAAGGGAAAAAAAAGGAATGAAAAACCAAAAATGAGGAAAATTAAAAAAAATAAAAAACAAGAGGGCCCAGAGGGCCCTGGTTCGCTCACCTGATCCAAAGCATAACAAGTGGGCCCCGGGCAGGGTCAATTTTGGCCCCAGGGCTAAAATTTGAACAATCTTGGTAGAGGTCCACAAGATGAAGCTTCATATCGAATATGAAAGACCTGGGCTTTCTGGTTTCAGAGAAGATGATTTTAAAGGTTTACCCTGCATATAGAAGTCTATGTAAAACAAGATTTTTATGCCCCCGCCATTCGAAGAATGGTGGAAAGGGCATATAGCGTTGCCCCTGTCCGTCCGTTCGTCCGTCCGTCCGTCCGTGCGTCCGTCCGTCCGTCCGTGCGTCCGAAACTTAAACGCAGTCAATAACTTCCTTATTACTTGATGGATTTTAAAATTACTCGGCAGAAATGTTAACCATCATGAGTCGATGTGTCACATGCAAAATCCAGGTCCGTACCTCCAAGGTCAAGGTCATACTTGGAGGTCAAAGGTAAAAAAAAAGGGTCCGAAACTTAAACACAGCCAATAACTTAATTATTTTTGGATGGATTTTGAAATTATTTTGAACAAATGTTAACCATCATGAGACAATGTGTCACGTGCAAACCCAGATCCGTACCTCCAAGGTCATACTTGGAGGTCAAATGGCATAAAAAGGGTCCAAAGCTTATACACTGTCAATAACTTTCTATGGATGAATACGAACATAGACATATTTTCGGGCGGGGGCATCCGTGTCCTATGGACGCATTTCTAGTTCCTATATAAATTTATGTTAAACCAAAGGGCCCCTGAGCGGGGACATTTTTGGCCCCAGGGCTATAATTTGAACAATCTTGGTAGAGGTCCACTAGCTGAAGCTTCATAACAAATATCAAAGACCTAAGCCTTGTGTTTCAGAGAAGATGATTTTTAAAGATTTTCCCTATATAAGTCTATGTAAAACCAAATGGCCACATGGCGGGGGCATTTTTGGTCTCAGGGCTATAATTTGAAAATCTTTATAGAGGTCCACTAGCTGAAGCTTCATAACAAATATCGAAGACCTTAGCCTTGAAGTTTCAGAGAAAAAGATTTTTCAAGATTTTCCCTATATAAGTCTATGTAAAACCAAAGGGCCCCAGAGCGGGGGCATTTTTGGCCCCAGGGCTATAATTTGAACAATCTTGGTAGAGGTCCACAAGATGAAGCTTCATACCAAATATCAAAGACCTGGGCCTTGCAGTTTCAGAGAAGAAGATTTTTCAAGATTTTCCCTATATAAGCCTATGTGAAACAAAAGGGCCCTGGTGCGGGGGCATTTTTGGCCCCAGCACTATAATTTGAACAATCTTGGTAGGGGTCCACTAGATGAAGCTTCATACCAAATATCAAAGACCTGGGCCTTGAAGTTTCAGAGAAAAAGATTTTTCAAGATTTTCCCTATATAAGTCTATGTAAAACCAAAGGGCCCCAGAGCGGGGGCATTTTTGGCCCCAGGGCTATAATTTGAACAATCTTGGTAGAGGTCCACAAGATGAAGCTTCATACCAAATATCAAAGACCTGGGCCTTGCAGTTTCAGAGAAGAAGATTTTTCAAGATTTTCCCTATATAAGCCTATGTGAAACAAAAGGGCCCTGGTGCGGGGGCATTTTTGGCCCCAGCACTATAATTTGAACAATCTTGGTAGGGGTCCACTAGATGAAGCTTCATACCAAATATCAAAGACCTGGGCCTTGCCGTTTCAGAGAAGAAGATTTTTCAAGATTTTCCCAATATAAGCCCATGTAAAACCAAAGGGCCCCCGTGTGGGGGCATTTTTGGCCCCAGCACTATAATTTGAACAATCTTGGTAGGGGTCCACTAGATGAAGCTTCCTACCAAATATCAAAGACCTGGGCCTTGCAGTTTCAGAGAAGAAGATTTTTAAAGATTTTCCCTATATAAGCCTATGTAAAACAAAAGGGCCCTGGTGCGGGGGCATTTTTGGCCCCAGCACTATAATTTGAACAATCTTGGTAGGGGTCCACTAGATAAAGCTTCATACCAAATATCAAAGACCTTGGCCTTGCGGTTTCAGAGAAGAAGATTTTTCAAGATTTTCCCTATACAAGCCCATGTAAAACCAAAGGGCCCCCGTGCGGGGGCATTTTTGGCCCCAGCACTATAATTTGAACAATCTTGGTAGGAGTCCACTAGATGAAGCTTCATACCAAATATCAAAGACCTGGGCCTTGCGGTTTCAGAGGAGAAGATTTTTCAAGATTTTCCCTATATAAGCCCATGTAAAAACAAAGGGCCCCCGTGCGGGGGCATTTTTAGCTCCAGCACTATAATTTGAACATATTGGTAGGGGTCCACTAGATGAAGCTTCATACCAAATATCAAAGATCTGGGCCTTGCGGTTTCAGAGAAGAAGATTTTTAAAGATTTTCCCTATATAAGCCCATGTAAAACCAAAGGGCCCCCGTGCGGGGGCATTTTTGGCCCCAGCACTATAATTTGAACAATCTTGGTAGGGGTCCACTAGATGAAGCTTCATACCAAATATCAAAGACCTGGGCCTTGCGGTTTCAGAGAAGAAGATTTTTTAAGTTTTCGGTGAAAAAAATCTATTTTTGGCTACTGTGACCTATATGTGCAACGGACCGGAACCATTTGAACAACTTTGAAAGGGGACCACCTAAGGATCATTCCTGTGAAGTTTGGTCAAAATCCGATCAGCGGTTTAGGAGGAGATGTCGTTTGAAGAAAAGTTTACGGACGCACGCACGCACGGACGCACGCACGCACGCACGACGGACGACGGACAAAAAGTGATCCCAAAAGCTCACCTTGTCACTACGTGACAGGTGAGCTAAAAATAAATAAATTCATTGCCAAAATGAAAAAGAAAGAAAAAGAAAAAAGAACACACACACAAAAAAAAAGAAAAAACGAAAAAAAAAAAAAAATTTCCATTCCTCGACGGAGATTTGATCTCACGCCCCTCAGATTCATAGTCAACAATAGGATTGGTAGTCCAGCACTCTAACCACTACACTGGCAGTGATAATCAATATATTTCATAAATTAAAGGAATACATGCGCAGAAACTATTTAATGGGAATTGTTAACTACCAATTTTTCGTTAAATGTTAACGCATTTTGTGTATTCACAACACAAAACCTGCTTATTATGGTCGTTTATACATCAGTGCAGTTTCATCCAAATATTCCATATAGTAAAGGAATAAGTCCCCAAAAACCATTTAATCGGAATTTTTAACGACCATAATTCCGTTAAATGTTAATGCATTTTGCCCATTTACAATCCCAAACCACTCATACCCAATGCCAATGTGTATACAAAATTTGAAGAAAATCCGTGAAAAAATATTGAAGTTATTGATCGGAAACGCCCCAAAACCCCTTATTTTGAACTAAAAAGGGCCATAACTCTGTCAAATGTAAACGGATTTTGCCCATTAACAATCCCATACCACTCATTCCCGATATATACATGTATGCAAAATTTGAAAAAAATTCGTTAAAAATTACTCAAGTTATCGATCGGAAATGGTGCGGACGGACGGACGGACGGACGGACATACGGACGGACGGACGGACGGACACCGGAGGGTATAACATAATACCCCGCCACTATCGTGTGGTGGGGTATAAAAAGCTACCAAACCTGCAGGTGTTCCATGTCACCTTAAGTGACTAACAAAAACACAAGCAACAACACTGCCAGGTACAAATCTATTTTTTAACAAGAGGCTCAATGAGCCTAAACCGCTCACCTGAGGAACTTAAGTTTTAACAATTCACAGACTTGACTACTAAATCTGCTAATAGAATCCAGCCCATTGACCCTTACAGGATATAAGTCATCATTATTGCATTGCATTCCAAGTTTGAGACTTCTAGCTTCTATAGTTCCTGAGAAATCTTTGACGAAAATTTAACATTGGTCAAAATGGAGAGAAAGAAGAATGAAAGAACAGATGAACAAATAAGCTGAGAAAGCCCAATGTCTCTTACACAAAATAAGTCATTATTCTATTGAATACCAAATTTGATGCTTCTAGCTTTTATAGTTCCTGAGAAATCTTTGATTAAAAATTTAACATTGGTCTATTATCTCTATATGGAGAGAAAGAAGAATGAAGGAACAAATGAACCAGACTAGCTCCAAAACCTAATGCAGCCTTTCCCCTTGCCCAATGGTGCTACACATAAAATTTAAACAAGATTGGTCGACTGCCTTCTGAGATATGCTTCATTGAAAGTGTGGACGACGGATGGACGGACGACAGACAACGGACTCCGGAGCCTTGGTATACTATCAGCTCACTGGAGCCTTTGGCTCAGGTGAGCTAAAAATTCAAGTCGCTATTTCTGTCACAACATTTTCCCTACGTTAAGTCTATGGGCAAATTTTTTTGTCTCTCAAGGTCACGTAACTCCGAGGTCAATATTCCGATTCGGCCCAAAATCGAACTTAACCGAGATTTTATGCCTGTCCTCGTTACCTGCAAGTTTGAAGCTGATATGAATAAAAATAAAGTTGCTATCGTGGTCACAACGTATTTTTTTATGCTCAAGGGCAGGTAACTCCAAGGTAAATATTCCGATTCTGCCCAAAATCGAACTTAACCAAGATTTTATGTCTGTCCTCGTTACCTGCAAGTTTGAAGCTGATCTGAAAAAAATTCAAGTCGCTATCGTAGTCGCAACATTTCCCTAATTAAGTCTATGGGCAATTTTTTTGTCGCTCAAGGTCACGTAACTCCGAGGTCAATATTCCGATTCGGCCCAAAATTGAACTTAACCGGGATTTTATGCCTGTCCTCGTTACCTGCAAGTTTGAAGCTGATATGAATAAAAAAAAAGTTGCTATCGTGGTCACAACGTATTTTTTTATGCTCAAGGGCAGGTAACTCCAAGGCAAATAATCCGATTCGGCCCAAAATCGAACTTAACCGAGATTTTATGTCTGTCCTCGTTACCTGCAAGTTTGAAGCTGATCTGAAAAAAATTCAAGTCGCTATCGTAGTCACAACATTTTCCCTATGTAAAGTCTATGGGCAAATTTTTTGTCGCTCAAGGTCATGTAACTCCGAGGTCAATATTCCGATTCGAACTTAACTGAGATTTTATGCCTGTCCACGTTACCTGCAAGTTTGAAGCTGATCTGAATAAAAATAAAGTTGCTATCGTGGTCACAACGTATTTTTTATGCTCAAGGGCAGGTAACTCCAAGGCAAATAATCCGATTCGGCCCAAAATCTAACTTAACCGAGATTTTATGTCTATCCTCGTTACCTGCAAGTTTGAAGCTGATCTGAAAAAAATTCAAGTCGCTATCGCAGTCACAACATTTTCCCTATGTTAAGTCTATGGGCAATTTTTTTGTCGCTCAAGGTCACGTAACTCCGAGGTCAATAATCCGATTCGGCCCAAAATCGAACTTAACCGAGATTTTATGCCTGTCCTTATTATCTGCAAGAATGAAGTCGATCAGAAAAAAATTGACGGAGCTAGAGTGATGACAAGCTTTTTCCTATGTTAAGTCTATGGGAGCTATATGTTGCCATGGTAACCAGAGTTCCACTCAGATCTGCATGAAAACCTTATGCAGTCTTTCCACTTGCCCAATTATGTTACACATGAAATTTGATCAAAGTCGGCCAAGTAGTCTTCAAGATATACATTTTTGAAATTCACATTAACCCTTATACATCAAAGAAGGGATCCGCTACAAACGTCGTAAAGATCTCGAACTACGTAACGTCGAGTGCATTTGGCTGGAATTGGTTAACTGCACCAGACGGCTATTATTTGGCCTGTTCTATCGACCGCCAAGTTCTGACTTAGAATATTTTACAAATATTGAAAATTCATTAGCACTTGCAGTCGATACGGGTATATCAGATATAATTATTACTGGGGATTTTAATTTTGATGTATTAAACGAACGCACTGCAAGAAAAATTGAAACATTATGTACTCAGTATAGCTTTTTCCAGGCCATAAGTCAACCCACTAATTTTACTGAACACTCAGCTACACTAATAGATATATTGTTAGTAAACAACAAAAATAATTTAATTCTCAGTGGAGTTGGTGATCCCTTTCTAAACCAAGAACTTAGATATCATTGCCCAATATATGGAATTTTTAAATTTTCCAAAACCAAAATCCACTCCTTTACTAGAAAAATTTGGAAGTACGACCAAGGTCAATATGAAAGTCTCCGAGAAAAAGCCACCACTATCGATTGGGACGCCCTGCGTGATAACGATATTAATATATATGCCGCGAATCTACACTCCACTATTGCAAACTTGGCTTCAGAGTGTATACCTAATAAAATAGTAAAAATCAAACCAGCTGAGCCGTCTTGGATCAATGCAAAAATAAAACAATACATACGCAAACGTAAAAGAGCTTATCGAACAGCTAAGCGAACTAACTCAGAATTACATTGGACAAAATTTAAAACATTAAGGAATAAAACTGTTGCACTGATTCGTGATGCAAAAAAGACTTTCCATGACAAAATAGCTTCTAAACTAACAAGTGGAGAACTTTCATCTAAGGACTGGTGGGCTGTTTTAAAAACATTCATATCCCCACAGTCCAAAACATTTATACCACCTCTTGAAAATAATGGTTCCATAAGTACTGACGATAACGACAAAGCAAATATCTTAAATAATTTCTTCCAAAGCCAGAGCTGTTTAAATACCAATCACCAAGTCCTCCCTAACATATTACCCACTCCTGTCACAGCTGAACTAGATACTATTGCATTTTCCCGCTTTGAAGTTGAGTCTATACTCAAAGCTCTTCCTACTGGCAAAGCCTCAGGCCCTAACAACCTGAGTAATCGTATTCTTCGAGAGCTTGCTCAGGAAGTTTCTGCTCCTTTTTGTAATTTGTTTAACCAGTCTATAAACGTGGGTCTCGTTCCGTCTTCTTATAAAGAAGCAAATATCTGCCCAATATATAAAGCAGGTGATAGATCTATACCTTCTAACTATCGACCTATATCACTACTTAACTCAGAAAGTAAACTATTCGAAAGACTCGTATTCAAATATTTATAAAATCATTTGCGTGACAACAATTTGCTATCTTCTCTACAGTCTGGATTTATACCAGGAGATTCGACAGTGAACCAATTAACATACCTTTACGATACTTTTTGTCAGGCCCTAGAGTCCGGTAAAGAAGTTAGAGCTGTTTTTTGTGACGTCAGCAAAGCCTTTGACCGAGTTTGGCATGATGGACTGGTACTTAAACTTAGGGCAGCTGGCGTCGCTGGGAATGTGCTCGCTTGGTTTAACAGTTATTTGTCTAATAGGAAACAAAGAGTCATACTTCCGGGTGTTACTTCAGAGTGGGCATACATTCGAGCTGGTGTTCCCCAGGGGTCAATTTTAGGACCACTCTTATTCTTAGTATTCATAAATGACATAGTAACTGACATCCAAACAAATATACGACTTTTTGCGGACGACACTAGTCTCTATATTATCGTTGATAACCCTGTCACCGCTGCTAATTCTCTCAATGTAGATCTTGAAACAATCTCAAAGTGGGCTGAAACTTGGCTAGTATCATTCAATCCAACCAAAACTGAAAGTATTCTCATTTCCCGCAAATTAAACAAACTTAATCATCCACCTATCATAATGCAAAATCTTCAAATAACCGAAGTAGAGTTCCACAAACATCTCGGGATCTTTTTTACAAACGATTGTAAATGGCACCATCATATAAAATATATTTCAGAAAAAGCTTGGGGTAGAGTCAATGTAATGAGAAGGCTTAAATTCAAATTAGACCGTAAGTCCTTAGAAACTATTTATACTGCTTTTATTCGACCTTTATTGGAATATGGGGATGTAATATGGGACAATTGTTCTCAAAACGAAAAACAAGAGTTAGAAAAGATCCAACATGAAGCAGCCCGCATAGCTACTGGTGCAACTAAGCTTATATCTATTACTGCCCTGTACAAGGAAGTTGGATGGGAGTCACTTGAACAAAGACGACAAACACACAAACTGACTATTTTATAAAATGTTCTCGCATCTAACTCCCCTGTACTTAACTTCTCTTATTCCCCCATCCTTCAGCGACATATCACGATATAATCTCCGCAACTCAGATCACTTACAGACTATTGATTCATGAACTAATCTATACTATAATTCTTTTCTGCCCTCAACTGTAAGGACCTGGAATAACCTACCCACCGAAGTGAAACACTCCCAAACAACACATTCTTTTAAATACTATTTTAAGAAAGATAAAACAGAAGTCCCTAAATATTATTATTCCAAAAATAGAAAAGCCCAAATTCTCCATACTCGATTACGGACGAACTGTAGCTCACTGAACCTGGATCTGTTTTTAAAAGGAATTTCTGACTCACCCATGTGTATATGTGGTAGCATAGAGAACTCACAACACTTCTTTTTCCACTGTCCCCTCTACCAGCAGCATCGGAATTTACTCCTAAATCTGATTTCCACTTATCATAATCCTACTCTTGATCTTCTTTTATATGGAGATTCCTCTCTGTCATATGAGACAAACGCGCTAATTTTCGAAAACATCCATCGGTTCATTTTAAACACCAAACGCTTTGCATGAGATGTTATAACCACCGTTAGGGTCATGCGATTGTTATATTTCAATTATTCGGTTGCCAAATGATTCTGTATTCCATGTCGAGTGCCTGGCCCCGACCTCCGCCTCCACCCAGCCCCAAACCCCCGCCCCAAACCCCCTATTCGTTGTCCTTTGATTATTTTTTCTTATCCCCCTTTTGCAAATCCCCACACCCTTTCACATAACCGCTATATACAAAATTAATCTTATTTAGTATTAGTATCATAACTTATACCAATATCCCCCCCCCCTTTTTGTTTTTTCTTCACCCAATCACGATTATCCTTTTCTCATTATGTTGTTAATATCACTACATGATATCACTTGTTTCAACATACTTCGTTTGTAAATCGTCATTATGTTTACATGTCAGTTGTTACTGGGAGAAGAACTATATAAGTACTTGTGCTTTCGTTCTAATCCCAAATTGTATAATAACTTATTGTAATATTGTAATGATGTTATTGCTATAGTAATAAAATATGTTTAAACCAACCCTTATGCAAAAATGCACAAGGGCAGGTAACTCCTAAGTGTATGATCCGATTCTGCCAATTATCGAACTTGACCGAGATTTCATGGCTGTGCTGGTTATCTGTAAGAATGAAGCCAATCCGAACAAAATTGAAGCAGCTACAGTGATGACAACATTTTCCCCATGTTAAGTCGATAGGCAATTTTTCGGGCGCTCAAGGGGACGTAACTCTTGAGTGAATTATCTGATTCAGCCCAAAATCGAACTTGACCGAGATTTTATGCCTCTACTGGTTATCTGCAAGAATGAAGTCGATCAGAAAAAAATTGACGGAGCTAGAGTGATGACAAGCTTTTTCCTATGTGAAGTCTATGGGAGCTAGATGTTGCCATGGCAACCAGAGTTCCACTCAGATCTGCCTGAAAACCTAATGAAGCCTTTCCACTTGCCCAATAATGCGACACATGAAATTTGATCAAAGTTGGCCAAGTAGTCTTTAAGATATACATTTTTGAAATTCCCATTAACCCTAATGCAAAAACACACAAGGGCAGGTAACTCCTAAGTGAATGATCCGATTCTGCCAGTCATCGAACTTGACCGAGATTTCATGGCTGTGCTGGTTATCTGCAAGAATAAAGCCAATCTGAAAATAATTGAAGCAGCTACGGTGATGACAACATTCTCCCCATGTTAAGTCAATAGGCAATTTTTCCAACGCTCAAGGGCACGTAACTCCTGAGTGAATAATCCGATTCAGCCCAAAATCGAACTTGATCGAGATTTCATGCCTGTCCTCGTTATCTGCAAGAATGAAGACAATCAGAAAAAAATTGACGGAGCTAGAGTGATGACAAACTTTTTCCTATGTTAAGTCTATGGGAGCTATTTGTTGCCATGGCAACCAGAGTTCCAATCCGATCTGCCCGAAAACAGTATGCAGCCTTTCCCCCTACCTGATAATGCTTCACATGAAATTTGATCAAGATTGGCCCACTGGTTCCGGAGATATACTTCTTTGAAAGTGTGGACGACGGACGACGACGACGGACGCCGGCTCGTGGTATACTAATACCTCACATGAGCCTTCGGCTCAGGTGAGCTAAAAAGTTTAGAATAGCATAGCATATTTTCAGATGTCTAAATTGTTTTTAATTTCACTATTAAATTAAAAACTAATCCTTCATGTGGCCCTCTGATTTCAACAACCATGATGTGTTGTAGTGGTTGAGTACTCGCTTCATAAAGTAAGAGTTGTCCGTTCAATTACTGAACTTACCAGACTTTTGGATGAGTCTACATATGATCTTAAGAGTTGTTGAAACATACAACCCAGACACAAAAACCTTGATGGACATTCCTATGAGTAATGGTACTAAACACATATATCACCAGCCAAGGCTCTTGTGAGCTTGTGCATTTGTACAGTATCACCAGAGCCTTCACTATTTGCACATATGCAGTACAGAACTAGACAGAGGTTCTTGCAAAATGTCTGCCTTCTAGCCCGATTTATCCCTTTGATGTAAGTCTCCAGAATCAACTGGTCAGGAAACTGGACAGTTCATTTCTTATGACATGCAGATATTTCTCATTCTTGAAGGGACCCCTGAGCAGCATCCCTCTTCTTTATACTAATTCAGATGTGACTATAGGCTTGAAAAACCTATATATTCTTCTATGACATGTTCTAAAAAGGAAACAAAGTATACAGCTGTTGAGTACAGTCAAATCACTCCGGCCTTTAACCATTTTAACATTTCTTTATTTATTCATTGATTTTTTTTTTTTTGTGGGGGGGGGGGGGGGGGGGTAATTTTATACATACATTTTTTTTACGGTTGGTGGGGGTAAAAAAAAAATTTTATGGACTGTGGATGGGGTATTGAATTTATTCTTAAATAGGGGGTGGCGGGGTTCTCATTTTTTTTAAATTCATGGGTACTGGGGGTCAGGGAAAATTATATTTTACGGGTGGTGGGTTTTTTAAAAAAGTGCCTCCCACCCACCCCCCCCTGACTAATTCTGGAATTGCCCTTAGCAATTTACGATCAGTTTTTAATGGTCCTCAGTGCGTCCAAACATTCCGGCAGTCCATATATTCAGTATCAGCTGACCGCAATTTTTCCTATGATATTTTCAAAGTATTTTTTTTTTTTTTTTTTTTTTTCAATTTTTTTTTCCATTCTTTTCCAGTAATAATAACATTTTTTGCCATTTTTCCAATAGTCCGCTTCATTAAAAAAGTGCAATGTCACGTTGACGTGATAAAGCTCACTTGTCCTGAGATAGATTATCTTTATCAGGTCAATGTGTTACAATGCAATTTATATAGGCGGTAACTGATACATAAGGATTTTTTCGCCCAGTGATGAGGAGCAAAGAATGTATCTCAGTCAAACCTCTGCTTAGCAAACAAGTGATTTTACCTTATCCCTTAGCTGCTTGCTGAAGACTAGTCGAACTATCGAAATTACATGTACAGTCGAACTTCGATGGCTCGATCCCCTTCGGGACGATAGAAATTTGTTCAAAACAGCGGCAGTTCGAGCCACTGTTGCATACTTCCAGAAAACATAACTGGGGTATTTTTGGACTTCTTTTCGGTGTTCTGTAACATAAATGTATGCTGTGTCATTATCATCATCAACGGATTTTTGATTAACGTGCAGGTACAGGGGCAACGTCCACATAAGTGGGCCCCTTCCAGGTAGCTGGCTTGCTGCAGGCATGGCAGATCTTACACCAGATCTCCAGGCTTGTCTATCATGAGGATCGATAGCAGAGAGCTTCCATTCTCTGCAATCTCTTTCTGTTAGCTGCTTCCAGGTCATCTTGGGCCTTCCTGGCCCCAGCTTTCCACTTACCTGTATGTCACAGGCAGTCTTGACTGCACCGTTTGAGCGTTCCACATGTCCATACCAGCGAAGTCTTCTCTCTTTCAGGATGAGGTCCAGGTCCTCAATGCCAAGACGCTCAAGTAACTCACTGGACCTGATGGTGACAGTGTCCTGTGGCTTGACATTGCAGATCTGTCTGATCATTGCCCTGTCATTTCGCTGTAGACATTGGAGGTTTGGCTTTGTCAATGGCCATGTCTCACTGGCATGGAGCATTGCGCTCCGCACACAAGAGCTATACACACGGCCACGTGTCTTGAACGAGAGGTGGCGGGAAGAGAGAACTGGTAGCAACTCCTTGAATTTCTTCCAGGCTGTTTTCACACGTGATGCAGTTGAAAGGTCGCAACCACCCGCTGGAGAGAGCATATCACCTAGGTAGCAGAAGGAAGCTACAACCTCCAGCTTGTCGGATCCGACTTGGACTTCCCTCTGTGGTCTGCCATCTAAGGGGCATGCAGTTCCTTGGCACCGTGTACACCTGTAATCAGAGTCCTTTATTAAGTGTTTGAGCCCACTGCATTTCTTGTGCACCCAGAACTTGGAGCCATTACAAAAGATACTGTTGCTGCCCACTCCAGTACGACATACAGCGCATGGGAACTGGCCCGTACTCTGCAAGAGGTCCAGACCTGTACCACAGATCATGATCTTTGTCTTTCCTGCATTCACTCTCAGCCCTTTCGCCTCCATTGCGTCTTTCCAAGTCAAGAGCTGCCTGACACATTCCTCAACGGATTCAGCTATGATGACAAGGTCATCAGCATACAGGTCCTCCCAGGGGACTCCAGAGCGGAACTCGCATGACAAGGCTTCAAGCACAATGATGAAAAGCAGTGGGCTGAGAACAGAGCCTTGATGAACACCCACCTTCACCTCGAATTCTTCACTGTAACTATCACCAACGCGGACACGGCTCCGAGCATTAGCGTACGTCCCTTGGACCAGTTTCACAATCCACTCGTCCACTCCAAGTTTTCTTAGTGCCCACCAGATGACTTTCCGAGGCACTCGATCAAATGCCTTCTCCAGGTCTACAAAAGCCATGTAGAGTCTCCTGTTGGCCGCCAGATACTTCTCTTGCAGCTGTCGGACAACAAAAATTGCATCTGTTGTGCTTCTTCCTGGGACGAAGCCAAACTGGGAATCGTCGATGGACACCAACTGCCTAATGAGGCCATCCACAATCCTCTCCAGGACTTTCATGACCTGTTCTGTCAGCTTGAGACCACGGCAGTTGCCCCGTTCCAATGCATCGCCCTTGCCCTTGTATAGACAGACAATGAAACTTTGTTCCCAGTCAGAGGGTACCATCCCATCACGGATGATTGCGGCTGCAAGGTCGCGGATCATCGAGGCACCCGCATCACCTGCAGCTCTGTGTGTACTCATTAGAATCGCCTCATTGAGTACACACAGCATACATTTGCAAGATAAAAGTTGAAAATCTCCTTAATTATCCCATACTTTTTCTTATGCAGAGGAATTCCCTAGGGACTCAAAAACGGGTTCGATTCAGCCATGGTAAACGAGCCATCGGTGTTCGAGCCATCGAAGTTCGACTGTAGTTCAAGCAATCAAGCAGTGCCTTTGATATTTTTATCCTTTTACATTAATTTACTTGTGCACTAAATGTAAAATGGCAGACTAATGACCTGTCTTACTATACTAATAGCTATGGCTCTTTCAATATTATTTCATTTATATCGAGTCTATCTCTAATCAGAGGTGGGCAAAAATCGGACAAACCACCTGACCTTCCTTTGCAGAACTTGGCATCCCATATTATGTGACTAGAGCTAGCAAGGTAACAGTTTCTTTTTATTTCAGTTTAACGGCCCTTTCAAGATTATTTCACTTATTTCAGGCTTATCGTTAATCAGAGGTATGCAAAAACCAAAGTGCCTTATGATGAACCAGCTGTCCTTCCGATGAAAAATTCAAGACATGTAACCCAAGCAAGGCTTGAACAAACAGCAGTGAAAGACCTGGTGCTCTTACCAACAAGGCCACCGAGGTTCATTATTTCAGGTCTCTTGCTGCTTCATAGGTCCAGATAAAGGACAGTTATGTGGATACTTACTATTTCTTCATAAAAACCTGTGTTTTGGGTATTTGTCTGTTTGTCTGAATTGAGATTCAACAGTATTTAGGTCATTTTTGGAGATGCTGCTTCCCATTTTGTGATACTGTTCCCAGACATTGAGATGAAATAACATCACAAGCCCTATCGCCCAACGAAATCAATAGGGCTTATTTATTTATATGCATTGGACGGTCTGACGCGCACCACTTTGCCTGGGCAGGCTTAGTCCTTCTAAGTGCTTTACCAGTACTCATGTGCAGTCAGTTTCAACTCTGCGAGGAAGCACCATGCAGCCCAATCTATTTCTCCAAGCCCCGATGGGTGGGTGCTGGTGTTTTGGGTATTTCTTGGAATAGCCTAAGAGAGGCAATTCTAACAAGTACCCATAATAAAGGTTCATTGATGAGGCCTAATTGGCCGAAACTAGCTAGTCTGGCCCAGAAAATACGTACACTCCATATATTTCAGTTCTATGGTGTATTCCTTGCTTCCACAGGATAACCCTTTCTAGAACATATTTGACGTCACTACAGCTGGTGTCTGGGAATGTGTGGCGGCCGTAAAAAGTCTCCCTGCCCTACATCATATTGTAGTTTATATTTTCTTGTCCTTTGAGATCATGGATTCCATTGTGGAATTTTGAAAATATCTGAGGGTCACTGATGAGGCCTAATTGGCCGAAACTAGCTAGTCTGGCCCAGAAAATACGTACACTCCATATATTTCAGTTCTATGGTGTATTCCTTGCTTCCAAAGGATAACCCTTTCTAGAACATATTACCTGTGTTGTGGGTATTTGTTAGAATGGCCTCCAAGAGGTGATTCTAACAAATACCCACAATATGGCTTTCTGAAGCGAAATAAGCAAAACTATCCTTTAACCCATTTGGTACCGGAACCCCCAAAATGGGTACCAGGGTAAACAGTGCAGGCCCAGATCAGACGCCGCAGAACGTGGCATCTGATCAGGGCCTACACTGTTTCCAAAAAGTTCAGCCAATTTCCAAGTAAATTTTGAAGAAAACACAGTCTGACACCCCTAAATTTAGAAATGAACTCCTGCTATATATAAGGAGGAAGATTCCATTTGGTACAAAAAGGGTTAATTACCACTCTTATTCCCAGCTACATTGTGTATCTGGAGCTACAGTGCTTTAACTCTTGTACTGCTGAATAAACTAATTTTGCCTCACCCACTTCTGACTATCAACGAATCAAAATATTTGATATAATGAATTCATTCGATTCACAAACTGAGTGACAGTGTAGATCCTGATCAGATTGGCTTCTTCAGCCAACTTATCTGGATTTACCGTATTAATTCTAAGAACTGGAACAGACCGAACTAAACAGTGCATACTCGAAGGAGCAGTCTGATTAGGATCTACACTATTTGCCAATCCGTCTGCACTTTTTGCACTCCTTGCTGGATGATGAAACAATTTGTTATAATTCTAGGAGAATTACATGGAGGATCTTACACGAGTGGTCATTTCATATGATATTTATGAAATAAGCCTATGGTGAGTTTCATAAATTTCATATGAAATGACCACGAGTTTAAGATTCTTTTTATCATATGACCACTTTAAATTGGGTTTTATCACCTTTGAATTCGACAATTTTTCAACAAACAAATGCATTGTTGACATGGACGTTGTCATGACATTACTTAATCCCGCCAAAATGTTATTACACGTGTGATCATACGATTTTTATTACTGGACGTTATACACAGCTTATCAACAGCGTCATGTGATAAATTGTTTGTTTGTTTGATTTGAGATTTAAAGTCCCCGTCAACACTGTAAAGGTCATTTTGGAGACGTTGCTTCCAATTTTGTGGGACGTTTACCCAACATTGAGATGAAATGACATTTCAAGCCCTGTCGCCCAATGAAACCAATAGGGTTTATAAGCATGGACGGTCCGCCTCGCACCGCGGTTCCTGGACAGGCTTAGATCCTCTAAGAGGTTTACCAGTACTAGTGTGCGGACGGTTTCAGCTCTGCGTGGAAGCATCATGCAGCGCATCTATTTCTTCAAGCCCCGATGGGCGGGGACGGAAAAAAGCAAGTTCTCAAGGTGTCCATTTTTTTTAGGATTTTTACAGTATTGTTTGCAAAGATCAGGGTTGACATGTTTAGCAGAACAAGGGTTAAGGTTTAAGGGGAATGGGTACACCTTCAGGGGAGGCAACTCTTGCATAAGTATTTTTGTCTCCCATGTCAATAGGGGTCAACTCTTAAAGAAAAGAATTTGCTCCAAAGGAGCAAATCCTTTCCTTTAAGAGTTGACCTCTTTTTCCGTGTGACAGGGTTTGTAGAAAAGCAAACCGGAAGTCCTGAAAGTTGTCTGCCTTTGAAAAATGGCGGGAAAATCAGCGAGGTGTTACCATTCCCCTTAATTATGGTAAGGAGTTTGAGTGAACAGAGCAGAGTTCTGCGAACATACTTGACATTTGATCTCCTCCAAGGATCGTTCCAGTCGTCAGCTTTTCCACGTTCTGGGATTGAACGTTTTACAGGAGAGATGGAATCATCACGGGAAGCTACATGCTGAGATCTCTGCTTTTGAACTGGCTTTGGTTTCTCATACCTGTAAAAGATGGAATAAATTTCAATAGGGCCCCATTATTAATGTTATTCTGTGTTTTTAATCCTTAAGATGCCAATCACAACAATTGTCATCTACTTTGTTGTCTGCTGCAGGGTTTTACATCAGTTTTAAATTTTAGGGGGTCCAGTCGATGCAGATGTCACAAAAATAGGGGTACAACCACAAATTCTAGGGGTCTAAATTAAAAGGGTAATTTGAAATAACCAACCAAGAGGGTCATGATGGCCCTGGATCGCTCACCTGATCCATAGGGTAACAAGTGGGCCCCTGGGAGAGCCATTATTGGCCCCGGGCTATAATTCGAATATTCTTGGTAAAAGTCTAAAAGGTGAAGCTTCATACCAAATATCAAAGACTGGGGCCTTCTGGTTTCAGACAATAAGATTTTTAACGGTTTTCCTTAAAGAAGTCTATATAAACCTTGGGGTCCCCGGGGTGGGCCATTTTTGCCCCCAGGGCTATAATTTGAACAATCTTGGTAGAAATCCACAAGACGAAGCTTCATACCAAATATCCTAGACCTTGGCCTTCTGCTTTCAGACAAGAAGATTTTCAAAGGCTGCATTGACTTCTATTTCCTATGGGCTTTTGGTTTCAGAGAAGATTTTTAAAGATTTTCCTTTTTTTTAAGTCTACGTAAGACTAAAAGGCCCGTGGGGTGGGGGGCATTTTTGGCCCCAGGGCTATAATTTGAACAATTTTGATGAGGTCCACTAGATGAAGCTTCACACCAAATATCAAAGACTTGGGCCTTGCGGTTTCAGAGTAGAAGATTTCTTTAATTTCCCTATATAAGTAAATGTAAAACCGAATTTTGGCCCAAGGGCTATGATTTGAACAATCTTGGTAGAGGTCCACTAGATGAAGCTACACACCAAATATCATGGAACTGGGCCTTGTGGATTTTTAGAAGATTTTTAAATATTTCAGGAGAGGATTTATATAAGCTTCTAGCTTTTTATCAAATCCTGTACCATATACTATTATGCGATGTATACATGTGAATTTTCGGAAAAGAAGATTTTTAAAGATTTTCCCTGTATAAGCCAATGAAAAACCAAAGGGCCCGCAGGTGGGGGCATTGTTCGCCCTAGGCCTATAATTTAAACAATCTTGATAGAGGTCCACTAAATGAAGCTTCACACCATATATCAAAGAACTGCGCCTTGCGGTTTCATAGAAGAAGATTTTTTAAAGATTTTCCCTATTTCAGTCTATGTAAAACCAAAGGACCCCAGGCGGGGGCATTTTTAGCCCCAGGGCTATAATTTGAACAATCTTGGTAGAGGTCCACTAGATGAAGCTTCATACCAAATATCAAAGACCTGGGCCTTGTGGTTTCAGAGAAGAAGATTTTTAAATATTTCAGGAGAGGATTTATATAAGCTTCTAGCTTTTTATCAAATCCGGTACCATATACTATTAAACAATGTATACATGTGAATTTATTCTAATAAATATTGTTTAAACCAAATATTTTCCCTATATCAGCCTATGAAAAACCAAAGAGCCCCGGGGCGGGGGCATTTCTGGCCCTAGGGCTATAATTTGAACAATCTTGATAGAGTATGACCTTGACCTTGGCAGTACGGATCTGGGTTTGCATGTGACACATCGTCTCATGATGGTTAACATTTCTTCATAGTAATTTCAAAATCCATCCAGAAATAAGTAAGTTATTGACTGTGTTTAAGTTTCGGACCCTTTTTTGACCTTTGACATGTAAGTATGACCTTGACCTTGGAGGTACGGACCTGGGTTTTGCACGTGACACATTGTCTCATGATGGTTAACATTTCTACAAAGTAATTCCAAAATCCATCCAGAAATAAGAAAGTTATTGACTGCGTTTAAGTTTCGGACCCTTTTTTTTTACCATTGACCTCTAAGTATGACCTTGAACTTGGAGGTACGAACCTGGGATTTGGACGTGACATGTCGTCTCATGATGGTTAACATTTCTGCGGATTTATTTTAAAATCCATCAAGAAATAAGGAAGTTATTGACTGTGTTTAAGTTTCGGATGCACGGACGGATGCAAAGACGGACGGACGAATGGACAGGGGCAACGCTATATGCCCTTTCCACCATTCTTCCAATGGCAGGGGCATAAAAAATCTATTTTTGGCTCCTGTGACCTAAATGTGCAACGGACCGGAACCATTTAAAGGGACCACCTAAGGCTCATTCCTGTGAAGTTTGGTCAAAATCCAATCAGTGGTTTAGGAGGATATGTCGTTTGAAGAAAAAGTTTATGCATGTACGCACAGACGGATGCACGCACGATGGAAGACGGACAAAAAATGATCCCAAAAGCTCACCTCGTCACTACGTGACAGGTGAGCTAAAATACCATATTTTATCAAGTCACAGAACATTCTCATGACAGTCATGTTCGGGTGCATTTGTTTGGCGGAGCTGGCCGCCAATGTGCTGGCCGCCAATGTTGAACTTAAAACCTGGGGACTCGGATGTCTGCTTTGTCTGATTTGTCATCGCTATTTTACTCCGGATGGGGAGTGAATACATAAAAATGATGATAAAATTCTGTGTCAATCATGACAATTGCCGTCTGCCAGTTACTTTGAAAGTCATTTTTGCAGACAGTATGAACCCAGATCAGACTGCTCCTCTAGGAGCAGTCTGATCTGGTTCCACACTGTTTCCCTGTATGAAAAAATATTTCTAAAAAGTTTGCAAGAAGATTCAGCAGACGACATCAGCAGACAGAATTTTCAGATATAGCTTTTCTCATCTTAAGGGTTAACAGCCATACATGTGACTCCAGAAAATGAGCAATGAGGATGATTTGGGTATATTTTTACTTTAAAATTTCTCCATTAACTCTATCCTTCTCCCAAAAATAGCTTTAGATGGGGACATTTAGAATGCTAGGAAGTTATCTTTTCTTTAATTTGTAATGATAACTTCTAAACGTTTCGACGACAGTGTCTTTTAGCTAAATAACTCCAGAAGTAAATAAAATTTTCAAGGACGAAAACATTGCGTCTAGCTGGATAGAATTTCAGTAAACAGAAAGGAAAACAAGAGGCCCATGGGCCACTATGCTCACCAGAGGTCATGTGGTTTATACCATATACAGGCAAGGTGCCCATCTTGGTCATGTGACAACAATACCATGAATAATGTTTAATTGCCTCAACATAGAGGCTTTTCATGAACTTTGGTTTCAATCAGCATAGCTCTTTTACTGGAGAAGAAGATAAAAATACTGAATCTGAGCCACCCAAGACAAAGGTCAGTAATGCCTTGACCTTTGGAATTGATAAACTTCCATTCAGCTAACTGCAAATATCATTTTTGATGTCAGGCAATCAGAAATATCCACTACTTTGCCTTTTTTCCATACAAATGTCTAAGTGACCAAATTTGATATTGACATAAAACAGGTCAAGGTCAAACAAAAGTCATCATTTGAACAAACTTGGTAGGGCTAGAGTCCCCGATGCTGCATACCAAGTTTCAAGATCATCGGCTATTCGGTTCTTGAGAAGAAGATTTTTAAAGAAGTTTACCATATATGGCCATGGCGGCCATATTTGGTCATGTGACACGGTCCTGACGAATAAACTTTCGTTCCCTCATTCCATAGAGGTTCCACATGTAATTTGGTTTCAATTGGCCAAGTAGTTTAAGTGAAGAAGAAGATAAAAATACTGAATCGGAGCCATCCTGGACAAAGGTCGGTAAACGACCTTGACCTTTGCAACTGATAAACTTCCATTCAGCTGATTGCAAATACCATTTCTGATGCCATTAGCTAATATACAATCAGAAAAATCCAGTTTTGCCTTTTTTCCATACAAATGTCTAAGTGACCAAATTTGACCTTGACGTAAAACAGGTCAAGGTCAACCAAAGGTCATCATTTGAACAAACTTGGGCATGGCGGCCATATTGGTCATGTGACCCAGTCCTCACGAACAAACTTTCGTTCCCTCATTCCATAGAGGCTCCACATGTAATTTGGTTTCAATTGGCCAAGTAGTTTAAGTGAAGAAGATAAAAATACGGAATCTGAGCCGTCCTGGACAAAGGTCGGTAAATGACCTTGACCTTTGGAACTGATAAACTTCCATTCAGCTGATTGCAAATACCATTTTTGATGCCACTAGCTAACATACAATCAGAAAAATCCACTGTTTTGCGTTTTTTCATACAAATGTCTAAGTGACCAAATTTGACCTTGACCTAAAACAAGGTCAAGGTCAATCAAAGGTCATCATTTGAACAAACTTGGTAGGGCCCGAGTCCCCGATGCAGCACACAAAGTTTCAAGATCATCGGCTGTTCGGTTCTTGAGAAGAAGATTTTTAAAGGTTTTTACCATATATGGGCATGGCGGCCATATTGGTCATGTGACCCAGTCCTCATGAACAAACTTTCGTTCCCCCTTCCCATAGAGGCTCCACATGTAATTTGGTTTCAATTGGCCGAGTAGTTTCAGAGGAGATGTTGTTTGAAAATGTTGATGATGCAGACGCAGACGACGACAACAACGACGGACGACGGACCAATGCCTATACTATAAGCTCCCCTGAAGCCTTCGGCTCTGGTGAGCTAAAAATGTGCATATGAACACAGAATCTTTTCCGAAAAAACCTCATTCTGGTTACTTTAAAAGTCATTGTTGCAAAAAGTGTATTTTCAGAATAAACTGCTGCCTTAATTTTCACCTCCTTGTATAGAGCTGTTAATTTTCAATTAATTGCAAATGACTGAATGTGAAATTCTCTAGGTTTAATACACTCCATCTGATATCACAGAAGTAAATTAATCAGAACCTGGGTAATGGTGGTGATGGTGGACTGTACCGCCTTGGCGGGGGAGGCCGCCGTTCTTGGTGAAACTTCTCTGGAGCTACCTGTAATACATCAAAAATATAAACATGTAGCTGAACACCAAAGTCAAGATGTTCAAATTTCAACGACATCATTAGTTAACATATTGTTAAAATTCTGAGCATTAAATATGGCTATACACACTAATATTTTAGCTGAAAAGTTTGAGTAGCCCTTGCAAGTGATCTAAAAAACATAGAATTGACCAATGTTTCTTCAAAACCGATAAAGTCAGCTTGATTATAACTAGCCTAATTGCCTAACACTGATGGGCCGTGCAAACACCACAATGATGAAAAGAGATATTGACTATAAGACATGCTGCAAGGAATGAAGAATAAAATGAAGACAATTTTCAAGAAATATAGTGTCATAATTTTGTGCTACGACAAACTTACAAATGGCCGCCCTCTGCGCTGTGGAGGAGGAGGTATATATCGAGGAGTTGGCGCCTGCGCCCACTGAACTTCAAAATTCTCAAACTCTTGTCCGGGATACCAGTTCTGTTGAGCCTGTAGTTTCAGTTGCTCTTGTCTAATTGGTGTCTTGTCATAATACTCATCATCTGATAATGGTCTGAAAAGACAGAAACAAGGTGAAACTTAACCATTTTTGTACCCCCGTTCATTGGGGCTTGAAGAAATAGATGGGCTGCATGATGCTTTCACGCCAAGCTGAAATCGACTGCACGCAAGTACTGGTAAACCGCTTAAAGGACCTAAGCCTGCACAGGCAAAGTGGTGTGAGTCGGACCGTTCATGCATATAAACCCTATTGGTGTCATTTGGGGGACAGGGCTTAAGATGTCATTTCATCTCAATGTCGGGTAAAAGTCCCAAAAAATTGGAAGCAATGTCTTCAAAATGACCAACACAGTGTTAACGGGGATGTTAAACCTCAAATTAAACAAACAAAACATAACTTGACATCAACATCAACTAATGCAAACTAGAACTGTCAGAGGATCTGACTATAGCCCCGCTATAGCCCTGTCAGAGGAGAAAGACTCATGAATTAAAGGTAAAGACTTGTGAGAGGGTTAAATCCCTAACAAGGTACCTACGCCTTATAGACTTTTCACGTTATTAGATCTGAAAAACAGTCTAAGTTAAAAAATAGGTTTTGGATAATGAAAAAAGCACATGCACATCTTCAGACCTATATGAAAACACCTGTTAAATTTCAAAAGGATTGACTAGAACTGTAAGAGGAGTTGCGATCACAAGGTAGCAACTCCCTATACATTTTAACATTAGTAGATCTCAAAAATTGTCTAAGTTAAAAAAAGTGAAATAAGTGAAAAAAATTATTTAAGGATAATGAAAAAAGAATATGCACACCTTCAGACCTATATGAAAACACCTGTTAAGTTTCAAAAGGATTGACCTAGAACTGTAAGAGGAGTTGTGGTCACAAGGTAGCTACTCCCTATACATTTTAACATTAGTAGATCTCAAAAATTGTCTAAGTTAAAAAAGGTGAAATAAGTGAAAAAAATTATTTAAGGATAATGAAAAAAGAATATGCACATTTTCAGACCTATATGAAAACACCTGTAAAGTTTCAAAAGGATTGACCTAGAACTGTAAGAGGAGTTGCGGTAACAAGGTAGCTACTCCCTATACATTTTAACATTAGTAGATCTCAAAAATTGTCTAAGTTAAAAAAGGTGAAATAAGTGAAAAAAATTATTTATGGATAATGAAAAAAGAATATGCATATCTTCAGACCTATATGAAAACACCTGTAAAGTTTCAAAAGGACTGACCTAGAACTGTAAGAGGAGTTGCAGTAACAAGGTACCCACTATCAAATATTACAGACAGACGGAATTCCGGATAAATTACAGACAGACAGACAGACGGAATTCCGGACAAGCCAAATCCAATATAGCCCCCACTTTTTCAAAGCGGGGCTATAATAATTGCTGATAAATTGAACATCGATCAATGCAGAAGCTGACAGAAAGATTTGAAATTTCAATTTTTTTATTACAGGATGTTGGATATAATAGAACTAGAAGCTTGTTGGCAAAATGTTTAAATTATATAGAAAAATGACCATTTATGGTCATTTTTCTATATAATCTATACATTTTGAATGGGCTATAATTATAGGTTGTAGTGTAATCACGAATGTTCTCTGAATCTTTACCATAGCATAAAAAAGAGTTTTTTTTATGTACACAGGGACGAAAGTATATTCTTGCATAAAATCCTATGAACATAGCTGTTTGTAGCTATTCTTAAATGGGCCAGAAGCGGTGTTCAAACAATAAAAATCCATGTTAAAATCATGAACTTCACCTGCTGTTTGAACATGAGTTTTGAACTTTTGATATCACAAGATGGGTCTTGCTTTGTTTACCTTACATTGAGCGATTTAACATAGTCGCCCTGAAATTTTAAAATTTTATGATGACGTCAAAAAATCACAGCGGAACTGACATTGTTGTTAACAACATTCTCAACTAGCCGCTATGCTGGTTTTATGGTTCCATTTGAAGAGTTTATATATATATATGGAGTTCTGGGGCCTTTTCTTCACAATTTGGGATCGTAATTTATGCAAAAATAACGACCACTGATGTTTATTTCATTGCAATAACATTTGCTGGGTCCCTCTGAAGATTTTGAATGCTCAGCTTAGTGGCCTCCTGTTCGGATAGTTTTCTCAGGACCTTGCAAATGTAAATGCACGAAAAACCATGGGCTATCCCTATAATCAATCATGGAAAACCATAATCAATCATGAACTCATTTTCCTTCAAATTAGTAATCATCAAGTAAATCAATCCGCAAATCAAATCACTAAATTAAAGAATTCAAAGTTTAGTCATATATTAACCCTTAAGACGCCGAGAACCACATCTGAAAATGTCGACTGCTAATGTCGTCTGCTGAATTTTTTGCAAATGTTTTAAGAAATATTTTTGCTTACAGGCAAACAGTGTGGACCCAGATCAGACTGCTCCTAGAGCAGTCTGATTTGGGTCCACACTGTTTGCAAAAATGACTTTTAGAGTAACCGGCAGACGACAATTGTTGTGACCAGTGTATTATGAGTTAAACTGCAGTTTGATACTCACTCTAACTTGTCAGTATAAGATGACTTCTTTGTCTTCACTTCTTTCTCCACTGAATTATTCTCTTTATTGTATTCAGGATTATTGTCTATCGATAAATTCCATTTTTTCTCCTCAAAATTAGGCTCTAGTACTTTTCTCTCCATAGCTTTCTTCCTCAACTGAAAGATGCAATACAGTCATCATCATCATCATCATCATCATAATCATAAGTCTCTTAATCCACATACACCACAACCTCTTTATAACACTGTTTGTTGTAACATGGTTTTGAATAAAAAACAGATTAAAGATGGCTCTTTTTCTATAATATCTATATATTTTTGTTTGGACATAATATATTTTTTTAACTAACACAGTTTCAGCTTCCATCTGCCTTCTGACCAATACAATAGTGTTATACAAAGCTTTCAATATAAGGGGTGTCTGGATTTTGTGATACTTAAATTCATGTAATTTAAGAAAACCATGTGGACCCGGATTCGATGCCACACTGGTGAAAAAAAAAACTATTTTCGGCCTTAATTTGTCAGTTTCTGGAACACTGCGACCTTTGAAATGAGGTCAAGGTAACCAAAATCTAGCCAAGTCTTTGGTAGGTTGCACAATGGTATGTTGTACCAATTTTGACCACGAATCATAAATTTCTTCAGATGGGGTGCGAACAAGCTATTTTTGTTGCCTCAACTTTGACAGTTTTTGGGAATCTATGACCTTGAAACAAGGTCAAGGCCATCAAAACCTAACCACTGTTTACCCCCTCCTATGGATGTATCCATGGGTGTCTGATACAAATCCATTCATTGGTACAGGATATACAAAGATTCAAACTGCCAATGAGGAAAGAGATTTCAAACATGGGAGGAAGTGGGTGGGCATATACAGAAAATAATCAAAATTAATTATTCCTGGTATTCCTTAATCCTTAAGACGCTGAGAAAATCTACATGTGAAAATGTCGTCTGCTTATGTCATCTGCTGAATCTTTTTGCAAACATTTTAAAAATATTTTAGCACAGGCAACAGTGTGGACCTAAAGGAACAGTCTGATTTGGGTCCACACTGTTTGCAAAAATGACATTTAAAGTAACCAGCAGACGTCAAAGTAGACGACAACTGTCGTGATTGGCATGTTGAAGCTAAGCATATCTTTGTCAAACAGCTTCCGTCATATAAACAGAGAATCAGAGAATCAGGGTCCGAGCTTATAAAACCTTTTTCATGCTCAACTCACTTGTGCATGAAATTTGTCTTGCTCATAAATTTTAAAATGCCAACTATTGTTGGCATTTTAAAATTCATAAGCAGGACAAATAATATCCTATGCTGATCTGAGCAGAAAAATTGCTTCTTTCATTTGTATTTTAGTATTTATGAGCATTTAAATTTCATGCTCAGCAGAATTGAGCATGCAAAAATTTTTATAACCTCCGGGCAAGAACACAGCTATTAAAATGTAACCTATCTTTTGCTCTTACATATAAAGCATACCTCTTTAGCCTGTCTTAGCCCTCTCTCCCAAGCTGTTTCTTCTCTTGGTTCTGGGGGTGGGGTAGGGGCCTTCGGTGATGGTGACTTCTGTAATCATAAAAAGTGCACTACCAACTTAATCTTTGTGAGAAAAAAAGAGCCAGAAAAAAGCCCACAAAAACAAACCGTAAAACAAACAAACAAAACATAATCACAAACTCAATGTTACAATTTTGCTGTTTTTTTTTTTGTTTTGTTGTTGTTGTTCTTGTTTTTTCACTCTCCACATTTGATTGAATATAGGCTAAAACATTTAATTTGGCTATTTAATCCAGCTATGGCAGCCTCGAAAGCTCAGTGGTTAGTGCTTTGCCTTATAATCGAGAGGTTGTGGGTTCGAATCCAGCCACCGTAAGTGAGGTGTGTCCTTGGGCAAGACACGTTATAACAATGTCCCACGTGACCCAAGTGTAAATGGGTAGCAGCAGTGTAAAAGTCACTGCCTCTCTCTAGAGCATGTGATAACATCTGGAATGAGTGCTAGAGAGTGATTCAAATAAGCTTAAAGCTTTCATTGCAATCAAACTACAGTCGAACTTCAATGGCTCGAACACCTTTGGGACCTCGAAAATCTGTTCGAGACAGGGGTAGTTCGAGCCACTGAGGTTACTGTCAGGAGGCATAACCAGATACTTTTAGACATCTTTTGGGTGTTTTATAATGAAAATGTATGCTGTGTGTACTCATTAGAATCGCCTCATACATTTTATAAGGCGATTCTAATGAGTACACACAGCATAAATTTGCAAGATAAAAGACTAAACCCCCTTAATTATGCCCCACTATTTCTTATGTAGAGGATTTCCCTAAGGGCTCAAGAATGGGTTCGACACATCCATGGTAAACGAGCCAAAGGTGTTCTAGCCATCGAAGTTCTACTGTAAAATAAATTAGTATAAACTAAACTAATTCAGCTATTCTAAATCAGATCAGCATAATTTCTTTCATGGATTAAGTTCTCCATCAAAAAAAAGAGATAATAAATCCTTCGTCCAGTTCTCCAAAACAGTATTAGCTTAACAAGCTCCCTAGTGGCAGAAAAGTTAACTGCTCTAGCAAGTACAATATCTTATAGAGTGGTATTCTTGCTGAAAAAGCTAGTTTTAAACACAACAGCGGGTAGTTAATTGTACTTGTTCAAATTTTAGAACAAAAACGGTAGGGAGTTGCAGCCCTTTCAAGATTATTTCACTTATTTCAAGCTGATTATTAATCAGAGGTGAACAAAAACTGGAGTATCTGGAAAAAACCACCTGACCTTCTGTTGGAGAGCTTGGCATCTCACATCCTAATATTAATAGCCGAGAAAAACTACATCTGTGAATGTCGTCTGCTCAATTTTTTTTTTTTTTTTTTTAAACTTTTCAAAAATATTTTTGCATACATAAAAACAGTGTGGGCCCAGATCAGACTCTGACCTGGGTCCACACTGTTTGCCAAAAAAATTACTTTTAAGGTAACCGGCAGACGGCAAAGCAGACGACAATGTTGTATGCTTATATCGTCTGCTGATTTTTTTTTTTTTCAAACTTTTTAAAAATATTTTTACATACAGACAAACAGTGTGGGTTCAGATCAGACTGCTCCTGGGTCCACACTGTTTGCAAAAACAATACTTTTACGGTAACGGCAGACGACAAAGCAGAAGACAATTGTCGTGATTGGAATTTTATGGGTTAACGCCAAATTCAGTAACTACACATATACTGTACCTCTTCTTCCTCCCACTGTTCCTCTGGTGCTGGTGGTTTGTTGTTGAAACCTGGACGTTCTATCAACTGGTAGTAACCTGAATATAGATAAAGTCATTGCTCCAAATAAAAAGGAGTAACAAAGATAATTAACGGACAATTTTTCTAATTCCTTGTCAGAAGTACAGTTTGTTTGATTTGAGGTTTAACGTCCCCGTCAACACTGTAAAGGTCATTTTGGAGACGTTGCTTCCAATTTTGTGGGACTTTTACCCGACATTGAGATGAAAAGACATCTCAAGCCCTGCCGCCCAATGAAACCAATAGGGTTTATAAGCATGGACGGTCCGACTCTCGCACCGCTTTGAATGGGCCGGCTTAGATCCTCTAAGCGGTTTACCAGTACTCATGTGCGGGTCGGTTTCAGCTCAGCGTGGAAGCATCATGCAGCCCATCTATTTCTTCAAGCCCCGATGAGCGGGGGCCTGTCAGAAGTACAGTAAAATTCCGCTATTACGACCACTTAAACTTAAGACTAAATCTGCTTTTAAAAGCATATTGACATGGATTCAGTTATTCTTTCTTTGTGTTTTCTACAAACAGTGTATCTTACTAAGAGACCACCATTTGGGACTGTTTAAAAGTGGTCTTTAAGACCACTTTTGAACAGTCCTCAAGGTGGTCTTAACATAGAAATTTTACTGTATATGTTGTGGGAACTTGTTAGACCATTATTAGAGTCACTGGAGTTTTACTGTACATATTTTACTATGTTGTTACATCAAGAACATCAAATCAAGCCTGACAGAGCTATAGAACTTTTTTCATGCTCCATCCAGTTGAACATGAAGTTTATATCTCACAAATTTTAGAATTCTAACCTATGGCAATATTCTCCTGCTCAGATCAGCAGAGAATGGAATTGTCTTGTTAATAGTTGGCATCTTAAAATTTATAGGCAGGAGAGAATCTATGCTCATGTGAGTTAAGCATAAAAAAGTTTTACAGCCACAAAACCTGTCCTAAAATCAGATGAGTTAGACACTGTGTTAGCAGCCACGCAGGAAAACTCTTAAACTGGTTGCTTAAAGGACATGGCCATTTAACAGAAGAAACTAGAGTGAGCAGTCGATGGCAAGCCATCGCAAATCCCCACGATTTTGCCACATAGCAGACATGACCTTTTGACCCCTTGAGATGGCCCCTTTGGGCGGAGCCAACTTTTAACGTCCCTCTCGCACGCCCTAACCATGTAAGGAAGTCATGTAGCAAATATCCGGCCAGTGGTTAAGGAGATAGCCCGACAGACGGACAGATGGACGGAGGCGTTCACAATATCCCCCAACACTTTCTTTAAAAGCGTGGGGATAATAAAAATCCATCAATAAATGTAGTCACTAGAGCGATGACAAAGATTTTTTAAAAATAGCCACAGTGACCTTGCCCATGAGGTCATGACCTTGAACAAGAAATGTAGGCGCTGGAGCGATGACAAAGTTTTTCTAAATATAGCCACAGTGACCTTGACCTTGAGGCCACGACCTTGAAAGTTGAACTCCCTCGAGATATTTTCATAAGGAACATTTGTGTGAAGTTATATTGAAATCGGTCAAGAAATGTAGGTGCTAGAGCAATAACAAAGTTTTTCTAAAAATAGCCACAGTGACCTTGACATTGAAAGTCACACTTGAGATATTGTCAAAAGGAACATTTGTGTGAAATTATATTGAAATTGGTCAAGAAATGTAGGCGCTAGAGTGATTACAAAGTTTTTCTAAAAATATCCAGTGACCTTGACATTGTGACCACGACCTTGAACTCACTCGAGATTTTGTCATTAGGAACATTTGTGTGAAGTTATATTGAAATCGGTGAACAAATATAGGCGCTAGAGCGATGACAAAGTTTTTCTAAAAATAGTCACAGTGACCTTGACCTTGAGGCCACGACCTTGAAAGTCAAACTTGCTCGCAATATTTTCTTAGGAACAATTATGTGAAGTTATATTGAAATCGGTGAACAAATATAGGCGCTAGAGCCATGACAAAGTTTTTCTAAAAATAGCCAGTGACCCTGACCTTGAGGCCACGACCTTGAAAGTCGAACTCGCTCGAGATATTGTCATAAGGAAAATATCTGTGAAGTTATATTGAAATCAATGAAAGAATGTAGGCACTAGGGGGATAGCATGACTTTTAGTGTAGTTACAATAGCAGATGTGACTTTTTGACCCCTTGAGATGGCCCCTTTGGGCGGAGCCAACTATAACGACCCTCTGGCATGCCCTCACCATGTAGCAAATATTGTTGCATTCTGGCCAGTGGTTAAGGAGGAGATAGTGTGATGGATGGACTGAAGGATGGACAGACGGACGGAGGCGTTCACAATATCCCTGAACGCTTTAAAAGCATGGGGATAAAAATCTGAGATGATGAAGGTCCAAGCCTGCCCAGGTAAAGTGGCACAAGTCTAACCGTCTATGCATAAAAACTCTATTGGTTTCATTGGGCAGCAGGGCTTTAGATGTCATTTCAACTCAATGTCAGGTAAAAGTCCCACAAAACTGGAAGCAACATCCCAAAATGACCTAAATAGTGTTGATTTGGATGTGAGTGAGTGTTTGAGTTTTACTCCCCATCAACAGCTAAGGCCATATGGAGACGGGACCTCGGTTTAAAGACTCATCCAAAAGTCTAGTGATGTGGATGTTAAACCTCAAGTCAAACAAGCAAATATGGATTTTTTATAGCTGCAAATTCTTTATTTCGGCAAAATTTTAGGGAACAAAAACGGGGTTCCTCTGTACAACATGGATTACTGGAAGCTCTATTTATACTGCACCTACCTTTATCATTCACTCCCGGATGAAGAAATCGACAGTTTATCCCCCAGGTACAGTGACCCCTCATAAAGAACCTACAAGTTGGTTTCACATATGGTTTAGAGCCTGGCTCCCGGATCTCTCCTTCTTCACAATCCTCCTCCTGTTGAAATATGTTGGAAGAAAACAATAAGGGCACCAGCAATTTAAAAAACATGGTGAGCTAACAAGTTTGTTATGTAATGACTTATGTTCTTAGCTCCAGTAATGTGGTATTTGGTGAAAATTAAAGGGCAATTTTCATAATTTCTCCATATACATTGTAAACCTATGTTGTGGGTATTCATTTGAACGGCCTCAATGAGGCCGTTCAAATGAATACCCAAAACAAAGGTTTTAATGGACATCTGACAAAAAATATCCTTTCATTGTCACCAAATACCCAACTTATCTGTTTCTGTGCTTGTCAATGCCAAAAGTTCCAAATATAGAGTACTGAGGATGATTTTGGGTCATGTTTTCCTAGTTTTCCATATAAACATAATTACAGTAAAATTCCTTTATTAAGACCACCTTCTGAACAGTCCCAAAGGTGGTCCATGACCAGATGACACTGCATGCAGAAAATACAAAAACAGTAAAATACCTATATTATGACCACCTTTAGGACTGTTCAAAAGTGGTCTTGGGACCACTTTTGACCAGTCCCAAAAGTGGTCCCCGACCAGAGGAAATTGTAGGCAGGAAACACAGAAAAATTCAGAATAAGCTTTTTATAGCAAAATTAGTCCTAATTTTAGGTGGCATTAATGACGGAATTTCACAGTATAGCAGAATTAGTCTTAATTTTAGGTGATCTTAATAGTGAAATTTCACTGTATGTTGTGTGTATGTGTGTGTGTGAATTCGGGTTTAACCTCGCTTTCAACAATTTTTCAGTCATATCACGACGGTGTCTGGTTGCGACAGGGAGCTCAATGCTCAGATTAAAAGTGCTGCCTCACTGAAGTATCATGTCCCAGACACATTACATGATACCACACCCAGTCACATTATCCTGACACTGGGTCGACCAGTCCTAGCTCTACCCCGTAAATCTGAGTGCCAAGCGAGGAGCAGCTAGTACCATTTTTAACAACTTTGGTATGTCGCGGCCCGGGATCGAACCCGTGACCTCTCACTGTATGTTGTGGGTACTTGTTAGAATCATCAGACAAGTACCCACAACATAGGTTTCTAACAAGCATTTCATAGAATTATCCCTTAACTATTCTGGTTACTCTCACTTATCTGGAGCTGTCAAGGTATATAGTTTAAGTTAGCTGGAACTTACACTTTAACGCTTTGCACCCTGGGTATTTTTTTTTTTTGGCAGACGACATTTTGAAATATTTTTCTTATTTTCCCCAGAAAACAGGATTGGACATTTCATGCAAAATGTCTCCTATGGAGACAATTTGCATGAGATGTCTCAGAAAACAGGATTGGACATTTCATGCAAAGTGTCTCCTATGGAGACAATTTGCATGAGATGTCTATTTTTCTGGATTGGACATTTCATGCAAAGTGCCTCCTATGGAGACAATTTGCATGAGATGTCTAATCCTGTTTTCTGCAAAAATACCAACAATTTGTCGTCTGCTGAATTAGCCCAGACAGAAGTAATTTTCCCTGTTTCCTGTATGTTGTGTTAATGTATGTTGGTGGGTACTTGTTAGAATTGACATGACTCTGCATGTTTTTATGATGAAGTTAGAAAAAGTAAAAAAGTATCACAAATTCAAACTAGAATTTGTTTTTCTACAAAAACACAGATGTTTCCCCCGTTTTCGACCTCTAAGTATGACCTTGACATTGGAGGTATTGAGCTGGGTCTTGTGTGCAACACATCATCTTATGAAGATGAACATTTCTGCAAAGTAACTTTAAAAATGTTCATAGAGAAATAAACCAGAGGACCATTGGTCCTGAATCGCTCACCTGACTTTTCTGAGGAAGTCCTCAAAGACTTTAATATGTGATCTTTGGCCAAGAGGGACCGAAGGTCTGTGTAACTGGGTGGGGATCTCAACTGTTTCCGAGATATTAAGCATTCAATGCAATAAAGGGAGTTGGCCCCCAGCCCCCCCCCCCCCCCCACTGGAACCGTAGGTCCAACGGTCCATTACACCGAATGCGACAAGAATATATAGGGTTTATGGGTGGGGATCTTAACCGTTTCCGAGATATTAAGCATTTTGTGGAAAAAAGGGGGTTAGGCATGCCCCCCTCCCTCACCCAGGGACCCCCCGGGTCCAAAGGTCCATGTCACTGAATGCGCCTTATCATAAGGAACAAGAATATATATGGTTTGTGGGTGGGGATCTTAACCTTTTCCGAGATATTAAGCATTTTGAGCAAAAAAGGGGGAGGGGCATGCCCCCCCCCCCCCCCCCCCGGACCCCTGGTACCCCAGGGTCCAAAGGTCCATGTCACTGAATGCGCCTCATCATAAAGAACAAGAGTATATATGGTTTATGGGTGGGGATCTTAACCGTTTCCGAGATATTAAGCATTTAATGCAAAAAAGGGGGTGGGGCATGCCCCCCTGGGACCCCCGGGTCCAAAGGTTCATGTCACTTAATGCGCCTTATGATCAGGAACAAGAATATATATGGTTCATGGATAGAGATCTTAACCGTTTCCGAGATATTAAGCATTTTGTGCAAAAAAAAAGGGGTGGGGCATGCCCCCCCCCCCCCGGACCCCTGGTACCCCATGGTCCAAAAGTCCATGTCACTGAATGGGCCTCATCATAAGGAACAAGAGTATATATGGTTTATGGGTCGGGATCATAACCGTTTCCGAGATATTAAGCATTTTGTGCAAAATAGGGGTGGGGCATGCCCCCCCCCCCCCCCGGGGGAACCCCGGTACCCAAAGGTCCAAAGGTCCTTGTCACTGAATGCGCCTTATCATAAGGAACAAGAATATATATGGTTTATGGGTCGGGATCTTAGCTGTTTTGGAGATATTAAGCATTTTGTGCCAAAAAGGGGGTGGGGCATGCCCCCCCGGGGGGGCCCAGGGTTCCAAAATCCACGTCACTAAATGCGCCTCATCATAAGGAATAAAAATATATATGGTTTAGTGGCATTATTTGTAACAGTTTGCAAGATATCAGACATTTCTACTTTTTCCCATACAAATGCCCATGTTACCAAATTTAACCTTGGCGTAAAATAGGTCAAGGTCATCCCAGGGACACCATTTATGCAATTTATGATGGGCCCATGTCCCAGGTGCTACATGCCAAGTTTCATGCAAATCGGCCCAGTGGTTCCGAAGGAGAAGATTTTCGAAGGGTTTTTACCATATATGGGCATGGCGGCCATCTTGGTCATGTGATCTAGACCAAAAATGCAAACTTTCGTTCCCCCACCCCATGGAGCCTCCACATGAAATTTGACTACAATTGGCCCAGCGGTTCCGGAGGAGAAGACGTTTGAAAATGTGAACACACACACACACACACACACAGAATTTTTGCCTGGCCATACTATCAGCTCACCAATGAGCCTTCGGCTCAGGTGAGCTAAAAAAGTTATTGGTCGTACACAAAAAAGCCCTTTTTTACATTTGACGTCTAAATATGGCCTTGACCTTTGAGGTACAACACATCGTCTAATGATGGTTAACATTTCTGCTAAGTAATTTCATAATCCATCAAAGAATAAGGAAGTTATTGACTGTGCCTTTTTTTACCTTTGACCTTTAGGTATGACCTTGACATTGGAGGTATGGACCTTGGTCTTGCACATGACTCATGGTCTAATGACGGTACATTTCTGCATGGTTACTTTATAAAGTCCATCCAGAAATAAAAAAAGTTATTGACTGGACACAAAAAAAACAAAAAAAAAACACTTTTTTTACCTCTGACCTCTTAGTATGACCTTGATCTTGGAGGTACCGACCTGGGTCTAGTGTGCACCACATCATCTCATGATGGTTAACATTTCTGCCAAGTAATTTCACAGTCTATCCAGGAATAAGAAAGTTATTGACTGAACACTAAAAAGGCCCCTTTTTGTCCTTTGACCTCTTAGTACGACCTTGACATTTGAGGTACCAACTTGGGTCATGCACGCAACACATCGTCTCATGTTAACATTTCTGCCAAGTAATTTCAAAATCCATCTAAAAATAAGAAATTTATTGACAGAACACAAAAAAGGCCCCTTTTTTTACCTTTAACCTCTATGTATGACCTTGACCTTTTAGGTACCAAACTGGGTCATGCGTGCAACACATCGTCTCATGATACCGGTAATTAACATTTTTGCCAAGTTACTTCAAATTCTATCTAAAATTAAGAAAGTTATTGACAAAACCCGAAAAAAGGCCCCTTTTTTACCTTTGACCTCTAAGTATGACCTTGACCTTTGAGGTACCAACCTGGGTCATGCACCCAACACATTGTCTTATATTGGTTAACATTTCTGCCAAGTGATTTCAAAATCCATCTCAAAATAAGAAAGTTATTGACAAAACACGAAAAAAAGGCCCCTTTTTTGACCTTTGACCTCTAAGTATGACCTTGAGCTTTGAGGTACCGACCTGCCTCATGTGCACCACACATCGTCTCATGATTGTTGATATTTCTGCCAAGTAATTTTAAAATCCATCTCAAAATAAGAAAGTTATTGACCAAACAAGGAAAAAAGGCCCCTTTTTTTACCTTTCACCTCTAAGTATGACCTTGACCTTTGAGGTACCGACCTGCCTCATGTGCACCACACATCGTCTCATGGTTGTTAATATTTCTGCCAAGTAATTTTAAAATCCATCTGAAAATAAGAAAGTTATTGACCAGACACGATTTTCCCATACATATATACATACTGACAAACTTCCAAGGGAGATAATTCTAAAAGTATAAATGCGAGAGTTATAGTTCTTGCGCACTGGACGTCGTCTAATGCTGATTAATATTTATATTAAGTTTCGTGAAGATAGTCCGAACGGTTTTCAAGTTATAGAGCTGACGGGAATGTGTGACAGACGGACAGACAGACGCCCGGGAAAAAACTATATGTCTCTCCGAAAAAAAATTTTTCGGGGCAGACATAACTAACCAGCATGTTTTAACGGTAAAATTAGAAAAATAATCACAAATTCATTCCACAGCAAGGAAAGCTTAATGTTTGCTGGCCTCTGTAGCTCAGTTGTATGCCCGTCTGACTGGTGATCAGGAGGCAGCAAGTTTGATTCCTACCGGGGTTGGCCACATTCTTTCATGGAGTCTTTTCTACGGTCATTCTCTCCCTTCCGCTGATTCAAGAAGGGCAGTTGTCAGTTTCTGGCGAAAGAATGTGCATTGTACTGGTTAACCGCTTACCTATAAGCCTGCCTAGAAAAAGTTTGGATAGGTCAACTGACCGGCTCAAAAATGACCTAAATAGAATTGACTTGGCCATTAAACTCCAATACAAACAAACAAACAAAGCTTAATGTTAAAGAGTGAGGGCTATCTAGACTGAATAGTGGCATAAAGAAATAACTTACATCATCAACCTCTCCTTCATCAGATTCTGAATCAGTCTGAAACATACAAAATACTGAATAAGAACTTTAACTTTTCATTTTAATTTCAGGGAATGGCTGCACCTGCCTTATTTTCTTTCAATTTTATCCAAGGGAAACAACTTTCAAAACTTGCTGTTCACTTTCCTTTAAACTCAGCCCCTCTGAAAATGGGGTCTACTTTTAACCCTTATCCTGCTGTTCCCAACAACCCCTTTCTTTGCAAACAGTGTAGATCCAGATCAGATGGCTTCTAAAGAAGCCATCTGATCAGGATCTACACTGTTTGGAATTTAGTATATGAATTTGTAGGAATAAATTACATCAAGAAATCTGATTGGTTCAAAGTCATAAATGGGTGTGGCCAAACTGAATATTCAGCAGGACAAGGGTTAAGAGAAAGACTTTGTTCTTCAGCAAATTCTTTTCTTTGTTGAAGAGCATATATATGCAGAAACCTATTGTCAGGGAGCACAAAAGTATTTTTGAAGAGATGCCTTCACTGAAGGTGTAGCCATTACCTGATTTTGTTTGATTTGAGGTTTAACGTCCCCGTCAACACTGTAAAGGTCATTTTGGAGACATTGCTTCCAATTTTGTGGGACTTTTACCCGACACTGAGATGAAATGACATCTCAAGCCCTGTCGCCCAATGAAACCAATAGGGTTTATTAGCATGGACGGTCCGCCTCGCACAGCGATTCCTGGACAGGCTTAGATCCTCTAAGCGGTTTACCAGTACTAGTGTGTGGGCCGGATTCAGCTCTGCGTGGAAGCATCATGCAGCCCATATATCTCTTCAAGCCCCTATGGGCGGGGTCCAGCCATTACCTGAGGTGTGTTCAACAATGCGGGTGCTCACCGGCGCTCGGAGAGGGAGAGAGAACATCACATATAATAATATGGGACTAAAGACAAAACTGCAGGTTGTGCACATTACAATCATTTGTCCTATGCCTTGGTGCCATGGGTGGGATAATTCTTGCACACCAGAGACTTTAGTCTGGTATAGAAATTCTGTTCTTGCACACCAGACAAGGAAATCCGTGATTTTACCCTGGGATAGAAATTTATGTTCTGACCCTGGTGTTCCGACCCCAAATCGAATATAATCACGTGTTTGATAAATGCACTGGTTGATTACAACCTCATGCGCGGCGGCGTCATGCGTGACGTCACCAAACATTCCTGCAGTGTCAACACAAAATGGCGGACGTCGGTAACCGAAGTGACAGCAGCATTAATAATTCGCAATAGAAATGGAAGGTATGCAAGAAAAAGAATCCAATATGGGTGTGAGGGGTGGATAGAAAAATCCGTCCCTCGGGATCACTGTCCGGCATCACTCGGCAAGCCTCGTGATGCCGGACAGTGTCCCACGGGACGGATTTTTCAATCCACCCCTCACACCCATATAAGATTCTTATATTCTTATCCTGGTGTTCTAACACATGCAAACTACATATGTATAGTGTGTGAAAAATAAAATGTTAAATAAATAAAGATGAAAATTTTCAGTGGTGCTGTGCAAGTAAAAGAATCTAATATACGGTTCTGTTGTAGTTGGACGTTTCCAACCGTTTGAATGACCGTGCTGAGCATAACCTCGGGCTAGCCTATTTCCACTCAGCACAGTCAGTCAGTCATCCCTCACTGGAACAGAACCCCACAATAGATTCTTACAAGTATTGTGATTGTGGCTTTCCCTGGATTTTTCTTGTAAAATTTCTACCAAAAAGCACCCCTTCAATACTGAACGGATTTGTCCAATCATGGCAGCTGGGATAATGGAAGTATCCTTTTCAGAAGTAATTTTCGAAAACCTCTTTCTTCTTTTAGCTTCAGGTAAAAGTGTCACCAGGGCCCTCTTCTTCAACTTTTTGGGGCACTTGAGAACAGTATTGATCTTCAAAGAATTTGGACAACAAGAAATTTCATGGTGCTTGATGAACAGATTAACTCAGCATATGTTTTCACCTCAGCGGTTGTTTATAAACTAGTCTGTCTGACAGTAGGGAAATTAGCTATATTACATGCATAGCGAAGAAATACCATGATTTCTCAATGAATTAAAATGGAATTATGATACTCATCTTTGGCCTAGGAATATTTATTTCCTCTGAGGAAATATTTCCCTGTAGCCTACTTTTCCAATGCAATCGTTATATTTAGATCCAGGAACGTTAAATTCAGAAGATGTAATCAACGTTCAGAATGTATGGCGTTAGACTTGGAGGCAGTGTTGAAATACAGATTACATGGACATAACCACTGAATTAGACATAAGTTTGGTTACTGTACATTGTTAATTCTTTTATCACTCAAATAATTATAGTTACTCTTTTTTCATTCAGTACAATAGAAAGCACATTCAAGATGGTGTCTACCCGGTATACAGTTTTTGTTTCAGTCAGCTTATGTGTCACTGCCCCGACTACAGTTTGCATGCACTGTATGTTAAGAGTGAGCTGTACTAAGAATTAGATTAGCTCCATCAAAATGCATGTAATATACAGTTTACTGTCTCAGCTCATTTTAGATATGGGATTTATATACCTCAGGAGGTTCAACATCCGATAAAGAAACTTGTGCACAATCAATCTCATTTCTTTATAATAATTTTAGATCTTGTATTTTCCTTCAGTACATAGAAAGCACTTTCAAGATGGTGTCAACTCAGTTTTTCTTTCAGTCAGCCTATATGTCATTGCGCCCACTACCATTTGCATGGAGTGTATAATAAGAGTGATCTGTACTAAGAATTAGATGCAAAATGATCCATCAGCTGTATAAATATCCGGGTAATATGTAGTTTATTGACTCAGTCCATTTTAGATATGGGATTTATATACCTCAGGAGGTTCAACATCCAATAAAGAAACTTGTGCACAAGCAATCTCATTTCTTTAAGATATTTAACCTCCCTCGGTTTATAAAATCCATATTTAAAATGGGTTGAATAACAAACTCTATTTAATTAACACCTACAGTAGAACTTCGATGGCTCGAACACCGATGGCTCGTTTACCATGGATGAGTGGAACCTGTTCTTGAGTCCCTAGCGAAATCCTCTACATAAGAAATAGTGGGGGGATAATTAAGGAGATTTTAGTCTTTTATCTTGCTAATGTATGCTGTGTGTACTCATTAGAATTGCCTAGATGAGGCGATTCTAATGAGTAAACACAGCATACATAATCATTATCGAACACCGAAAAGATGACTAAAAGCATCTCGTTATGCCTCCTGGCAATAACCTCAGTGGCTCGAACTACCCCTGTCTCGAACAGTTTTTTGAGGCCCCAAAGGTGTTCGAGCCATTGAAGTTCGACTGTATATGGTGCAAGTTTCAGTTTTAGAAACTTACAAGAATGATGTTTATATGAGCCAGCGCATAACAAAATCTACAAGACGTCTTGAGCAACCAGCAAAGACTCAGATTTCGCTGATCGCATGTACCTACTATAGGCTAATATCTACGCAAAGAGACATAAGCATAAGGTCTTGTCATAGTGGATGGATGTGCAGGTTGATCTGAGTCTGTGCTGGTCCCACCAGTCGTACTGTAAGTTTTGTTATGTGCCGGCTCATATCTCATGGGAGTTTGCCACTCTGGGTATACTAAATTACAAGCTAGGAATACCACCTGAAGTTACATGTACCAACTGTTTCATATATAATCAATATTTAATAGTCAACCAACTTGCCAATCAAATTTTATGCTCATCAAGTTTCAACAAGCCTTGTCAAAAACAATGTGTATGAGATTATTTTGTACAAAAGTATCTCACCTCTATTGCACCGTCTTCAACTTCCTCCTTACTCCCATCAAGTTTTTCTTTAGATTCATCATGAACTTCTTCATCATAGTCTAATTCCACATGCTCCTCTCCATAACTAGCTTGTGCTTTCAGTCTTTCATTAATATCTAATTTGGCACCACTGGAAGAACGTCTCCTCAACTGAGCAATTTTATCTTGTGCTGAACTACTTTTATGTCTCTTTTTCAACTTCACATGTTTAATATCACCATTCATATTAACAGACTCCTGATTGTCAAGTTTTATTTTTTCAACACACTCCTCTATGTTACCCACTACACCTTTTAATGTATCTTTTACAGCATCTATATTGTTTGCAGTTCGTATCTGATCTCTAGAACCTGCTTTCCCTTCTTCTTTGGCAGTGGTTACAGCATTATCAGTTTCTTTCATAACCTGATCAGTTTCATTTTCTTCACCATCACCATCCTCTACTTCCTCATTTCCTTCTTCAACCTCTTCTTCTACTTCTTCCTCCACCTCTTCTACTTCCTCTTCCTCCTCTTCTCCCACTTCCTCAACCTCTTCTTCTACTTCCTCCACCTCCTCTTCTACTTCCTCTACCTCCTCTTCTCCAGATTCATCTCCCTCTTCTACTTCCTCTACCTCTTCTCCTGATCCTTCCTCTTCTTCAACTTCTTCCTCTCCACTCTCTTCTACTTCCACCTCTTCTTCCTCTTCACCATCTTCTTCCACATCTTTTTCACCTGTTTCTTCATTTTCATCACATTCCTCTGTTTCTTCTTCAACTTCCTCTTCCACCTAAAATATTAGTAACTATTGATAGAAATGAATTTTGTCTGTGTCTGATTTATTGATCAATAAAAGGCCTGTGACCCCCGACATTTGAAATGTCAGTATGTTGATCATGTCTTTAATACGAGGGGTGATCAGATGGACCAGTGCCTGTTTCGGATTATTCTTATAAAAACCAATTTGGAATGTTTACTGATTTTTTAAAGTAACATCCTTTGTATTCTATGCACTTATTCATTCTTGATTCCCATGCGTGAAGCATGTGCGCGAGCCCGTCATGTGACATTACTTTCAACGACCCGGTCAGAGCTTAGGCTAGTTCCTCTCTGTTCTCATAACCCATGCCTCAAAGAGAATCTTTCACAACAGGAAATAGCCAGAAGTCACAAGGGGCCAGGTCTAGACTACAGGGAGGAAGGGCCAGTGTTTCTATGTTTAGTTTTTGCAAAATTTCCTATCTGGCTTTGTGAGCTGGGGCGTTATCTTGGTGTAAATGACGCCTCTCTGTAGAAGATCTGGCTGTTTCTTTCGTATGGCCTTTATTTAATTTATTTTAATAATGCAAACATAATACCCAGCACTGACTGTAATTTAGAAGAAAACATTGAGAAGGGAAAAACATGATTTTTTTTTTTTTTTTTTTTGGTTTTACGGCCCTTTCAAGATTATTTCATTCATATCAAGCCAATCGTTAATCAGGTGGGCAAAAACTGGAGTACCCGGCGAAAAATTTTGTAATTGTATGTGAAATAGTTTTCAAAATAACGTGGCGGTCCAAGTTCTTTTCGACAAACCCTGGTATACAGTATATATACTGTAAACCATGTTTTGGGAGTTGCAGAAACAAGAATTTCTGTTTTAAAATGGCTAAAACCGTCAAAGGGCCATTACTCTGGTAAAAAATCAGGTGAGCATGACCTTGACGAAATATGATCATCTTCAGGTCATGGGAGCAGTAAGAGGAATGCTTCATCAAAATCCCTTGAAAACTGTAAGAAAAATTACGGAGACAAAATTTCTGTTCAGAAAATGGCTAAAACTGACAAAGGGCCATAACTCTGATAAGAACTGGTCAAGCATGTCCTCGATGATATATGATCATCTTCAGGTCATGGGAATAATAATGGAAAAGTTTTTTATCAAAATCCCTTGAAAACTGTAGGATGAGTTGCGGAGACAAGAACTTCTGTTGATAAAATGGCTGAAACTGACAAAGGGCCATACCTCTGGTAAAAATCAGTTGATAAAATATGATCATTTTCAGGCCATGGGAACAATAACTGGAATGTTTCATCAAAATCCCTTGAAAACTGTAATGATAAAATGGCAAAAACTGACAAAGGGCCATAACTCTGGTAAAAATCAGTTGAGCACGACCTCAATAAAATATGATCATCTTCAGGTCATGGGAACAATAACTGGAATTTTTCATCAAAATTCCTGATCAATGGCTAAGACTGACAAAGGGCGATAACTCGGGTAAGAATTGATGAAAGGTCATGGGAACATAATTGGAATGTTTTAATAACCACTTGAAAAATGTAGGAGGAGTTGCGAAGACAAGAACTTCCGCTGATAATGATTTAAACTGACAAAGGGACATAACTCTAGTAAAAATCAGTTGAGCATGACCTTGATAAAATATGATTATCTTCAGGTCATGGGAACAGTTCTGCCCCACCCATCGGGGCTTGAAGAAATAGATGGGCCGCATGATGCTTCCACGCAGAGCTGAAACCTACCCGCACACGTGTACTGGTAAACCGCTTAGAGGATCTAAGTCTGCCCTGGCAATGCGGTGTGAGTCGGCCCGTCCATGCATATAAACCCTATTGGTTTCAGGCAGGGCTTGAGACCTCATGTCATTTCAATGTCAGGTAAAAGTCCGACAAAATTGGAAGCAACGTCTCCAAAATGACCTTTACAGTGTTGATGGGGACCTTAAACTCCAAATCAAACAAACAAATATGGGAACAGTAAATGGAAAGTTTCATAAAAATCCCTTGAAAACTGTAGGCGGAGTTGTGGAGACAAGATTGTGTCTACGGACGGACAGACTGATGGACAGACGGATGGATGGAAGGACCAATGGACGAATCCATTACTATAGTCCCCTTCGACTAACATCGGAGAACAAGCAGGATGTGTAATAAATGTTGCCAAATCACTCACAAATGAAAACAGCCTTTATGTTTTAGTTTTGCTTTCTTTAAATACTTACATGAATTTTGTGTTTCACTGATGTTTACTCTGACATCAAACAGGCAGAAAAACTTAAATCTAATTTACACGGACAATAAAAATAGTTCCAAACACTGTCATAGTTACCATAAACAAATGGCAAATAATCGCCAAGCATTTAACCAATTGTATGCTAGTGGACTCTTCCATTGCTATGTGTAAGACAAGTCAATTTGTCATATTAGGGATGTCAGGTCTATTTTTTCGTTTTTATTCTATTTTTGACAGAAAATTCTTTCAGCAAATAGTGCAGGCCCTGATCAGACGCCGCGTTCTGCGGCGTCTGATCTGGCGTCTGATCTGGGCTTGCACTGTTTGACAAGGTACCCCCTTTAGGGATTTCCCGCATACAATGGGTTAAGTTGCAATAATAGAAGGTATGAAATTACGAGTACTTTAAATAAAACAATTATGGAACTGTAGAGACACATTGTATTTTGTGCATTATATTGCTAAATAAATTCCGTAATGACAAAAATGCAGAAATGGTTTTGGCTAAGGCTGACACGATTAATCGTATAATTGATTAATCGATAGATAAATTCCACAAAAATGATTATCATTTCTTATTTACTTTTAAACGATTACTTGATAGGTACAATTTACTACCCAAAGTTATGCCTAAAATAGCTGGATGAGTGGCAAACAGTGCAGACCCTGATGAGACGCCGCATTATGTGGCGTCTCATCTGGGTCTACACTGTTTGCTCAGGCATGTCTGTTCAAATATACATATGATAAAGTGCGACATATGGTAAGAGTCATGCTCAGACAGAAAGCCAGACGTAAAATGATGACAAAAACCTTAGCAATTACTAATCGATTATTGATCGCAATGACAGGACTGATAATCGATTATCTTTTCAGCTCCGATTAGCCAGCCCTACACAGGGGGCATAAAAATAATTCTGACATGTTATGGAATACCAGTCAGTGATTCACAACAATGTACATGTATCCATCTGAAATATCAATCCAAATTGTGTTTCAGCAGAGATAAGAATAAGAGTTCAGCAACAGCTTTTAATAATGCCCTTGGTCATTTAGGGTGAGCGAAATTTGGAAGAATTTTCCAGCCCTGGTAGGAATAAATTAAATCAAGTAATCGGACTGGTTCAAATTCAGAAATGGTTGCGGCTAAATTAATTATTCAGCGGGATAAGGGTCAATCCATACATTCACCTTATTTGCATTATCTGCTGGTTCCTAGTCTGAAGGTTATCATTGGTGGAAAAACAGGTAACCAGACCCCCCTGACCTTTCAAGGGTCTGGTTACCTATTTTTCCAATATTGATAATGTGCAAGCTGGGAGTCAGAAAATAATGCAAATATGGTGGACACATACATGTGGTTGTTTTACTCTGTATGCTGCTGTCATGACCCACTGCAACAAGTGGATTAATGCTCTGCATGCTGGGTACTTTACAACATTTTTTAAATAGTTTCTAATTTTCACCGAAAACAGGATTTGACATCTCATGCAAATTGTCTCCTGTTGCATGAAATGTCCTGTTTTCTGGACAAAAATATGACAAATATCAACAATTTGTCGTCTGCTGAATTACCCTAGAGGGTGTTAAGGGGTGCCTTGGCAAACAGTGCAGGCCCAGATCAGATGCCACAGAACGTGGCATCTGATCAGGGCCTTCACTTTTTGCTAACAGAATTTTCCGTCAAAAGTAGACTAAAAACAAAAAAAAACAGGCTACCACCCCTTATATGACAAATGGTCTTGTCCAACATATGGCAATGGAAGAGTCCACTAAAGGTTAATTTATTACTGCTATTATGTACCATAGTACACAGGAAATTATTGTAAACTGTTCAAGCCCTCCTATAGTGGTTGTTTCTCTGCAGTTTCTTTGTGACGTGAGCAACATGGATGCACCAACAAAATTTACACAAAAATTCACTAAGCAAAAACAGCTAATTTTTGTATAAATTTTGTGGGTGTCACTTTCTTTTCTCTGGTTGGCTTGAGATAGTTGTGTTCTTTGACTGTGGCCTTTCCCAAGTAACGTTTTCTTTTTATTTATCATCATTTCATTTCACATCAAAACAGCAATTATTTCCCTCGAGTTAACTACAGTGAAATTCTGCTATTAAGATTAGTTCTGCTTTAAAAAGCTTATTAAGTAGGTTCCTTTGTGTTTTCAGCATACAGTGTCCTCTGGTCATGGACCACCTGTGGCACTGTTCAAAAGTGGTCTTCAAGACCACTTTTGAACAGTCCCAAAGGTGGTCTTAATATAGGAATTATACTGTATTCTTTTTATTTTCCATCATTTCAATTCATAACATTAAGTTCTAAACAATTACTCATTGTAAAGACAGAAATTATTATTATATGTTATAAATGCAATAATATTCTTTTTTTCGTTAGCAATTTCCTACACTTACAATCTGATATCAAAATACCTTTACCTCTTCATCACCACTCGCTTCAACTTCTTCAGCTTCAGAACCACCTTCTTCTTCCTCTACCTCTTCCTCTACTTCTTCCTCCACTTCTTCTTCTACTTCTTCTACCTCCTCTTCTTCCACTTCCCTTTCTTCTTTGGCCTCTTCTCCAGTTTCAGAAGCTTGTTCTTCGTTAGATTTCACTCCCCCATCTTCTGTTTCAACTTGTTTTGACTCCATTGTATCATCAGGTGTTTCCGAATCTTCCATTTCCTCTTCTGAAACAGCTTCCTGACCAGAAATTTCTGTTTCTTCATCACCAACCTTATGTAAAAGACACTGTTAGAATTAGTAACCCCAGCTGGGTCCTGCTGTTCAAAGCACCGTTAGCTTAACAAGCCCATTAGTGGTCAACCGGTTAACTGTTCTTGCAAGTACAATCTCTAAAATTTTATTTTTGCTGAAAAAATGTGAGCAGCTTTTGCATGTTTGCAAAGCTGCTTTTATTCTTTCAGCAAAAATATTATTATATTTGCCATATCAAATGATCAAAGTTATAACAATCTGATATCTAACGATATAACTGGGCATAGGTCAGGAGGAGTTACAAGGACAATCAAAGGTTGTTGTTGGGAACATGTTGTCGGAACCTGTCGAGACAATTCAAACAAGTACCCCCGGCCCCCCACCCAGCCGAGCTTGAAGAAAAAGATGGGCTGCATGATGCTTCCACACAGAGGTGAAACCGACTGCACACGAGTACTGGTAAACTGCTTAGAGGATCTAAGCCTGCCCAGGCAAAGCGGTGCAAGTCCATGCTTATAAACCCTATTGCTTTCATTGGGTGACAGGGCTTGAGATGTCATTCCATCTCAATGTCGGGTAAAGGTCCCAAAAAATTGGAAGCAACGTCTCCAAAATGACAGTGAAAATCGCTAGTGCCAAACCCCTAAATTGTTGCCGTGACAGTGTGAAGATTAAGATTCGATCAAAAATACATGTTAACATACAATGTTAAATAACACTTTTTGACATCTTTGAGATGCCCCCTCATTACCATGGCAACAATGATTTAGCCTAAAAAGGCTACAGCCCAGTGAACATTCCTGTCGAGTTTGATGTAAAGCAGACCACTCATTATGAAATAATGGTAAATATGAAGTTGCTGTCCTAACACTGTGAAAATCAGCAAAATTCACTAAGTCCTCAAGTGGGAATGGGTTAAACCAACAAACAACTGATTGAATATGTACAATGTATAATTATGGCAATAGTTAAGACAAGAAAGCCTAACTTTACCAGCACTGTTCGCTTGTGTTGTCTGTTCTAGAGTTTAATGGCCCATACACCACAACTGAGGTCAATGGAGCCAGTCAGTTAGCCTACAAGTAACTACACTTTTCTTGAGACATGGAGAGCACAGGCCACAGGGATATGTTTCTAGCTTGCCACCACTGATGGTGCACGGTTAGTTGGGGATTAGACGTCCGACTGAGATGGCTCCATCTCCATCCTATACTGCTAGTATGTTTTTTAGAGACAGCCTGACATTCTCTGTCTCGAGTTCTGACCTCCATTAACTAACTGGTGGTTTTCTTCTACACTGACATCAGATTATTTTTGAGATGTCTGTTTTAAGTAAGAAAGTGGTTATTGACGGCCAGCTGTCACCTACAAGTTCACTGGTTACAGCTCGCTGTCAATAGTGACCACCTTTCAGTAATCATGGCCTTTCCTGAGTAACCTCCTCATTCTATTTCAGATTCCCATCATGGGAATGTGGCAGGGTGGTGGTCACCAATCCTAGATTGGTAGCTTTCTCATTTATCAACACCATGCATGATCAATGAGCACCTACATCTGTGTCTTCAAGAATGTGTTTATAGATTTCTTTTAGCTTTCTGTGTAATGGCAGTAAAAATATGCTTAGATCTTTGGACTTCTTTAATGACCCAAATACATAAACTAAATGTAGCTAAAATGACCAATGAAACCACCATTTAGAAATTCTTCTAGTCTACATGTACGTACCTCCAAAGTATGTTCTTCCCTATTGTCTTCTTTGTTAGGCTCCTCCTTATTTTCTGCTTTGTTAATGTCATCATCAGTTTGAATAGCACCAGCTTTTTCAGATATAACATCAGTATGTTTAGAAGTTTGAGCACTTTCATCATCAACTACATTTACTGTTAAATTGTTACTTTCACTTTCAACATTTAATGATCCTATGAGACATTGATTTGAATTAGAACTTTTAATGTTGGTACTTTCTGAGTCTGTTTCATCCGGGCTAGTTAGATCAGCTGAACCTGTAAAATTTAAACTGTCAGCAGTCTGTATTTTGAGACTGCTACTGGTAACAGAAACATTTGGTTTAATAGTGTCTTTTGTATGTTCTTCATTTCTACAGTTAAATTGTGATGAGGTATTAATGTCTGAATGACTTGCATCACTTGAATCATTAAAGTCATTACTATTTTCATCACTAACATCATCTAAAGTGTTATCTGGTTTAAAATCATTGCTATCTTCATCACTAACATCATCTAAACTATTGTCTGTATGTTTATGTTGCTCTTCAACAGTTTCAACATTTTCGCCTTCGGATGTTGAACTGACTGCATTTGAAGATGACTGATAGTCATCATTTTCAGATTCCTTTACTTCCTGCTCACTTGCACTTAAATTGCTTTGCGAGACACCAGAAACCTCCTTTTCACTGAAATATGCATTATCATCTACACTGCTTGTATCCGGTAACCCAGCAGCATCTCCAGTTTCTTTTGGCGTTTCATAATCAAAAATATCAGAAGCTTCATTTTCTGTTTCAGAATCACAGGATTTTGCTACCTCCATGTTCTCATCATGCTCCAGATCCTGACTCTCCATTTGCTCTACATCCTCTCCATTACTGTCTTCATGTTTTTCTAGAACATCAACACTACTGCCCTTATCAGTGACAGGGACAACATTTAATGATTCTGGTGATCTATAGTTTTCATTGAAATCTGACTGATCTGGTGACTGTTGCATTGGGCTCTCTCTGTCTATCTCATCATTGTCTTTTTTATCTGCCTCATCCCAATCTTGTTCAACACTGTCAGAAATGCCATCATCTGGTTCAGCATCCATAGTTTGTGAGTTGCAATCTGTAATTGATTAAATCTGGATAACTTTCTTCTGCATTTTCAACAAAACATATGTTGTGGCATTTACATATTATGACTGTCACATTGAGGCAACTTTAACCAGAGGCCCAAAATGGGCAAGAAATCGCTCACCTGAATGAGACTGATCAAACATTACATTGTGCCTTGGTGGCCATCTTGTCTGTCAGATCTGCAGCCTGGGTAGCTCAATCAGATGCGCATCTGACTGGTGATCAGGACGCGGGTTTTCAAAATACTGAAACAACTATAATTTGCTATAAATATAACAAACCTGTTAGATCTATTATTTTTAATTTCAATAAACTTGTTTCAGATCTTGATATTGATACTAATACTCCTGATTCATGCGATTGTAAAAACTCAAAGTATTGCTATCCTGCTGCTGGTCATGTAATTACTGGCAATTTGAAAATTATTCCTGATTCTAGGATAAGGAATATAATTTCTAAAGGACCGAAATATCGGTTTCCTTCTAAAATTGATTTCAGTAAATGTAGAGATGAAATCGCTGCTTCCTTGAATGAATTCGGTAATCGATGGTGTAAGCGATAGTATGTTGAGCATAAAGCCCTTAAGGACTGGAAACTTAGCATTTTAAAACTAGTGAATAAACGCATTTCTTTCTATTCTCAAAACACTATCTTATTACCTCCAAAGCCCAAGACGTCTTTACGTCATCTTAATCTAGGTATTCAGGAATTTCATAAGAAGTTTGTTTTGGCCCCTGCAGACAAAGTAGAAGTAAAACAAAGATCAGGAATTGATACAATTAACTTACTCCATCCATAAAAGACACCAAAGGGAAAGAAATACAAACATTAAGCGACCAGACCATAATGGAAACCTAAACAAAGGAAGGCCATATGGACAGTTACTTTCCCACAAAATGGCCATATGGCCATCCAAAATTAAAAGACACAAGTGATACACACAGTAAGTAACAAACAACAACATAAATAAATCGCCACAGAAGAGCCGCCTTGGAACGGTCAGTGGAAGATTTCCACTGGGGGGCTTAAATCGATTTTACGTGGCCACAATCCTCGCCCTTACTTCCTACTTACGTCGTCGTTGTGTGACGGCTCCACTATGTTAACAAGCTTAAGCAGGAGCTTGTTGGTGCTAAGGCGGCAGGCCTATGAACTTCAGCCTTTAGCTGAAGAGAGAACTATAGTAGATAAACATGTTTGTCTTTCAGCCACCAAGTTTGCTGTGTGTGTTAACGAAGGCCAAGACAAGCTTCCTATGCTATACTGGTTACCAAAAAATTCATAAAAGACCTTACAAAGCACGGTTTATTGCAAATTCTAGCTCTTGCACTACCACTGAACTTTCTAAATTATTAACTTCCTGTCTTACTGCTATTAAAACGCATGTAATTAAATATTGTGATAAAGTCTTTGAAAGATCAGGAAGAAATCAGTTTTGGTCTATAAAAAATTCGAATGAGGTTTCAAATAAATTGAAATCCAGACATTTTCGTGCTTCTAGTCTGTCTACTTACGATTTTTCCACTCTTTACACTACACTTCCGCATAATCTTATAAAAGAAAAGCTTAATGATTTAATTGAATGGGCTTTTCACAGAGAAGATTCTCTCTATCTTGCATGTAATGTCAGAAATGCATTTTTCACTTCTAAAGAGCATAAGAATTATACACTTTGGTCATGTCAGAAAGTATGTGATGCCCTCACCTTTCTACTTGACAATATTTATATTAGATTCGGTACTAAGTTATTTAGACAAATTGTGGGTATTCCGATGGGTACGAATTGCACACCTCTTGTGGCTGATCTGTTCTTGTATTGTTATGAAAGAGACTTCATTTTGTCGCTTTCCATTGATAACCAATCTGAAATTATTGAAGCTTTTAGCTACACTTCTAGATATTTAGATGATTTATTAAATATTGATAATACCTATTTCGATGGTTTGATCAGTCAGATTTTCCCCCCAGAACTTCAGTTAAATAAAGCAAATTCTTCTGATACCGAGGCCCCGTTTTTGGATTTACATCTATCTATTGTAGATGGGTTTGTTTTATGCAAGATTTATGATAAACGCGAGGACTGATTTTGAGATTGTAAATTTTCCTTTTTTGGATGGTGATGTTCCTCATGCCCCATCCTATGGCGTTTATATTTCGCAATTAATTCGATTTGCTAGAGTGTGTAGCCATGTACTTGACTTCAACACTCGTAATAAATTATTAACGGCTAAACTTCTTAATCAGGGTTATCGGTACCATAAACTACGCAAAGCCTTTTCAAAATTTTATAGACGCCATTCTGATTTAATTTCAAAATTCAATATTGGACTTAAATCTCTTCTGCAACAAGGTCTATCGGAACCCGAATTTTATGGTGACTTAGTATATAAATTAAGAAAAATATATAACCGCAATGACTTCAGCACCCAATTTTGTAAAATCATTCTTCGATATAAAAAGATTGGGTACAACATGGATATTATACGACAGACTGCATGCATGGTAGTTAACCCAATCAAGGTTGGCAACTTTGCTTCCCTCTTTAATTGCACGCCGGTGGGTCAGGCCTCAGATTCTATAACGGCTCCAACGTAAAGGCTTATTGAGAATTAGAGTGATCTAATTCAAGGTAATGTTGGTTGGTGCCTGATGCTCTGTCTCTGGTTGGGCCCATCGGGGTCTAACTGTTGGTTTTCTTTTGCTCCAGCATTTCAGTAGTTTCTTGCTGTCGAGTCCTCACCGTTGTCTCACCTCTGTGGTTCTTTTATTTTTGTGTTCACGGAGATGTTGCACTGATGAGTTAGGAGGCCTTCATGCGGACTGAACAAATTATTTGTCTAAATCGCGACGGAAGTAATGGCGAGGATTGTGGCCACGTAAGGTTGATTTGGGCCCCCCGGTGGAAATCTTCCACTAACCGTTCCGGGGCGGCTCTTCTGTGGCGGTTTGTTTGTGTTGTTGTTTGTTGCTTACTGTGTGTATCACTTGTGTCTTTTGGTTTTGGATGGCCATATGGCCATTTTGTGGGAAAGTAACTGTCCTTATGGCCTTCCTTTGTTTAGGTTTCCTTTATTGTCTGGTCGCTTAATGTTTGTATTTCTTTCCCTTTGGTGTCTTTTATGGGTGGAGTAAGTTAATTGTATCAATTCCTGATCTTTGTTTTACTTCTACTTTGATTCCAGCCGGGGTCGGCAACATTCTTTCAGGGAGATTGATCATGAAATCTTTTCTACGGTCATTCTCTCCCTTCCACTGATTCAAGTCGGGCAGTTGTCAGTTTCTGGCAAAATGTGCACTATACTGGTTAACCACTTACATATAAGCATGCCCAGGAAAAGTGTGGATAGGGTAAACTGACTGGCTCAAAAATGACCTAAAATAGTGTTGACCAGGTCGTTAAACTCCAATACAAACAAACATGTCTATCTGATCACCCTGCCTTTAGAAATTCTGTATCTGCATTAGGGCTGGCTAATCGGAGCTGAAAAGATAATAGATTATCATTCCTGTCATTGCGATCGATAGTCGATTAGTGATCACTGAAGATTGGTCATAAAACATGTATTACCTGTCTGGCTTGCTGTCTGAGCATGACTCCTATCATATGCTGCACTTTTCCATATTTATTTGAACAGACAGACCTGAGCAAATTGTGTAGACCCAGATGAGACGCCACAGAATGCGGTGTCTCATCTGGGTCTGCACTGTTTGCCAATCATACAGCTATTTTAGGCACAACTTTGGGTAGTAAATTGTACTTATCAAATAATCGATTACAAGCGAATCAGTTATGATAATAATCTTTGTGGAATTTATCGACTGAATAATCTGCATATTGCCTTGATGCTTCTGATTAGGTTTCTGAACAATACAAATACTCCAATACAAACAAACAAACAAGGTTTCTAAACAGCTTAGTCTGAATTAGATGATGTTGATGAAGAGTGGGGCTGTATAGTTTGGCAGAGCAAAGCTATCGTTTGCACCTGCCTTTAGCATATTATTAAATAAGTAAACCAAGTCAACCAATCATCTGAATACAACTGATACAGAAACAAAGCTATACTGTATGTGGCTGTTGCAAAAAAAAGCCACAATACCGAATCTTCTTGTGGACACAGCAAATTTCACAACACCTGAGCTGCCCCTCCCAGTAAATCTTACATGTGATTACTTTACAGGTCCTTTTAAGTATTTCAGGTGGGATATCAGAATGCAACAATTTAAGCAATTATGAATGTCTATGTCACCCAAATGCTTCCCACAGATTTCAGCTAAATGCAACAGACCTTTTTGTTGCAGATGTGGTTTGAAGATTTTCAAGCTGGCCAACATGGCAGCCATCTGGGAGATCAGTACAGGGTTCAACATAAACTTTTTTAATAAGTGGACAAGGTGGTCCTGTAACTCTTGGGATACACTGGACCTGATCTAAGTTCAGCTGGACTGAAGAAATGATGAAAATCATACAGAAGCCACAGGTCTTTGATATTTGGTATGTAGCTTCATGTAGTGGACCTCTACCAAGATTGTTCAAATTATGGCAATTGGGCCAAAAATGGCCGCTCCTGGGGCCCACATGTTTCACATAGACTTAGGAGGCCTTCATGTGGATTGAACAAATTATTTGTCTTAATCGCGACTGAAGTAAGGGGTGAGGATTGTGGCTACGTAAAATTGATTTAAGCCCCCCCCACCCCCCCCCCCTTCCCCAGTGGAATTTGCTTCCGCTGCAATTCCAAGGCGGTTCTAAGTCGCGGTTTATTTTTGTTATGGTTTGTCTTTGGGTATTTATGTTGCTTGTATTATTTTATTTTGGATAGCCTATTGGCCATTTTGTGGGAAAGTAACTGTCCTTTTGGCTTTCCGCTGTTGGCGTTTCCATTAGGGTCTGTTGTTTCATGTTTGTGTTTCTTTCCCTTTGGTGTCTCTGATGGGAGCTGTGGGCTAATTGTATCGATTCCTGATCATTGCCTCCACTTCTATTTTATTGGGAAAACCTTAAAAAGCTTCATTTCTGAAACCAGAAGGCCTGGGTCTTTGATATTTGGTATGAAGCTATATCTAGTGGACCCTTACTAAGATTGTTCAAATTATAGTAAAAAGTATTGGGGCCAAAATGACTTACATAGACCTATGTTTCTTGTGTGAAAGCAGAAGGCCCAGATCTTTGAAAGATTATTCAAATTATAGCCTTGAGATCAAAAATGTAATTTAAATGGCATATTCAGATAGATATATTCAGATAGATAGATAGATAGATAGATAGATAGATAGATAGATAGATAGATAGATAGATAGATAGATAGATAGATAGATAGATAGATAGATAGATAGATAGATAGATAGATAGATAGATAGATAGATAGATAGATAGATAGATAGATAGATAGATAGATAGATAGATAGATAGATAGATAGATAGATAGATAGATAGATAGATAGATAGATAGATAGATAGATAGATAGATAGATAGATAGATAGATAGATAGATAGATAGATAGATAGATAGATAGATAGATAGATAGATAGATAGATAGATAGATAGATAGATAGATAGATAGATAGATAGATAGATAGATAGATAGATAGATAGATAGATAGATAGATAGATAGATAGATAGATAGATAGATAGATAGATAGATAGATAGATAGATAGATAGATAGATAGATAGATAGATAGATAGATAGATAGATAGATAGATAGATAGATAGATAGATAGATAGATAGATAGATAGATAGATAGATAGATAGATAGATAGATAGATAGATAGATAGATAGATAGATAGATAGATAGATAGATAGATAGATAGATAGATAGATAGATAGATAGATAGATAGATAGATAGATAGATAGATAGATAGATAGATAGATAGATAGATAGATAGATAGATAGATAGATAGATAGATAGATAGATAGATAGATAGATAGATAGATAGATAGATAGATAGATAGATAGATAGATAGATAGATAGATAGATAGATAGATAGATAGATAGATAGATAGATAGATAGATAGATAGATAGATAGATAGATAGATAGATAGATAGATAGATAGATAGATAGATAGATAGATAGATAGATAGATAGATAGATAGATAGATAGATAGATAGATAGATAGATAGATAGATAGATAGATAGATAGATAGATAGATAGATAGATAGATAGATAGATAGATAGATAGATAGATAGATAGATAGATAGATAGATAGATAGATAGATAGATAGATAGATAGATAGATAGATAGATAGATAGATAGATAGATAGATAGATAGATAGATAGATAGATAGATAGATAGATAGATTTTTCTTGAATATGTTTTAACTAAATCAGGATATCAAAATGAAATTCCGCCGGCTATTTAACATATATCCCAGTTCGAATATAAAAGAGTTTGTGCTCTATTTAAATGTGCATTATTGAGCTTCCGGGTCTCAAATTTTTTTTTTCTGGTTTTTATCTTCATTGCATACTCCTTTGTCATGTGCACAATTTTGGAGCCAAATACAGCTTCAGAACTTTGTGAAAATGGTCCTTTTCATTCGTGTTTACCCTTCGATCTGAACATGTGTTCGGAATTTCTGTTCTAAAAATAAATCTGTCACTTTACACATTCATGGCGACAGAATTGTCTCTGAGTGTCGTTACTTATGGCATGGTATTCAGCGTCATATTTTTTTTCCGATTCAGGCATGGCCTACGCAAACAAGGCCAAAATGAACGTCGCATAACGTCATATATGGAGATTCTATTTTTGTCACGAACTAAAAATAGATTTAACTTGTGTTTGAAACCTAGTTAGGGAATCCCTCTCAAACTCGATTACCTGTCATCATAATTGTTCGCATTTTTGCATAAAATGCATTCATTTGTATTGTTTTAAAGAAAAATACCGGCTATGTGTATTTTATTTTTGGAAGCTTTTTTTTCGGATAGCTCAATAATGGACCTTTAAAAATAAATAAATAAATGAACAAATAATTAAATAAAGAAAAATGCAGTGTATTCAAGGAACATTTGCGAGACTGTATGCGCGAACGCCGAACAGCTCTTCTTAACCTTCGTAGCTTGCGTAAGCTGCAGGTACGTTTTCTCAATGCCCAATTGATGTTTAACACCTACTATAACATGTTTATTGTCATTGTTATTCAAATTAGGCAAACAGATTACCAGACTAACACAGGTGATCGCTTAACGAGTTAACGACCTAATCATGTAAAAGATAATTGATGTTTCAGAAGGTACAGGGAAAGGCTGATGCTTTTACAACAGCGCAACCGGCAAGTTAGCAATCCGTCTTCTCCAAGACGCACTTTTGATGTTGTTTGAGACGAATATCAAATACGTGCCGAAAGCTTTGTAGCACCGTTTAGAACTTTCCATCACGTGCTTCTGAACTGGTATTTGAGATGATTGACAAACGTCTTAACGTTTTAAGCGTGGGCGCTGTCAGTTTATGTTACAATAGATTTTAATACTGCTCAAAAGAAGATTGTGGATACTCGTTAAAACCTCCAAAGTGGTTCTAACCAGCAGTACCCACAATCTATAGTCTGCTCAAAACAGAGACTGTGGATACTCGTTAAAACCTCTAGGTGGCGACAGGGCTTGAGATGTCATTTCATCTCAGTGTTGGGTAAAAATCCCACAAAATTGGAAGCAACATCTCCAAAATGACCTGTACAGTGTTGACAGGGATGTTAAACCTCAAATCAAACAAAACAAACAAAACCTCGAGGCGGTTCTAACAAGCACTATCCACAAGCGAATATATATTCTGCTCAAAACAGACTGTGGATACTCGTTAAAACCTCGAAGCTGTAGTCACAGTTTTGGTGCAGAAACAAGAAAGAACAATGAATGAACCCCTGTATATACATGTATTAAAGTGGCCGAGCAGGCACTCGACATTGAATCAAGCGTGGTAGCTCAATGGGGTAGTGCACCTGCCTTTGATGCTAGAGGCCCCCGGTTTGATTCCCGGCAACGGTAATAAAAATGCGGTGTTCGAACATGCTCTGGGTGAATGCCACAAAGTGCATCGTCCTCCGCATCGGGACATTAACTGGGGACCCCCTGCACATTCAGGGAGGCTAAGCCTGCCCAGGCAAAGTGATGCGAGTCGTACCGTCCAATGCTATTGGTTTCATTGAGTGGCAGGTATCAAGATGTCCTTTCATCTATGTCGGGTAAATACTGTGTTTGTTTTCATCCTGCAAACCTGGATAGGCAATGACCGATCACACTAGAATTGAAAACGGTCCAATGTCTTAACCCTTATCCTGCTGAATAAATTTAGCCACAGCCATCGTTGACTGCCAAACATTAAAATTTCTTAACATTATTCACAAGCTGCTTGACAAACAGTGTAGGACCTCATCTCTGTTTGCAAAAGTAGGGGTTGTTATGGGTTAAATGTACACTAAACCCACTTTATAACTGAGTCTCCTGTTGTGCCCATTTCTGTTTGTTTGATTTGAGGTTTAACGTCCCCTTCAACACTGTGTAGGTCATTTTGGAGACGTTGCTTCCAATTTTGTGGGACTTTTACTCATCATTGAGATGAAATGACACCTCAAGCCCTATCACCCAATGAAACCAATATGGTTTATAAGTATGGGCGGGCTGCCTCGCATCGTTTTGCATGGGTAGGCTTAGATCCTCTAAGCGTGTTACCAGTACTCATGTAGTGTGCTGGGAAGCCTCATGCAGCCCATCTATTTCTTAAAGCCCCGATGAGCGGGGGGGCAACCATTTCTGTATGCATTGGAATTGCACAAGGAGGGTAAATTACAAGGATTCATGTCAAAAATACATTGTGTATAAAGAAGTTGTTTTGTGAAAGCAAAATGTGGAACAAAGGATTAATTCTTTCATGGAGGCTTACAATATTAGGCAATAGTAATTATCAGTTCTCAACAAGCTGTTGTATGATAAGCGCTTTGACGTAGCAACACTAAATCAAGGCTAGGTGCAAAGGACTAAACTCAACCATTATAGATAAAGGTATCAGGGCTCAAGCTAGAGGGCGACTCGGGCGAAGAAGTCGCCTTGTTGGGGCTCACTTCGCCGACTTTGGCGATGAAAGCGAAAAAAACTTCGCCCTGAAATTTCGCCCGTTTTTTGTGTCTTCCTTGTGAACAGTAACGGTAAACTGACAAGGTGACGATAATCCTTCGATCCACTAGTGTCGGAAATCTCAGTAATTACACTGAACAAAGCTAACTGTTTATTCTTGACTTCGTCCCAGTTGCAGTTTGGTACTGTTATGTAATTTAATTCTAACCGTTAGCTCATGCAGCTCGAGCCACTTGCAACACGCTTAGTAGTCTTGTACTGTCATAAATCCATCTCGGTTGATTGCACAAAGTTTTTATTGCATTAAGAGCCAATTAAGATTACACAAGATTATGTAACTTAAACAGGTATATTTGTACCGTTGGCTCGTGCCAAAGTCCGGGTGCGGACGTACTTTGTCAGGTACTGTTGTATACAGTAATAAGAATAATCTGACCGGTAACATTGACACTGCATTAGGATTTAATAAATTTTAAATACAGATGGGTTATTTGCCATTGATTTGTTTGTACATTACTTTTGCATCCATCAATCGTTTTCATTTTTTTATGGACAGCAACAAAAGTAGGAAGCAATTTTTTATTTTGTAAGTGAAAATAATTATTACTTGCCGGTAAATATTCAGTTACTCAGTAATTATCCAAATTCATAAAAAATAACAACTGATTTTCATCTAGCGAGGTTGTTCCCCCTTGTTTCAAATTACACAATTGTGACAGGTACTTAGTGAACTGATCTTTTACATAGAAACCTCTTTACTTTATAACACCTTTCATGATAACATGGTTGGATATAACAAAAGTTACAGCTTGCCCAAATACAGTAAAATTACTATATTAAGACCACCTTTGGGACAGTTCAAAAGTGGTCTTTAAGACCACTTTTGAACAGTCCCAAAAGTGGTCTCTGATCAGGGGTCACTGTATGCAGAAAACAGAAAGAATAACTGCAGCCAACCAAATAAGCTTTTTAAAGCAGAATTAGTCTTCATTTCAGGTGGTCTCAATAGTGGAATTGATTGATAACCCTATAAAATACACTCTCCAAATAGGGATTCATTGGGCGACAGGGCTTGAGATGTCATTTCATCTCAATGTTGGGTAAAAGTCCCACAAAATTGGAAGCAGTGTCTCCAAAATGACCTTTACAGTGTTGACGGGGATGTTAAACCTCAAATCAAACAAATAAATCTCCAAATAGGGGTTTACAGGAGAACTCATTACATTGTTGTTGTTCAGCGTTAAGCCGCACCCACTTCTCCCTAGACCCAGCAAACTTCTCCCTATTTTCCCAGGTGGGAGAAGTCACTTCTCCCAAATTTTTTGGGCTAGCTTGGGCCCTGGGTATGCACATGAATGTAATCAGACCGGACAGTCGTCGGCAGTCGCGAGGGGACGACAAAGGAAAGGGGAAGCAGAAAGGGGAAGCATCCCCAACTGCCACCGAGTGTAGGTTGGGAAAATAGGCCTGGACTGAGATCCAAACTTTCGTTCAAGCCCTAAATTCCACTTTTTATTTAAACAGTGTGGACCCCGATCAGACGCCACGTTCTGTGGCGCCTGATCTGAGTCTCCATTGCTTGCCAAGCCCCTAACAGCGAACATTCTCTACTGAAATCATATACGCTAATTGGTGATTGATTTTTACATGACCCGTGGCGTCCAGACAATAATAAATCTGAAGGCGGGATGCAGTAGATTTTTTACTATCGCGTAGCTCCGCCGGTCTGCTGTGGGTTCACCAGTATTGGATGGTGATGTAAAGTATTGATTGCGGTTACTTTGACATACTTGTCACTTGTAACACCAATTCTGGTGTAGCATGTCAGTGTTTTTTGACGTATCTGCTCTTTAATGAACCGAGGGGATATGACGTACTGCTAACTTGCCGGGCGCCCGGTTGTAAGTTACAGAGAAAATTAAATTGTTACATTACTATAAAAAACGGCTATGTATATTGAAAATATTACCAACAAAAAGAAAAATAAACAATAATTTACAGACAAAAATTCTGATATCTTTCATATTTCTGCTCAAAACTTAGTTTTTTTGGAAAACTGTTAGAATGTTTCAGCGAGGCGCTTCTGACGAGTACCCACCATCCATGTTTTATTAACAGAAATAAGAAAAGATAAAGACGAAACTGCGCGCGTAAAAATTGACTGGGGCGAATGGACCAATTTTTCCCTTCAGGCGAAACCTGCGCATCTGAAATTGACTGGGACGAATCATCAATTTGCTGAAATAGATTTGGGAAAACTCGCAGACCTGAATCTGGCGTATACATGTAGGCTTGACTAGTTAGTACAGCTTCACATCGGGAACCAATACACAGGTGCAAAAGGCATTGCCACAGCAGCCCAGGTTGGCAAAATTCGTGTTTTAATAGGGGTCTACAAAGCCAAGGATCGTCTTAGAAAGGCGGGAAAAAGCCATGTGCCAACTGTGTGTCAGGAAAGCTAAAAATAATGTTACACTTTCTTTTCCAATCATTATTTCACTTTATTATCGATTATTTCGGAAACCGTTTCTTTTGTAACGTTTCCAGTTTACATAAGAGTCTGTTTTACACCAGTTTTACAGGAAGTTTGAGATTTCTTTTCAGATTTTAGAGGGAAATGAGCAAAACTAGACAAAAAGAAAGAAAACAGCAAATCTTGCCCATCAGGGGCTTTTGTACCGGTACAGGCAAAAGCGAAATGCGATACAAAGTTTATTTTCGGCGAACCGCAGTATATCATTGCACCCCTACTAAAAATCAAATTACACCATGGTCACAAATGCTGCATGAATATCGGTGACACTGTAACAATCAAAAATGTTTTTTTCACATCATGACAAATTGAGAAAGAATAACAAAGGTTAACCTTTAATGTTTTTGATTAAATTCCAAAGCATTATGGACAAGCATACAGGTTTTCTAACATATTTCGTTTTAGCCCCCGCCCATCCGGGCTTGAAGAAATAGATGGTCGGGTATGAAACACCCTTCCCGATCCCGATCCGAAAATCCCCGATCCAAAATTTTCTATTTGCCCTAATTCATTAATTAGAATATATTTTAAACACTTTTTTGTGTTTATTTTATCACTTTTAAGTATTTTAATCATTATTTATGTATATTTTGTTTAAATGTGTCCAATTTGTGATTTTATCCTAAATTATTCCTCTCTTAGGGGTATGAAAGACCCTGCCGATTTTTCGTAAAAATATTGTATTCTTCCGCCTCTAATTAAAAAAATAAACAAAAACCAAATGATAAAATCAGCATAACGGAATTGTTATATACTTTTATGGCTTTTCTAGAATAAAAGAGAACTTAAACAAGAGGTCCATGATGGACCTAATTCGCTCACCTGAGTCAAGTTGTATTATCTTTTGATGATGTTTTTATTTTTGTCTATGTGCTATTTGTTCAATGTAGCAGAACCATTTAAGAACTTAGTTGGAGATTTTGTAAAATTTTTCTTGAATTCAGTCACTGTGTTCAAAGGATGTGGATTCTCGGCATCCAAAACGCCTCAAGTGTGGAGAAGCTTGGGACTGAACCCATGAAACTTGGTTTATTAGGCAAGTAGTTTAACCATTTCACCATAGAAGCTTCTAACACTAATTTTCTGATAACATGAAATTGTGTTAGTTTGCACTGGAGTTTTTGTATTTGAATATAAATGACGTTAAGTTTTGTTTTTGGAAATAATGACATTAGATTTTTGAGCATAAACACTTCAGTTTGTTTTGAGTCCTACTGATATTATGCAAGCAGTGCCAGAGCTATGTATAATAGTCTTATCTTCAACTGCCTGTTGATATTTTGACAGGTCTAAAACCTTGTTGTTTTTATATAAATGTACAATTTCAAAGAGAGATTAAGATGTTTCTGTTTAACCCTTCAGAATTATCTTCTGCTTTGTGTTGGCTGGTTACTTTAAAGTCATTATTGCAAACAGTGTGGATCCAGATCAGACTGGTCCTCTTATGCCCTTTTTGTTTAAATTGAGATTTAACGTCCCAGTCAACACTATTTAGGTCATTTTAAAGATGTTGTATCCAATTTTGTTGGAATTTTACCCTACACTGAGAAGACATCTCAAGCCACCAAAAGAAAGCAATATAGTTCATGTGCATAGATGATCCAAATTGCACCACCTTGCCCGGGCAGGCTAGACCTAAAATAATAATATCCAACAGCCATTGCATTCAGCAAGGGAAACCATTTTAGCAGCTTTGGTAAAAGGTCACCCAAGGAACATTTCAGTAAAATTATTTCGAAATTTAGCCACTGGCCTAGGAAAAGCTGTCATCTAAAGGTCTTTTCTATTTTTAACTCTGGTGGCCATTTTGTTCATTGGAATAAAACCATTTTCGCAAGTTTGGATGAGGGTCACCCTAGGAACATTTCTGCAAAAGTATGGCAGCCATTTTGTTCAACAAAGCAGAACTGTTTTAGTAATTTTGGTAGAGGGTCAGCCAAGGACTGCCTCTGTGAAATTATTTCGAAATCAGGACATTGGCCTAGGAGGAGATGTTGTTTATAGGTTTTCTATTTTTAGCTCTGGTGGCCATTTTGTTCAGCGGAGTAGAACCATTTTAGCAATTTTGGTAGAGGGTCACCCGAGGAACATTTCTGTAAAATGATTTTGAAATCGGGCCATTGGCTTAGGAGCAGATATCGTTTTAAGGTTCTTCTTATTTTATATCTGGTGGCCATTTTGTTCAGCAGAGCAAAAACATTTTAGCAATTTTGGTAGAGGGTCACCCAAGGAACATTTCTGTGAAATTATTTTGAAATTAAGACATTGGCCTAGGAGGAGATGTCGTTTAAAAGTTTTTCTATTTTTAGCTCTGGCGGCCATTTTGTTCAGCCATGCAGAACCATTTTAGCAATTTTGGTAGAGGGTCACCCTAGGAACATTTCTGTGAAATGATTTTGAAATCCGGCCATTGGCTTAGGAAGAGATATCGTTTTAAGGTTTTTCTTTTTTTAGATGAGGCAGCCATTTTGTTCAGCAGAGCGGAACCATTTTAGCAATTTTGGTAGAGGGTCACCCAAGGAACATTTCTGTGAAATTATTTTGAAATCAGGACATTGGCCTAGGAGGAGATGTCGTTTAAAGGTTTTCCTATTTTTAGCTCTGGCAGCCATTTTGTTCAGCGGAGCAGAACCATTTTAGCAATTTTGGTAGAGAGTCACCAGAGGAACATTTCTGTGAAATGATTTTTAAATCCGGCCATTTGTCTAGGAGGAGATGTCGTTTTAAGGTTTTTCTATTTTTTAGATGTGGCGGCCATTTTGTTCAGCAGAGCGGAACCATTTTAGCAATTTTGGTAGAGGGTCACACAAGGAACATTTCTGTGAAATTATTTTGAAATCGGGACATTGGCCTAGGAGGAGATGTCGTTTAAATGTTTTTCTATTTTTAGCTCTGGCAGCCATTTTTGTTCAGCAGAGCAGAACCATTTTAGCAATTTTGGTAGAGGGTCACCAGAGGAACATTTCTGTGAAATGATTTTTAAATCCAGCCATTTGCCTGGGAGGAGATGTCGTTTTAAGGTTTTTCTATTTTTAGATGTGGAGGCCATTTTGTTCAGCAGAGCAGAACCATTTTGGTACAGGGTCACCCAAGGAACATTTCTGTGAAATTATTTTGAAATCGGGCCATTGGCCTAGGAGGAGATGTGATTTAAAGGTTTTTCTATTTTTAGCTCTGGCAGCCATTTTGTTCAGCCATGCAGAACCATTTTAGCAATTTTGGTAGAGGGTCACCCGAGGAACATTTCTGTGAAATGATTTTGAAATCAGGCCATTGGCTTAGGAGGAGATATATTTTTAAGGTTTTTCTATTTTTAGATGTGGTGGCCATTTTGTTCAGCAGAGCGGAACCATTTTAGCAATTTTCGTAGAGGGTCACCTAAGGAACATTTCTGTGAAATTATTTTGAAATCGGGACATTGGCCTAGGAGGAGATGTCGTTTAAAGGTTTTTCTATTTTTAGCTCTGGTGGCCATTTTGTTCAGCGGAGCGGAACCATTTTAGCAATTTTGGTAGAGGGTCACCAGAGGAACATTTCTGTGAAATGATTTTGAAATCCGGCCATTTGCCTAGGAGAAAATAAGGTTTTAAGGTTTTTCTAGTTTTAGATGTGGCGGCCATTTTGTTCAGCAGAGCGGAACCATTTTAGCAATTTTGGTAGAGCGTCACCCAAGGAACATTTCTGTGAAATTATTTTGAAATCGGGCCATTGGCCTAGGAGGAGATGTCGTTTAAAGGTTTTTCTATTTTTAGCTCTGGCAGCCATTTTGTTCAGCGGAGCAGAACCATTTTAGCAATTTTGGTAGAGGGTCACCCGAGGAACATTTCTGTGAAATGATTTTGAAATCCAGCCATTTGCCTAGGAGGAGATGTCGTTTTAAGTTTTTTTCTATTTTTAGATGTGGCGGCCATTTTGATCAGCAGAGCGGAACCATTTTAGCAATTTTGGTAGAGGGTCACCCAAGGAACATTTCTGTGAAATTATTTTGAAATCGGGACATTGGCCTAGGAGGAGATGTTGTTTAAAGGTTTTTCTATTTTTAGCTCTGGCAGCCATTTTGTTCAGCGGAGGAGACCCATTTTAGCAATTTTGGCAGAGGGTCACCCGAGGAACATTTCTGTGAAATGATTTTGAAATCCGGCCATTTGCCTAGGAGGAGATGTCATTTAAAGAAATTGTTGACGGACAGACGGACGGACGGACAGACGGACGACGGACAAAAAGCGATCCCAATAGCTCACCTTGAGCACTTCGTGCTCAGGTGAGCTAAAAAGAGTTTCGGAGGTGTTTTTGGCATATTTTTATCCAAAACGATTACCAATCATTGTTGCTATTTATAGTTACGTAAATTGAACGGAATGTGAAAGAAATGGCCGGAAACGAACCGATCTTGAGTTTCACATTGTCTCAAAAATAAAAAATAGAGAGATAGGACATGGTGAAACTTCTGTCACTCGCACAATGGTCATTATATGTAACATATACGATTTTTGAAACAATATGAAACTCAAGATCGGTCCTTTTCCGGCCATTTCTTTTACATTCGGTTCAATTTTTGTAACTATAAATAGCAATAATGATCGGTAATCGTTTTGGATAAAAATATGCAAAAAACACTTCCGAAACTCTTTTTAAGTTCCCTTTCATTCTAGAAAAGCCATAAAAGTATATAACAATTCCGTTATGTTGATTTTATCATTTAGTTATTGTTTATTTTTCAATTAGGGGCGGAAGGATACAATATTTTTACGAAAAATCGGCAGGGTCTTTCATACCCCTGAGAGAGGTATAATTTAGGATAAAAACACAAATTTGACTTATTTAAACAAAATATACATAAATAATGATTAAAATAATTAAAAGTAATAAAATAAACAAAAAAAGTTTTTAAAATATATTATAATGAATGAATTAGGGCAAATAGAAAATTTTGGATCGGGGATTTTCGGATCGGGATCGGGATGGGTGTTTCATACCCGACCGAAATAGATGGGTTGCATGATGCTTCCACGCAGGGCTGAAACAGACCTACACACGAATACTGGTAAACCGCTTTGAGGATCTAAGCCTGCCCAGGCATTGTGGTCAGCCGTCCATGTTTATAAATGCTATTGGTTTCATTGGGAGGCAGGGCTTGAGATGTAATTTCATCTCAATGTAGGGTAAAAGTCCCACACAATCGGAAGCAATGTCTCCAAAATGACCTTTACAGTGTTGATGGGAACGTTAAACTTAAAATTAAACAAAAACAAAACAAACAAAGACATTTTGTTGTAAAATTTCATACCCCTTAAATTTGATTCTTACCCCAGTTTTTGTTCCCAGGTGGTAAGGTTACCCCCAAAAACAAATGGTAACTGGTCAACTCGTACCTAAGTCAACTCGTACCTGTTTTTGGTCAACTCGTACCCATTCTTTGGTCAACTCGTACCCCCTAGTCAACTCATACCTATTTTGGTCAACTCGTATCCCAGGGGTATGTGGGGTACTCTATTTTTTTGCCGAACAATAGCTGAAATGGGTCAAAACTTGTCCCGAGACATGTCTTGAGTTCACCGGAGGCCAGAAAGAAGTACTTTGGGTCCTTTTATTGTAACATGGTTTTCACAGCGCGTGGATATGCGATGGCGCGCCATCAACCTGCTCTAGTTATACCCCCGGCATACGAAGTATGCCAGGGGGCAGAGCTCTCGGAAACGCAGGATTCTGCGTATTTTACGCCAACTTTTGCCGTTGTACGCGTAAAATTCACAACCGGCGATTCTTGTGTACGCATGTTTTTATTGCGACACGCGTCCAAAATTACAGAAGCGGTAAATTCAGAAGCTAATTTAGGCCGCTTATGCAATACCAATAAAAGATCAAATGCGGCGCCGCTTTTTATGTTGAAAGCGCACGTGCCACAAATCAGTAGGCGTGACCTATATTGACAGGTATTTTTGCACCTGTCATTGGGAGAGACGATATTGGAAAGTGGTCGGTTTGCGGCACGTGTTAAAAATGATTGTACCTGTTTAATCTCGCCGCGCTAATCCCCGTGTTATTGCGGATTACAATCAATTAGTTTACTAATTGGTGTAAGCTCATATCATCAACGGATTAGCATGAGTCGGTAAAATATCACGTTTAGTTAAACCAGGGTTACGGCGAAGACGATATAATTGACGAATTACCAATGTCATGTATTTTCGCAACTACACGATCGTACTTTTTATCGCTCCGTCAAAGTGTGTTTCGACATTTACTGGTGACAAAAATGTATGTGATTCTTCAAAATACAATCATTTTTAACAATAACAGGAAGTCAGACGTGGTTAGGATGCTTCCCCTACGTATTTGTTTGCACCAATTAAAAATAATTGAGCTACTGTCCCGTACATATATGTCCGAATTTGAAAGCACAAATATAGCTAAATAGAATGCTGCTTTTCTGATCTGGGTTTACATTACACTTGCTGTTATCCTAATACTACCTTATTTTTTATGTGGCATTATTTGACTACAAGTGTGAGAATAAATCTGACCAACTGCATTGGGTGGGGGGGGGATAGACACATCAGTGAAATATTTCTAACTAGTACCCACAATCTACATCTTTGGAACGAAGTTATTAAATGCATTTATCAGAAAAAAAGAGTTTGGGAGCCATGAAAGTACAAATGGATACAGTTTTTCATATGGATGTGTAGCCTGACAATAAGAAGTTTTTGTCTATGTTCTATGCGCGATCAAGATCAGAACTCCAACTTTTTATGTGGGAATCCAACTTTTTATCTGTGAATCCAACTTTTTACAAGGAAGGATTCCTGGAATCCTGTTTTCAAAATCCTAGTGAGAGCTCTGGGGGGTATATAGTTTTTGTGTTCTCGTCAGTTTGTTAGTTCGTTCGTTCATTCGTTCGTTACTTCTGCTGATTCAAGAAGGGCAGTTGTCAGTTTCTGGCGAAAGAATGTGCAATGTACTGGTTAACCGCTTACGTATAAGCCTGCCCAGGAAAGTGTTGATAGGTAAACTGACCGGCTCAAAAATGACCTAAATAGTGTTGACTTGGCCGTTAAACTCCAATACAAACAAACAAACAAATCGTTCGTTCGTTCATACTTCCGTCTGTCCCAGCATTCGTCAACCTTTACGTCAAAGTTTTGCGTTTAACCTTATTGACAGCTCATATCTCTGTAACCACATGTTAGATTCTCTTCATGTTTGGTAAACGATATCTCTATAGCATTACCTTTCATATGGAATATCTAAGCCCCTGGGTGGGCTGTCTGTCCGTCTGTCTGTTCAACTACTTTTACGTCAAAGTTTTGTGTTAAACCTTTTTCATTGCTGATATCTCTGTAACCACATATTAGATTCTCTTCATGTTTGCTAAAGTATATCTCTATACCATTACCTTTCATTTGGAATATCTAAGCCCCTGGGTGGGCCGTCTTTCTGTTCATCTACTTTTACGTCAAAGTTTTGTGTTCAACCTTTTTCATTGCTGATATCTCTGTAACCACATGTTAGATTCTCTTCATGTTTGATAAACGATTTCGTGATGCATGTCCCTGCCCCCCCCCCCCCCCACCCATGGTGACCTTGAGGTCACGGACTTAGAAATTTTACATTTGGTTAAAGTTTTATGACAAAGTTTATAGATGCCTGTATCTTCTAAACTCTAAGAAAAATTCAATTGATACTTGGATCAATGTTGCATACCAGTCCAAGGATTTCATTGATGCATACCCCAGCCTGCTGCTTCATTAACTTTGATCCCTCACTCCCTTGGTCCATTTAGAAATTTTATGTTTGGTTTAGCTTTTACAAGCACATTTATAGATTCTTATAGCTTCTTGACTTCATTCATATTACATACAAGCTCGAAAGATATATCAGAGGGTGGCACTGGCCGGGGGTATACGTGACCCACTGGTCGCTTTCTCTAGTTATTATTATTTTTATTATTGTTATTATTATTATTTTATTATTATTATTCACTTTTAACCCATTCAGTACCAGAAACCCACAAAGGCGTACCTTTTCAAACACTGCAGGCCCAGATCAGACGCCGCAGAACATTTATAGATTCTTATAGCTTCTTGACTTCATTCATATTACATACAAGCTCGAAAGATATATCAGAGGGTGGCACTGGCCGGGGGTATACGTGACTCACTGGTCGCTTTCTCTAGTTATTATTATTTTTATTATTGTTATTATTATTATTTTATTATTATTATTCACTTTTAACCCATTCAGTACCAGAAACCCACAAAGGCGTACCTTTTCAAACACTGCAGGCCCAGATCAAACGCCGCAGAACGCGGCGTCGTATGATCGGGGCCTACACTGTTTGAAAAAGTTTAGCCACTTCCTGAATAAATTTTGAAGAAAACACAACCTGACACCCCTATATTTCGAAATATATAAGATGGAAGATTCCATTTGGGTTGTCAAACACTGCAGGCCCAAATCAGACGCCGCAGAACGCGGTGTCGTCTGATCAGGGCGGACGCTGTTTGAAAAAGTTTAGCCACTTCCCGAATAAATTTTGAAGAAACACAACCTGACACCCCTAAATTTCAAAATATATAAGATAGAAGATTCCATTTGGGTTAAGTTAATTAACACTTTAGTTAATCGTGTACCGATTAATGTGGGTGTAAAAACGATCATCGGTACTAGTTTAATCTAATCGTCCTTCATGAAAGAATGTTTTTAATTGCTTTAATTTTGCCGACGAGTGGCTGTTTTTGTTCTGACAAAACGTAATGAAACGCAGGAATTTTAAGGTCAATTATCTTTTTGTATTATTTTCTTTTGAATTGTCGATTACTGGATATATAAGAAGTGCAGCAGCATTCATCTTTGAAATCTCTTACTGAGAATCAAAGCTTAAAACTTTCATCAAAATGTCTGATTTGGGCATTGCATGTGGTAAGGTTGTTGGTGGACGTCAGTATGCTGTAAGTCGCGATGTCTGCGACCGTTGGCAACATCGTCTTTGTGGGACAGGTAATACAAAGTAATTTTATTAGATATTTTTAGACTAGTGATCAATTTATTTATCTATTCATTTTATTTATTTATTTATTGCAATTAAAGGGGAACATTATCCTGGCATTACGAAGCATAGATTGTTGGCACTATCTATCTATCTATCTTCTGATACTGCGTCGGTCACATTTGACCATTACCGCAGGTGTATATTACATACACTCCAGTTTTGCAGGATGAAAGCCTACACAGTAATCATGTAATTACGGTAGGGATCTTTAACATGCACAGGGGATGGTTCTCCCTGCACAGGGGGCCTCCAGTTAACGTCCCGATCCGAAGGACGGTTCACTTAATGACATTCATCCCTGCAAATGATGCCAATGGAGCGTGTTCGGACACCGAAATTTTATCGCCGCTGCCGGGGATCGAACCCGGGACCTCTAGCATCAGAGGCAAGTGCACTAACCACTGAGCTATCACGCCCCACAGGGATAGTTCTAACGAGCACCCATAAATTATGTCTGGCTAAATGGATATTGGGGTCATACACATGAAAGGCGCCATTTTGGCGCACGTGCGTAATGGCGTCATGCACACACTATGTATCGTCTTCGTCGTCGGGAAAAGGATCAGGAGTCTGCATAGACCATAGACCATAAAGTTGACCTGTATAGATGTGTGCTTAAGCCAAACTTACCCCAAAACAAATTTTATTTTTACTAAGGTACGAGTTGACTAAGGTACGAGTTGACCAAACTCGAGTACGAGTTGACTAAGGTACGAGTTGACTTAGGTACGAGTTGACCAGAAACCAAACAAATATGGGTAGGAGCACTGGCCCTCCCCCGATTTGATTATTTCGACCGCTGAAGGTGCCAAAGATTGTGTAGCTAAGTTTACCTCTATCACAGGTCCTGGTTTATGAATGTCATTCGACGTGCCATCAGTAACAATAATTCTGATTCTGAATTGTTACTAATTCTGATACCACACTGACCCTCAACTGTTAAAACCACATCCCCCACCTTCATTTGTTACATTGTTTTAAATGTTCTTCCTTTCTACTGATATTGCGTCATTCACATTTGACCATTACCGCATTCCCCCTTCTTGTCTTTGAAAGATAGAGCACAGACAACATCTTACCGGTAAATTAGGATCAGCCAAAGCAATTGCAAAATATGCTCTTAGTCTTAGCTTCAGTTCAATGACAGTTTACTGACAAAGTTTTGCATGTTTCAATCATCAAATCAGCATAATCCGTTAATCACTACATGTACAACGCATATGAGAATAAATAAACGCATTCGGGTGTCCTTAAATTGTAATGGTATAAGAGTTTTGTGTCACATTTTCAGTTCTTTCGATTTTTGGCATAGTCGTCGCCATTGCTTTATGATCATTGGCTAGACATATAGTCACATGGCAGATCAAAAAACGGTGCATGTTTTCTTACCCTCTGATGAATTATCCGTCAAGCAACCGAACCGTTATGGTTTGTCTGGTAGTTACCTCCCCTCCCTCATGGATTTTCTATGAAAAATGGACTAAGGGTGTTTTCAAGTTACACCCGGCTTACAATGAGCGAGTTCAGTTCACGAACTAGGGTTAGTGACAACTCAGTGGTTGGTGCACTTGCCTCTGATGCTAGAAGTCCCGGGTTCGATCCCCGGCAGCGGCGATAAAATTTCGGTGTCCGAACTCGCTCCATTTGCATAATTTGCAGGGATGAATGTTATAAAGTGTACCGTCCTTCGGATAGGGACGTTAACTGGAGGCCCCTGTGCAGGGAGAACCATCCCCTGTGCAGGTTAAAGATCCCTACCGTAATTGTGTAGGCTTTCATCCTGCAAACATGGAGTGGTAATGGTCAAATGGGTCGCGGGACGTTTCGGTCCTGAGTCGTTTCGGTCCCTGGGTCGTTTCGGTCCTGAGTCGTTTCGGCCGGGTCGTTTCGGCTTGGGTCGTTTCGGCCCAATTTCGGGGGTGGGTCGTTTCGGCCAAATTGGTGGGTCGTTTCGGCCAAATTGGTGGGTCGTTTCGGCCTGATTTTTCTATCACTTTATTTACATGTATATATATTTTGTTTGTCGAAGATCAGCCTGTGCCTTTGCTATCTTCACTCGTTTTAAGCCTTTAAAAGGCCAGAAAACAGAGTGCTTTTTCGAACTGCGTAGACTCGGAGATCAGCCTATGTTTTTGCTATCTTCGCTCGTTCAGTTTTTAATAGCTCAGAAAACAGAGGGCTTTTCAGACTGTGTAGACTCTGATCACAATGAACAGATTTATAGGTTATTGAGTCTTTGAAGGTATCACAACGACAGATGCAGACTGATCATAAAAAATAATTACATCGTTCAGTTTTTAATGGCTCAGAAAACAGATGGCTTTTTCAAACTGTGTAGACTATGATCACAATGAACATATGTATAGGTTATTAAGTCTTTGAAGGTTACAACGACAAATGCAGGCTGATCATATAAAATTATTAGGCTACATTTAACAAATATTTCGCATGCTGTTCTCAAAATTTGCGTGTCATTGATACTAGTACTGTAGAATTACGCTTAAAGACCACTTCTATATTAGGACCACTCCGCCATTAAGACCGGTTTTCGTCAGATCCAAATTATTTCTTACATAATTGAATAAGACCACCCGCTATTCAGTATTAAGATCGCTTTTAAAAGACCGAATCTTTATTTCTTTATTGCGACCAGTTTGGCCAAGTCAAGTTAATTTGTATCTCTCAGTCCATCTTGGTCTGGGTAATGTCCACACATTTCCCTAAAGGTGTGAAAAACAGCAGTTTACCTGTACTAATCAGTGTGTTGTTATGACAAGATTTTTTATTCTAGGTGAATAAATAGTTTTAATAATTTTGGTAATGTGCAGCTCTGTTTTCTTCAGAAAGAAGATTATTGTGGAACAATTGTTATCATTAATGTGATTTTTATTGGAGTAATATTGTCCATAATAACATATAATGAGGAAAAGAACAGTAAAGTTTAAGACAGCAAGATTTACTAAAAAGCAATAAAACAGGCACAGTGCACATAAAAAAAAAAAAATAATAATAAATCAGTCTTGTCAGCAATATTTGTTTTCACCAATTCCATGATAAGGGACCACCCAGCTAATAAGACCACTTTTTAGAAGTCTAGAAAGTGATCTTACTAGCGGAATATTACTGTAAATACTGATCATTCTCAGACAATAATCAAGTCCTAGTCACACCTCCTCGTTGGTGCTAACTAGAAACATGGCTATGGATAGAACTTTAAAACACTTTATTTGGGCTATCATAACCATGGCTAACGTGACAGGTCGTTGAAATAATATTCCAAATTTAAATAATAATTACTATTCAATATGTTTTATACAGAAAAAAATGCTATCTAATAAAATCGGACCGAAACGACCCAGGCCGAATCGACCCAGTGCAGAAACGACCCACCGAAATAGGCCGAAACGACCCAGGTCCAAATTTGGGCCGAAACGACCCAGGCCGAAACGACCCGGCCGAAACGACTTAGGACCGAAACGTCCCGGATTCTTCGGGACCGTAACGATCAAGGCCGAATCGACCAAGGCCGAATCGACCCAGTGCCGAAACGACCCACCGAAATAGGCCGAAACGACCCAGGTCCAAATTTGGGCCGAAACGACCCAGGCCGAAACGACCCGGCCGAAACGACTCAGGACCGAAACGTCCCGGATTCGTCAAATGTGGCCGACGCAGTATCAGTAGGTAGATAGATAGATTTTAAGGACTCATCCAGTGACTTTTTAAGGACTCATCCAGTGACTTCTCTTTTTTTTTTTTCTTTTTTTTTTTAAGCTAAATTCTAAATTTAGCTACGCACCCAACTGAGGTAATGGCCAAATATGACCGACTCAGTATAAGAAGATAGATAGATAGATAGATGGATGGATATATATATATAGATAGATAGATAGATAGATAGATAGATAGATAGATAGATAGATAGATAGATAGATAGATAGATAGATAGATAGTTTTTCTCTACAAACACGCGGATATGGATGGTCTGCGAGACCATATGGCGCGATTTAAGGATTCGTTCCTTTCCTCTGACCTCTCACACATGTCAGTTAATGACCTGTGGGTCAGTTTTAAGTCCGAATTAACCACGGCAATGGAAAGGTTTATACCAACTAAAATGACCAAAACAAAATATAGGGCACCATGGATCGATAACACGATCAAGCATCTCATCAGAAGACGGAATAGAATGTATTTTCGTGCTCGCAAGTCTAGCAGCCCTGACGTTAAGAACCATTACAAACGGTTCAGAGCACATGTGCAAAAGGTTATAAGAGATGCATATTGGAAGCATGTTTCCAGCATCTTTACCTTTGAAGATGACAATATAGATCCCGATAGTCCCCAAAAGAATGGTAAAGTTAAAAAGTTTTGGTCATTCGTAAAGTCCCTGAAAAAGGATGCGTTTGGGATCACTTCGCTAAGGGAAAATGGAATTCTAAAAACAGATGCGCGCGATAAGGCTAATATTTGCAATAAACAGTTTCAATCAGCATTTACGCGTGAAACTGATGGTGAGCTACCATCTAAAGGTGCAAGTCCGTTCCCCTCTATGGGGGACATAACAGTTGACCCCAATGGGGTCGCTAAACTGTTAGGTAAGCTCAAGATACATAAGGCATCTTGGCCCGATGACCTGAATGCCAGGGTACTTAAGGAATGTAGTGCTGAAATATCTCCTGTGTTGGCCTTTATCTTCAATCAATCACTTGCCCAGGGCACTGTACCAGATGACTGGCGACAAGCAAATGTAACCCCGGTCTATAAAAAAGGGGAAAAATATGATGCAGCAAATTATAGACCAGTGTCGCTAACATGCATCTGTTGCAAAACCCTGGAGCATATATTAGTAAGCAACATCAACAAGCACTTAGCCTTTGAGAGCATTCTTGCTGACTGTCAACATGGTTTCCGGAGTCAAAGGTCTTGCGAAACGCAGCTTGTAAAATTTTACCATGACATTGTGAGCAATCTGGATGGGGCCATAAACCGTGGCCACAAACAGACTGACTTAATCATCATGGACTTTGCTAAGGCCTTTGACAAGGTACCTCACAGAAGGCTATTACATAAACTGGAGTACTATGGGATAAGAGGATCCACGCATAGGTGGATTAGCTCATGGCTCTCTGGGCGCTCACAACAAGTTGTACTTGATGGCCAAGCGTCTGATCCAGTCCCTGTTTTATCTGGAGTCCCCCAAGGTTCGGTCGTCAGAAAGTATTCACGTGGACATACTTTACATTTCTTATATCTAATACTAAGCAAAATAAGGGGAGTCATTGACACCGTTTTGCTATGATATTTGCAGTATTTTGGCAGTATTTTCTATGTATTCTCCTACTGAGGTCATTTGCATCTTGTTTGTTTGACAAAAAAAAAAAAAAAGGATTTCGAAAGAGGCAGTCGAGTGAAAAATGGAAGTGGAGGCAATGATCAGGAATCGATAAAATCAACCCACAGCTCCCATCAGAGACACCAAAGGGAAAGACACACAAACATGAAACAACAGGCCCTAATGGAAACACCAACAGCGAAAAGCCAAAAGGACAGTTACTTTCCCACAAAATGGCCAAAAGGCTATCCAAAATAAAATAACACAAGCAACACAAACACCCAAAGACAAACCTTAACAAAAATAAACCGCGACAGAAGAACTGCCTTGGAACGGTCAGCGGAAACGAATTCCACTGGGGGGCTTAAATCGATTTTACGTGGCCACAATCCTCGCCCTTACTTCCATCGCGATTTAGACAAATAATTTGTTCAGTCCGCATGAAGGCCAGCTAACTCTGCCCAAAGTCTAAGACCTTGTAGTAGAAACAGATAAGAGCCAACGGTTAGACATCATCGCTCTAGACTTTAGCAAGGTGTTTGGCAAAGTTCTACATGAATGGCTTGAGCACTTTCAAGCTCAGACACGACAAAATATCTTTTACAGTGGATCCAGAGTTTCCTGGCCAACAGGGGCTAACCAGACCTGGTCAAAGGCAAGTTTTCCACGATTTCCTCAGCTGTATCAGGTGTACCTCAAGGTGGCATGGTCGGAACTTTGTTGTTCAGCGCATACATAAATGATCCGCCACAGAAAGTCAGCTCTGGAGCTCGCCTCTATGATAATGACAGCCTTTTATATCACAAGATCTCAAACATAACTGATACTGCACCACTTCCTAGGGATCTTGACAGACTACAACACTGTCCATAATAGAATACACATTGGCAAAAGTCTTTCCTACCCAACCAAATGTGCGCCAATCAGGGTAACAAGACGGAAAATATGTTCTATAAAAGGGTTATCCTTTGGAAGCAAGGAATACACCACAGAAGTGAAAAATATGGAGTGTACATGGTTTCTGGGCCAGACTAGCTAGTTTCGCAAAATTAGGCCTCATCAGTAACCCTCAGATATTTTCAAAATTCCACAATGGAATCAATGATCCCAAAGGACAAGAAAATATAATCTACACTATGATGTAGGGCAGGGAGACGTTTTACCACCGCCACACATTCCCACACACCAGCTGTAGTGAAGTTAAATATGTTCTATAAAAGGATTATCCTTTAAAAGCAAGGAATACACCACAGAAGTAAAAAATATGGAGTGTGCATGTTTTCTGGACCAGACTAGCTAGTTTCGGCCAATAAGGCCTCATCAATTAAACCTGGTCGGAGATTTGCAGCAACCTACATTTTCAAGATACAGGCCCATGAACTGTCAATCTTAAAGACTTGAAAGTACCTGAGCAGCATTTATTTCAGGAACATGTCATGGGAACCCCATTTTGATGTAACTGTAAAAAGGCAAAAAGCAGCCTGGCGTTTCTTTGGAAGGAAGATAACCAGCTGGTCTGAAGATGTTAAAACATGATGCTAGAGACCATGGTTAGACTTATCCTGGATTATGCGACGTCAGTATTGACCCCACATATTGTATCCAGCAGGTGCAACGGCGAGCAGCTCGGGTTGGCAGAGGTGTCTACCACACAACCAGGAGTACCTCCCGAGTGATGCAACACCTTGGCCGGCAGACCTACCAGCATTGACATCAAGATGCTGGGCATGACCTGTCTCTGGACTAAGCGGACATCCATGGTTGCAGGTTCTCATACCCGCAAGCAGCGAACAGTAGAGGATACACACTGGGGTATATGGCACGACATCTTCTGTCAGCCCCGCTTCATCGCCACAGGAATCAGATTTGAGGACCAACTTCCAATGAGTATTGTCACATCAGGGATCCTTGAGGGCTTCAAGAGGGATCGTACAAAATAGAAGTGAAGGCAATGATCGGGAATCGATCCAAGTTACCACAGCTCCCACCAGATATACTATAGGGAAAGACACACAGACACGAAACAACAGACCCTAATGGAAACATCAATAGCGGAAAGCCAAAATGACAGTTACTTTCCCACAAAATGGCCAATTGGCTATCCAAAACAGAATAATATAAGCGATACAAACACTCAAAGACAAACCATAACAAAACAAACCGCGACAGAAGAACCGCCTTGGAAAAGTCAGTGAATCGAATTCCACTTGGGGTGGGCTTAAATCGATTTTACGTGGCCACAATCCTCGCCCTTACTTCCGTCGCGATTAAGACCAATAATTTGTTCAGTCCGCATCAAGGCACCCTAATCATCGGTGCAATATCACCGTGAACACAAACAATCAAACAACCACAGAGATGAAACAACGGTGAGGACTCGACAGCAAGAAACCACTGAAATGCTGGAGCAAAAGAAAACCAACAGTAAGACTCTGATGGGCCCGACAGAGCATCAGGCACCAATCAACATTACATAGAATTAGATTCTCTCTAATTCTCAGTAAACCTTTACGCTGGAACCGTCATAGAATCTCAGGCCTGACCCACCGGCGTGCAATTAAAGAGGGAAGCAAACAATATATATATATATTAATTTATGTATGAAAACTAACAAAAATGTCCCGAAACAAGATAATTATATGTAAAAAGTAAACAACATTAGCACATGGACTGTTTAATAGTATTTTTATTATTGCCAGCCGGTTTCAGATCTTCAGGACAATATTGGCATAGTTTGGCGCCACTATTGTCCTGAAGATCTGAAACCGGTTGGCAATAATTAAAATACTATTAAACAGTCCATGTGCTAATGTTGTTTACTTTTTACATATATTAATTTATATACTTAGTCTTCCCTAAACTACGTACAAACTGTTTTTCAAAGTTTTAATTTGTTCTGCTGTGATGCAAAGGTGACGTGTATCTTACATCACTAGGGAGTCCAAATGATATGGACTTACAGGCAAGGGCTGCTGTCCTTATAGCAGGTAGGTGTAGAGGGGTGGGTGTGTGTGTGTGGGGGGGGGGGGCGTTGTGATTTCTTCTATTTCTACACTTTTATTCATTTCCCCTTTTTCCCCTGTCCCTCCCTTTCTTATCCTCTACTACGTCTTTTTATCTCTTTTTGTCCCTTTCTCTGGGAGACGACACAAAATGACCCACCAGGGTTGACGTGTCGTTAAACCCAAAACAATTGTTAGAGCTTCACCTCCGCATTGCACATTTTCTTAGTATGACAATGCTCCAGTGTTGGTCCTGGGTGTTATGTTATGCACTTATGTATATTGTGATAACAACAACTGAAGAACGACTGATGTGCTCTTTCTATTATCTATTTTACTCAATCATACATATGGTGAAAACATGTAGTAAGATATTCTAACTGACTGGTATTAGAGAGGCCGTTGGGTATTTATATTCCATCGCAGTGCGCTCCAGTCAGGTGTAACCAGTAGCATGCAACGGTTATAATAATATAACACTGGGTGCACTTCATGGGAAGAAAATTAGAAAGGCTGATTCAAATTAGTTTGCAGCATGGACACTTTGTGGAGATTGATCATGAAATCTTTTTTACGGTCATTCTCCCCCTTCTGCTGATTCAAGAAGGACAGTTGTCAGTGTCTGGCGAAAGAATGTGCACTGTACTGGTTAACCGCTTACGTATAAGCCTGCCCAGGAAAGTGTTGATAGGTAAACTGACCGGTTCAAAAATGACCTAAATAGTGTTGAATGGGCCGTAAAACTCCAATACAAACAAACAAACAAAGCATGGACACTTTAAAGTATCCTGAAGCACTAGCGAATTGCTATGGGATTTGGGGCTCATCATCACTAGATCTTGGGAAGGTAGAAATCCGACAGGTAGCGCGATAGCTCATTGTCTCTTAATATCCCCATTGCTTTATTGTATTACCCCTGAGTAATAGTTTGTGAAAAGTTTTAATTGTTTGGCCAAACGAGAAGCGCTTTCAACCCTACCGAGAAGCTCCGGTAAATTCTTCGGTAAATGCTCCGGTAACTCGTTGGTCCAAGTGCGGTGCTAGGTTTCACCGTCTAACCTTTTCGGCTCAGTTTCAGTTCATTTAAACGCGTGACGTAGTTTCGAAACTTTCCCGCGATCAAACTTCAGCGTTTGATGGAACGGTCTTCGAAAAGAGCTTTTAAAAATTATTTCGATGCTTTTTGTGTTTCTGTTGTAATAGGACTTGACTCCTTTTGGTTTTGAGAAACAAGTTTTGGATGTGAATATAATTCTCATGAACGAGAAATTGAACGAGATTCCAGGCGAGATTTGGGTGCCTAAGTATGTTGTTCCAGCCTCTCTACAGTAAAGCAAATCGTGTGTTTGCTATGAAGTTTTAAATTAATTGAAGTCCAGACATATTCGTGCTTCAAGCCTGTCTACGTATGATTTTACCACCCTTTACACTACGCTTCCTCATAATCTTATAAAAGAAACACATAATTATTTAATTGAATGGACATTCCATAGGACAGATTCCCTCTAGCTTGCATATCATTTGAGAAATGTCTTTTTTCACTTCTGAATAGCATAAAATTATACTTTATGGTCATGCCAGAAAGTGTGTGATGTATCACCTTTCTATTTGAAAGATAAGATAAGATTTATTTAAAGTCAGCAGGTTATAAAAAATAAAACATAAGCTCCGTATGAGTTTTTGAACCGATCGCATGAAATATTTACATATGATTTGGTACAAAGTTATTTAGACAAATCAATGGGTATGAATTCTGAAAGTCCTACTCGGAGGTTAAGACGTATCGGCAGATTGATAGAATTGCGCACCCCTTGTGTCTGATCTGTTCTTGTTTTGTTATGAAAGGGACTTCATGATGCCCATTTCCGCTGAAAATCAATCTGAAATCATTGAAGCCTTTAGCTCGACTTCTAGATATTTGGATGATTTATTAAATATTGACAATACCTATTTCAATGGTCTGATCAGTCAAATTTACCCCTCAGAACTTCAGTTAAATAAAGCAAATACTATTGATACCGAGGCCCCGTTTTTTATTTAAATCCATCTATTGAAGATAGGCTTGTTACCTGCAAAATTTATGATAACCCCGATGATTTTGATTATGAGATTGTAAATTTTCCTTCTTGGATGGTGATGTTCCTCGTTCGGCATCCTATGGCGTTTATATCATATCATAATACCATAAAATTAAAAGCTAAAAGGTTGCCTTTGGAAACAAAGAACACATAAAAGAACGAAAATCGGAGACTCGGTTTTATTGAGTCTCTTCATGTACAGCAATGTAGTTTGCAAGGCTGTATACGCCCCCTAGCACCAAGCGGTATTCGATTTTCAGTGAAATCAGAATGGGCTCAATGATCCCAAAGGAAAAGAAAATATAATCTGCACTATGATGAAGCACGGGGAGACTTTTTACAGCCGTCACACGGCTACGCAAAGCCTTTTCAAAATTTTATAGACGTCATTCCGATTTAATTTCAAAATTCAATGTTGGACTTTAATATCTTCTGCAACAAGGCCTATCGTAACCCGGATTTTACGGTGACTTAGTATATCATTCAGAAAAATATATACTTGCAATGATTCAACACCCAATTTCGTAAAATCATTCTTTGATATAAAAAGATTGGGTACAACATAAATGTTGCATGACAGACTGCATGAATGGTAGTTAACCCAATCACGGTTGAGAACTTTGCTTTCGCTCTTTAATTGCACGCCGGTGGGTCCGGCCTCAGATTCCATGACGGTTCAAGCTTAAAGGTTTACTGAGTAAGGTGGCCTTCATGCGGACTGAGCGAATTATTTGACTAAATCGCGACGGAAGTAAGGGCGAGCACTGTGGCCACGTAATATCGATTTCAGCCCCTCCCCAGTTGAATTCGTTTCACTGACCGTTCCAAGGCGGTTCTTCTTCCGCGGTTTATTTTTGCTATGGTCTGTCTTTGAATGTTTGTATCGCTTATATTATTTTGTATTGGATAGCCAATTGGCCATTTTGTGAGAAAGTAACTGTCGTTTTGGCTTTCCGCTATTGATGTTTCCATTAGGGTCTGTTGCTTCATGTCTGTATTTCTTTCCCTTTGGTGTTTCTGATGGGAGCTGTGGGTTAATTGCATCAATTCCCGATCATTGCCTTCACTTCCATTTTACAGAGAATTAGAAAGAATTTAATTTTATGTAATATTGGTTGTCGCCTAATGCTCTGTCTTGTCGGGGCCCATCGGTGTCCAACAGTTGGTTTTCTTTTGCTCCAGCATTTCAGTGGTTTCCCCCTATCAAGTCCACGCCGTTGTTTCATCTCTGTGCCTGTTTGATTTTTGCGTTCTCGGAGATGTTGCACGGATGAGTTAGGAGGCCTTCGTGCGGACTGAACAAATTGTTGTCTAAATCGCGACGGCAGTAAGAGCGAGGATGGCGAGACTGGGCTGCGCATTTTGCTATTAATAGGACGGGTTTGGCATCGATAAGAGAGTAATTTTCAGGCGCATGGAAATAGCTGAATACATCATTATTTCATGAACGAATCAAATGAGACGCAACGGTAAACCATTGAACTTTATGCGATGCTTGTTACCTATCTCGAAAACTATAAAACTTAGCTGCTCTTGAGACTGAAATTACGGAAACTGCAGTTATGCTTTTCTTCAATTACATTACAAAGTGCATATTCTCTGCAAAATTACGCATTTTGACATATTTCTTACAGTACATATTTCAAAGATATGATCAAAGAATTGAAACAAACACCTTACACCTCCCATCCAAGACGCCAAAGAAAAGAAACACCAACATAAATAACTTTCATTATAATTAAAACACCACAAGCGGAAAGCCAAAATAACAGTTTCTTTTCCATAAAACGACCAAATGTTATCCAAAAATAAATAAATAAATAAATAAATAGATAATTAAATAAATAAACAGATATAAGCAGTATATACAAGCAAAGACAGACAATGACAATAATAAACCACATAGAAGCACCACCTTGGAACGGTCAGTGCAAACTTATACTGGGATGCTTAAGTGGCCACAATACTCGCCCTTGGTTCTGTCATGATTTACACAAATAGTTTGTTCAGTCCGCGTAAAGGATTCTAACTCATCAGTGCAACATCTCCGAGAACTTAAAAATCAAACGAATACTGAAACAACTATGAGGACTCGACAGCATGAAATAACTGAAATGCTGGAACAAAAGAAACCAACAATTGGACTCCTGTGGGCCCAACCAGAGACAGGGCATTAGGCAATAACCGACAACTTAAGAAATTAGTGTATGAACTGCGCACACCTTGTGGCTGATTTGTTCTTGTTTTGTTATGAAAGCGACTTCAATTTTTGTGTTCACGGAGATGTTGCACTGATGAGTTAGGAGGCCTTCATGCGGACTGAACAAATTATTTGTCTAAATCGCGACGGAAGTAAGGGCGAGGATTGTGGCCACGTAAAATCGATTTAAGCCCCCCAGTGGAAATCTTCCACTGACCGTTCCAAGGCGGCTCTTCTGTGGCGATTTATTTATGTTGTTGTTTGTTACTTACTCTGTGTATCACTTGTGTCTTTTAATTTTGGATGGCCATATGGCCATTTTGTGGGAAAGTAACTGTCCTTATGGCCTTCCTTTGTTTAGGTTTCCATTATGGTCTGGTCGCTTAATGTTTGTATTTCTTTCCCTTTGGTGTCTTTTATGGGTGGAGTAAGTTAATTGTATCAATTCCTGATCTTTGTTTTACTTCTACTTTTCAATGTTGGACTTAAATCTCTTATGTAACAAGGTCTATCGAAACACGAATTTTATGGTGACTTAGTATATAAATTCAGAAAAATATATACTTGCAATGAAACCAGTACCCGGTTTCGTAAAATCATTCATCGATGTAATAGGATTGGGTACAACAAATGTGTTATATGACAGACTGCATGCATGGTATTTAACCAAATCACGGATCACGGTTAGTAACTTTGCTTCCTTACTTAATTGGGTCAGGCCTCAGATTCTATGACGGTTTCAGCGTAAAGGCTTACTTGTATCGATTCCTGAACATTGCCTCTACTTCTATTTCACTTTAGTATTAAAATTTAATTTTATATAATGTTGGTTGGTCCCTGATGCTCTTTCTTTGGTCGGGCCCATCGGCGTCCAACTTTTTTTTTTGGTCCTATCATTTCATTTATTTCTTGCTGTCGAGTCCTCACCGTTGTTTTACCTTTGTGTTTGTTTGATAATTGTGTTCTTGGAGAGGTTGTTCTGATAAGATAGGAAAATGGAAGTGAAGGCAATGATCACAGTTAAAACATCACAGGAGGAAAGCCAAAAGTACAGTTACTTTCCCATAAAATGGCATTCATAAAGATATCAGCAATACATACATTGAAAGACGCACTATAAGAAAAATCAACCGCGACAGAAGGGCGGCCTTGGAACGGTCAGTAAAAATTATTTCACTGGGGTGGGTGGGGGGGGGGGGGGGCTTAAATCGATTTTACATGAAGCCTTCATGCGGACTGAATGTTTGTGTTTCTTTACCTTTAGTGCCTGTGATGGGAGGTGTGGTTTAATTGTACCGGTTCATGATCATTGCCTTCAGTTCTATATTTCATGATGTCCCTTTCGGGACATTATAGCAAATTATGGGTGTTTCAGTATTTTGAAAATAAGCAGGAATGAATGAAATCACCGAGCTGTCCCGGAAGATACTTGGTAAATCTATAATAATCCAAACCCTTATTAATGAAGGGTATTTTGATGTAATGACGTTTGTGACGAAGAGCATGCTGAGGATAATCTCTAGTTAAAAGAGCAGCATCATATAACTGATTAGAACTATCGTAGAATTTATTCGCCTTGGTGTACAGAATACGCAATACAGAAATGGGTAATGAACTTAGAAATGCAAGCATTGAGTGGCGTCCATGATTCAATAATATTAGGGTCAGCCACTTCAGCCTGGTATTGTTTATTCTAAAAGCACGTAATTTACGTTAACTGTTGAAATAGAAGTGAAGGCAGTGATCAGGATTCGATACAATTAACCCAAAGCTCTCATCAGTGACATCGAAAGGGAAAGAGTCACAGACATGAAATAACTAGTCCTTAATGGAAATATCAATAAAAATATCAATAGCGGAAAGTCAAAAGGACAGTTACTTTCCACAAAATGGCCAAACGGCTATCCAAAACAAAATAATATAAGTGATACACACGCTCAAAAGACAAACCATAACAAAAATAAACCGCGACAGAAGTACTGCCTTGGAACGGTCAGTGAAACAAATTTCACTTGGGGATGGATGGGGGGGGGGGGGCTTACATCGGGAAAACACGCCTATATAATTTGACCCCCTTGAACCCCAATTTTATATAGTAAAACTGGGGTTTACAGGGGTAGACCTTATTTTTCTCATTTCTGCTCTAAAATACAGATTGTGGGTACTCGTCGAGGCGGTTCTAACGAGTACCCACAATCTTTATTTGGAGCAGAAATAAGGAAAATATCACAATTTTTCATCCAAAAATTTTCATTTTTTCGGCGATAAGGGTTACACAGTATTTGTATAGGCGTGTTTTCGTAATGAATCGATTTTACGCAACTGCAAATCCTCGCCCTTTTATCCGTCGCGATTTAGACAAATAATTTGTTCAGTCAGCATAAAGCCCCCCTAACTCATCAGTGCAATATCTCCGAGAACACAAAAATCAAACAACCACAGAGATGAATCAACTGTTGAGCACTCGACAGCAAGAAACCACTGAAATGCTGGAGCAAAAAAAAAAAAAAAAAAAAAAAAAAAACAGATAGACTCCGATGGGCCCGACCGATCGCGGGACGTTTCGGTCCTGGGTCGTTTCTGGCCATGGGTTGTTTCGGTCCTGGGTCGTTTCGGCCGGGTCGTTTCGGCCTGAGTCGTTTCGGCCCAATTCTAGTGGTGGGTCTTTTCTTTTTCAATTATGTCCCCATAAACCCCAGTTTCCTCTATATAAAGTGGGGTTTAGGGGAAACGATCTTTTCATGGACTTGTTCACGTGATGTTACAAATCTAGCAGCTCTATTCTGAACTTTTTTTTTTTTTTTTCATTTTCTTCATTAAAGACATCTCCACTGGAGTCCCATATACAACTATCATATTCCAAGATTGGGCGAACAAGTCCTTTATATTTGGTCGGTGTATGAAAATATTTTCTTGAAACAAAAGATAAACCAATTATAACAATTGTGAAATTTCGAAAATATTTGAGGGTCACTGATGAGGCCTAATTGGTCGAAACTAGCTAATCTGGCCCAGAAAACATGTACACTCCATATTTTCCAATTCTAGTGTATTCCTTGCTTCCAAAGGATAACCCTTTCTAGAACATATTTTATATGTATGGGCGGTCCGACTAGCACCACTTTTTGCTGGACAGGTTTAGAACATCAAAGCGATTTACCAGTACTCGCGTGTGATCAGTGTCAGCATCACGCAGCCCAATCTATTTCTTCAAGCCCCATGGTTATAGACAATTAACTTTGCATAGAGCACGTGCTTTCACACCTCGCCATGAATCGCATTAATTTCGTGAAGATTGTGTGCTTAATGAGCAATAATTAAATGATAATTTACATTGTCATTCAAAGTCCGATCTAAATATATGATTCTATGTGATTCTCTCGCTCTCTCCCTATCTCTGTAGAGATAAAGATAATGAAGCTTTGTTTAACGTCGCATATTAGAAACAATTAACATAAGCTCTGTAAAGCTTTTTTTTGCGACAAACAAAGTATCCTTTAACATATACTTACCTGCCTTCATTTACCGTTCTAGGTGATAGCTCAGCGGTTACCGTTAGTGCACTTGCCACTGATGCTAGAGGTCCCGGGTTCGATCCACGGCAGCGGTGATAAAATTTCGGTGTCCGAACAGGCTCCATTTGCAGGGATGAATGTCATAAAGTGCACCGTCCTTCGGATCGGGACATTAACTGGACCCCCCCCCCTTGCAGAGAGAACCAGCTCCTGTGCAGGTTAAAGAACCCTACCGTAATTCATGATTACTATGTAGGCTTTCATCCTGCAAAACTGGAGTGTATGACTTATGTAATATACACCGTATGTGTCCCCTCCTGGGGTTAAGGCGAAACCGGAAGAAAGAAAGAAACCCCTGAGTCAACTCGGCCTGCATTTGTCAAGCATTATATATGGCAAAGTAGAAGTAAAACAAAGATCAGGAATTGATACAATTAACTTACTCCATCCATAAAAGACACCAAAGGGAAAGAAATACAAACATTAAGCGACCAGACCATAATGGAAACCTAAACAAAGGAAGGCCATACGGACAGTTACTTTCCCACAAAATGGCCCTATGGCCATCCAAAATTAAAAGACACAAGTGATACACACAGTAAGTAACAAACAACAACATAAATAAATCGCCACAGAAGAGCCGCCTTGGAACGGTCAGTGGAAGATTTCCACTGGGGGGCTTAAATCGATTTTACGTGGCCACAATCCTCGCCCTTACTTCCGTCGCGATTAAGACAAATAATTTGTTCAGTCCGCATGAAGGCCTCCTAACTCATCAGTGCAACATCTCCGTGAACACAAAAATCAAAGAACCACAGAGGTGAGACAACGGTGAGGACTCGACAGCAAGAAACCACTGAAATGCTGGAGCAAAAGAAAACCAACAGTTAGACTCCGAGGGGCCCGACCAGAGACAGAGCATCAGGCACCAACCAACATTACCTTGAATTAGATCTCTCTAATTCTCAATAAGCCTTTACGTTGGAGCCGTCATAGAATCTGAGGCCTGACCCACCGGCGTGCAATTAAAGAGGGAAGCAAAGTTGCCAACCGTGATTGGGTTAACTACCATGCATGCAGTCTGTCGTATAATATCCATGTTGTACCCAATCTTTTTATATCGAAGAATGATTTTACGAAATTGGGTGCTGAAGTCATTGCGGTTATATATTTTTCTGAATTTATATACTAAGTCACCATAAAATTCGGGTTCCGATAGACCTTGTTGCAGAAGAGATTTAAGTCCAATATTGAATTTTGAAATTAAATCAGAATGGCGTCTATAAAATTTTGAAAAGGCTTTGCGTAGTTTATGGTACCGATAACCCTGATTAAGGAGTTTAGCCGTTAATAATTTATTACGAGTGTTGAAGTCAGTTACATGACTACACACTCTAGCAAATCGAATTAATTGCGAAATATAAACGCCATAGGATGACGCACGAGGAACATCGCCATCCAAAAAAGGAAAATTTACAATCTCAAAATCAAAGTCATCGCGTTTATCATAAATTTTGCACGAAACAAATCCATCTACAATAGATAGATGTAAATCCAAAAACGGGGCCTCGGTATCAGAAGAATTTGCTTTATTTAACTGAAGTTCTAGGGGGTAAATCTGACTGATCAAACCATCAAAATAGGTATTATCAATATTTAATAAATCATCTAAATATCTAGAAGTAGAGCTAAAAGCTTCAATAATTTCAGATTGGTTATCAATGGAAAGCGACAAAATGAAGTCTCTTTCATAACAATACAAGAACAGATCAGCCACAAGAGGTGCGCAATTAGTACCCATCGGAATACCCACAATTTGTCTAAATAACTTAGTACCGAATCTAATATAAATATTGTCAAGTAGAAAGGTGAGGGCATCACACACTTTCTGACATGACCAAAGTGTATAATTCTTATGCTCTTTAGAAGTGAAAAATGCATTTCTGACATTACATGCAAGATAGAGAGAATCTTCTCTGTGAAAAGCCCATTCAATTAAATCATTAAGCTTTTCTTTTAGAAGATTATGAGGAAGTGTAGTGTAAAGAGTGGAAAAATCGTAGGTAGACAGACTAGAAGCACGAAACTGTCTAGATTTCAATTTATTTAAAACCTCATTCGAATTTTTTAAAGAAACTTTAGTGAATAGAGAATTCTTTTCGTTTTTTTTGACAACAGTTACATTTTCTGAAAATTATCAGTTGGGAATCGTGCTTAACTGCACATGTTCGAGCTGCATTGATAAAATAGGGGCAAAATAGGTATTTATTTCACATCAAATGTATACATTCACATCAAAGGTAAACATTTATTTCAGGTCCGTTTGTTTCTAAATTTGAGTAATTTTCCAGTCTAGTAAAAATACCACACCACATCCTAAGTATTTGTTATGACTTATTCTTAATGATATTAATCTGCTGTCCACTAATTGATTAGTAAAGTTAATGTTGTGTGACAATCCAACCTTGCCGTCGAGGTCTACTGTAACAGGTGTATGCAATATGAATAATCAGACAGAAAAACGGAAGGACACAGATATAAAATAGTATGTAGTAGCATATCATTTCAACAAGGACACGTCCGTCAAGCTAAATTCATAATGGGGTCCGACTTGACCAGGCCAAGTTGACCCGGCCGAGTTGACTCAGGGCCGAGTTGACCCGGATTCTGATAATGCGAGCGTCAGCCAAGGGGACTCCTAGTATAATTTTTCACACCTTTGGTATGGTACGGCCGGGGATCGAACCCGCGACCTCCCGACACCGAAGCGGACGCTCTACAATGGACGCGGACGCTATCGGGGCCGGTGAGGTAGCCACCACTTCCTTAGAAAAAAAAAGACCCCGGATTCGCTCGGCCCGGCCATGGCTTTAATTGCGATATTTTATCCTAACACCGGTCTACAAAATGGACGTTGGTGAATTACTCTCATTTCAGGTTGGGAATGCAAAATGAAAATAACATTTTTTGCCGTTAGTTAATAAATATTTATTAAGTCTTGTATTAATCATTCTTCCAGAAATTCACATACAAAGAATGATCGGGTTATTTAACTCGTCCAAGTCGGTAGGAATCCGGGACGTATCGGTCCTGAGACGTTTCGGCCTGGGTCGTTTCGGCCTAAATTTGGACTTTGGTCATTTCGGCCTATTTCGGTGGGTCGTTTCGTCCAGATTTTATTAGATAGTTTTTCTTCAGCAGAGTATCTGTTAAGGTTCCTCAATACATTTGCACAAGAAAAATATAGGTGTGAGATTTGCATGTTATCTTTTCCAAAACTATGACCCTGATTTCCTTTTAAAGTGCCTGTCCTAGAAGAAAAAGGTCTTGAGATACCAACGATTATTACAGCAAGTACTTTCTTGCATTAGCTACATCTCTGTGCCTTTGAAAATAAATGCAATTCTGTATTTTCACTTTTACCAGGAAAAAAATGAAACTGCTTTCTAGCCTTTTTACAAGTTACTAAAACAGATGCAGATCAATAGTTCACATCAAATACTAGTGACTCGGACCAAGCTTTCTATCAAAAAGCCTACGTAAATTGAAAACCAGAAAAAAAACTTTGACATGTTTTTCTTCATGGGCGCCGCCATCTTCTTTTTTTGTGGTAAATTTGAATGCTCATCATTTATGCATTCCACATTTAATTTTGCCCATCATCAATGAATATACCTTGAAAATTCAGCTATGTAGCGTTCTCCCTGCATACAGCATTATGACATCGCCTATCTTGGAAGCCTGTCATCACTGATAAATTATTGTAGCTGTCAAATTGAGGAATTATCCATCTTGCCAACTAAAATTGTATTCTAAAGCCTTGGAACTAATTCCCAAAAATAACAATGGTACACCATTGTTTTTAATTTAAAACGTAATATTCAAATTTGAAACTGTCTTGCAACAAATTTCAGATACTTTCTAACATAATTTGTTTGTTACTTTATGAAAAGTATGCATTCATTTTCCGAACTATTTTTTTGTGTAACATCTTCCTGATTGTGTTGTTCGGTCCAGCTGCAAGTAAACACATTGAAAAAAATAAAATTTTCAAGCTTTTTTCATCAAAACATATTACATGCATTGGGCTTCTGTGAGTTTTAACCAGCCTGCACATTGGTAGGTAGGTGACACAACAGATCATTTAATAGAATAGATAAATATAACCGTTGTGTTGTCCAGAAGTTCACCTGTCAAAAAATCACTGATTTGTTTATGGTGGCTCATGTGAACCAATGTAACAAACCAATGGGTAAAAATCATTTCTATACCATTGCAGTTATTGGCAGTTGCACAAAGTTTCTGGTGCTGAACAGGCTGCTTTCAGTCCCTCAGTTCAAATATGGGGATAGACTGTTGGCTTCTCTTAATTTCAATTTTTTGTTTTTGATTTATCAAGTATCAAATCACCCATCCAGTAAACACAATCAGTAACACGGGGAAACTTTGGTGCAGTGATTGCATGAATTGTTATAAATTGCATGACTGAAATATACAAAATGAATAACTGAAAGCACCAAAGAAGGGCAATCATTTTACAAGCTAAATGCAAGAGATTTCAACACCTCAACCCAATCAATGAGATTGTTGCCAAATTGGTAGAACTGATCATTTTTGGCTACCATACACTGAATTTAAAATAGTACCAGGTGAGATAATTACATTTTTTTTAATTTTTGAGAATCATTAATTTTCAGTACTATTTAGGTATTTTACTTGAAATTCCTCTGTTGCAGTACCTAAAGGCAACCTTGAGCCACATTTCTATGATAGTATTTTACACATTGTGGTTCTGTGGATTGAGATATCATTTTTTTGCAAAACCAAGGAAAAATGCAATAAATTACAAAAATGGTGACTTTCGAATAAAAATCTTTGGCTTCCATATTCTTACATTTACATGGACTACCATCTGATGAAAAATCTTTTTGGGTAATTATTTGCAAATATGATTTTTTAGTACCTCAAATATAGCTTAGTAACTGTATTGAGGAACCTTAAGAAATAATTATTATACCCGCTTTTTCGGACTCATTACAGTATCTCAGTCAGTGGAGCGTGATAGCTCAGAAGTGGAGCGTGATAGCTCAGTGGTTAGTGCACTTGCCTCTGATGCTAGAGGTTCCGGGTTCGATCCCCGGCAGCGGTGATAAAATTTTGGTGTCCGAACACGCTCCATTGGCATCATTTGCAGGGATGAATGTCATAAAGTGCACCGTCCTTCTGATCGGGACGTTAACTGGAGGCCCCCTGTGCAGGGAGAACCATCCCCAGTGCAGGTTAAAGATCCCTACCGTAGTTACATGATCACTGTGTAGGCTTTCATCTTGCAAACCTGGAGTGTATGTAATGTACACCTGCACGTAATCCTCGTGAGGGGGTGTTGCTGTATATATAGAAAGAAAGAAAGAAAGTCAGATGCACATCTGATTGATCATCAGGAGGATGTGGGTTCGAGACCTGCCAGAATCGGCAACATTCTTTCGTGGAGATTGATCGTGAAATCTTTTCTGAGGTCATTCTCACCCTTCCGCTGATTCAAGAGGGGCAGTTGTCAGTTTCTGGCGAAAGAATGTGCACTGTACTGGCTAACCGCTTACGTATAAGCCTGCCCAGGAAAAGTGTGGATAGGGAAAATGACCGGCTCAAAAATGACCTAAAATAGTGTTGACTGGGCAGTTAAACTCCAATACAAACAAACAAATGGGTAAATTGTTTTCGTGTCAGTCGAGTATCTGTCAGTCTGTGGGTCTGTATGTGTATATGTATGTATGTCCATCAGTCACGTTTCTTTGGAATGGATCACCTCTGAATCTGGTTAAGAATCTGTTAAGTTACACTTATCAAACTTTGCCTGTGGATAGTACATGTGATGTAGATGGCAGTATCATGGCACTGGGCTACTTTTGGCATGACCTTGACCTCAACATGATCCCAAGGTCAGAGGTCGAAAAGTATGACTTTGCCATATCTTAGTGATTGTCCTAAAGTGGAACAGCGGGGCACGGTGTCCCTGTGCACTAAATTCCCGCCCTCGCCCTAAAATTTGAAATTTTTGTCCCTCTTTGCACACTGTATTGCCCTTTACGCCAATTGAATAACCTCTTACTATAAAGATAATCCTTTCACCGTTAATACAATAATCACGAGACAGTTGTGCGTAATTATCGACACACAACAGTTGCACTACACACAGTGTAAAATACCTGTGTTGTGTTCAGCCGAGTGTATATTATGGTTCCCGTTTTATTCGTGTTTACAAAAGGCATTAACCAAGAATATATTAGGGAAATTCTCACATAATGATAGACAACACTGCTAGGTTATGACTAAATCACAGCATTGGTTGAAAAAAGGTCTTGATTACTCAAATTTAGGGCTAAAATTCGGCCCCATTTCAAATGCTTAAAACTAAAAAGTATCCAATTTTTGGAAGACAAATGTTCAATCTGGCCAAGAACACTTTGTTCAAGAAATGTTGCAGTTCTTCTGAAACATAAATGCATGACCTGCAGTTTTAGTATTGCTATTAAGGTTTTACAAAATTAATCTCGTCTACGATTTAGTTTTTTTACGTATGTACCCCACTCACTACATTATGGATGTTAAGGGCCATAAAATGCTGATGCATGCTGGGATTGGTGGCGGACAGTCGTGTTGAGAAAAGGGGACGAAGAAAATTTTAATTTTATTGTTTTAAACATTGTGGTGGTGGCATCGACGACTGTATTTTATAGATTTTAAACCCAGTTTTACCTAGGTTTTGAAATTCATGTTGTAATTTTACTATGGCCAAAGAATTTTAGAACTTTGGCTTATTGCGTCGTAAACAATTGAATTTTTGAGCCGTGGCCATCTTGAATTTTGATGTTTTAGAACTCGAAAACTTCATTTTAGATGTTTCATTTATAGCTGAATTAAGCTTTAAACTTGTTTTAATTAACTGTGTCCCCTGTGTGTGTTGAACCGTGAACGTAGTATTTTTGAACAATGTCAGCAAATGATGTTGTACAATGGAGTGATGGGGTGAATGGAAATGGCAGCCAAAATGTAAGACAGAGTCTGAGGAGTTGTAGCTATCGAAGCAGAAGACCTCCGCAAACTTATACACCTTCGAAATTGAGTTCTGAGTACACGTTAGATATGCAAAAGGCGGCAAGGAAGAATCCTTTGAGGTAAAGTATGTTTTCAATCGTATTTGGGGCACTTCTTTAGGTCAGTACCTTGTCAGGCTAGGGGGAGCGTCTAGTCCTGCAACGACCAAGCATCACCGACTCTGTGAGCACAGTATGGGAGCGGAAGAGATTGGAATGCCCTTCTGGATTCAATTGTTTTATCCGCTGAAGGTGCAAAGGACAGTGTAGCTCAGTTTACTTCTTTGGTGGGAGCTAGGGACTAACTTCCCTTTTCACAGGTCCTGGTGAATGGATGTCATTTGACGTGTCACCAGTAATAATTCAGATCAGATCAGAAGTGAACGAACATTTGCGATTGAACAGGACTTGCGATTTGTACAGTGGAAATCAGTCACTTGCGTTATTGGGAGGATGGTGTAGCATGTGATTCGCAAGAACCACGATTCTAGAAGTCATGGTATTTGATTTATCTCCCTATAACAATGTGATAGCGCTAACTCCAACATGGTACTTTGGGCATTTTTTTTGTTTGATCTGGGATTTTTTTTCAATCGCAAATACCCGTTCACATCCGCTCCCATACTGTGGTGAGGCTGAATCAAGATTTGAACCTACCACTCACGTGACTGTCACTGTCAGCGAAGCAGAGCAGGCCTATTAGATCAGACTGAACCTATATGGTCAGATTTTAGCAATTTAGACCCTAATCAGATTACATGATCATATAGCATTTATCATTTCGTAATGGAGGTATTAAACCACCCGCAATAGCTCAGCTATGGTTGAGCATCCGCCAGCAGATAGGGAGGTTGTGGGTTCGATACTCTGCCGAGACTTAAACATTGGTAGTAAATAGCTTACCCCCTTGGCGCTCAGGGTTTCTGGGTTAGCATTACGGCTGGTTTGTCGGTGCCAGGATCGTTGAGATGATTGAATGATTGGCAACATTTCACGCTAATTTACCATGCAATAATGTTGATTGATTGTAACCAAAATTCACGTAATTGACTTTTTTTGTTTAGCTTTATATGGAAAAATATGGGCAGGGATACAGACTAAGCATTTTGCTTTAGGCGCCCAGACTGCCATAAATTCAAATTTTACATTAAGTTAATAGGCATTTTTATTCAAAATTTAGGCGCCCAGGCAAAAATTTAGGCGCCTTGGGCAACTGGGCGCCTGTTAGTCTGTATCCCTGATGGGGCCACCATTTTTTTTAGCTCATCAGAGCAGAAGGCTCCGGGGGAGCTTATAGGATAGGCAGTTGTCCGTCGTCGTCAACACTTTCAAACGACATCTCCTCTGAAACCACTGCGCCGATTGGGTCCAAATATTATCTGTAGCATGCTTGGGCTGGGGGATTGAAAGTTTGTGTTTTTTTATGAAAATCGGCTGTTTAGTTTGGTTGCTATGGTAACTTAGAGCTCCCATAGACTTATATTGGGAAAAATTGCATTAACTGCCAAGCCTTTGCAGATATTGGGACAGAACTTTTATAGAAGTGTTCCTTAAGCAATCTAGGCAACAACCAGCCCGCAAAGTTAGTGCTATTCATAGCCTTAAATGTTTTCGTTCAAGGTGCAGCCCTGTAGCACTCAACAACAACTCTAATCAGACTCCGCAGACGCACATGCTGAGCCGAGTCTCGAGATTGTGAGAAGTCAGCTTGCTTAGGGAGAATATTTCACCAAAATACCCCTCAAGGATGGTCATAACAAATTTTTTGATATACAATTGCATGTGCATCAGAAATCACATTTCACCTTTGGGAAAATGTTTCTAGAGTTGACTTATATAAGAATGGCTTTCCTCAGACATGGCATAAGCAAACAGTGCAAGCCCACAGTGGACTGTAAATGATGATAATTGTAGAATAATTTTCCTTATTTCTCAACGAAAACATGTTGCAGGTATTCATTTTAACTGTCTTGGTGAGATGGTTCAAATGAGTACCCACATGATGTCCTTGAGACATGAGGAAAATTATCCATGAATTAACACCATTTTTCGATATGAGTGAAATAATCTTGAAAGGGCCGTAAAGCCAAAAGCAAAGAATTCTAAGATTTGCTTTGCCCTGGCTCAATTGTAATGGAAAAAATAAATACATAGAATATAATTCATGTCTCAGTTTTTATTTGATTGTACCTTTACATCAAAGTTTATGCATCTTTAAATACATGTAGTTCTGCAGAAATGCTCTATACAGTGTATAAACAAAATAAAAAATTAAGATAAAAAGAAATTAAATCGACCTTCCCCACCTATTTTTTTTCAAGCTGAAACCTGAAACACACCTATTTTTTTTTTTTGGCCTTATCATACGACTAGTAAGGTCACGGTCAATGGTGGTCAGCTTAGACTGTTTCTTGAAGAAGATCTGGATGTAATCTTGGGCCGAATTAATTAGAATGGTGCATTGGAAATATTAACACCCAAATAAAAGATATTTGTTGTAAATACCTGATGAAAGAGGCGGGTAAGGGAAACAGCAATAAGGTGCAAAAATTAAGCATTGGTAATAAAAACAATTCTCAACAGACCAAAGAAAAAAGGGTCATTTCACCTCCTAAGAAACTAAATATTAACTTTGACAACTCAGTGACTGCTGACCTTGCTGAGACTAAAACACTAAGGGTCACCTTGGATGCGGAAGAACAGCTTGATACTGAAATAGAGGAGGATAGAAATATCGAAGACTGTTGCCCCATTTGCGACCTAGTAGTAACTGATGAACAAAAGGGCCTGTGGTGCGACCAGTGTAATTTATTGTATCATGTATCTTGCTGTGATGTGGACGAATCCAGGTATACCAAATTAAGTGACTCTGAAAGTAGTGTGTTCAAATGCCCGAATTGTGTAGCGCTCGATGAATCCGTACAATGCCTGGCTGTATGCGGCCAAGCAGAGGTATACATTGTATAATGAGTTAATGACATATTCTAACACATCAGCACAGGGAAATTCGTATGCTGAAAAGAAGCTTTTCTATAAACTTATTGAAAAGCAAAGACAGAATGGTCATCAGAAGTTGAGTTCCCTATTTGTTGATGATCGACATCTAACCAGCGACTCGGAGATTTGTGAAGGATGGGTTTCTTATTTTAAGAACATTGCCAACCCTGAGAATGTTCAAAATCAATATGATAACGAATATACTTCCTACATAGTAGAAGTAAAACAAAGACTGAATAAGTTACTAATTAAGGGACAGTGTGTCCAGGAAGAGGAATTAATCCAGGTGCCTGAGGTAGTGGGAAACGTTATTAAGCAATCCAAGAATGGTAAAGCTGCGGATATACGTGGCTTGCAGTCAGAACATTTGAAATATGGGGGTGACGTTGTGATAAACTGTTTGACTCAGCTAGCGAATAGAATCTTGAATACATGTGAAATCACGGCATTGTTTAAGCATGGACTTATCACCCCTATCTATAAAGGCAATAATAAGCCGTTAGATAATCCTAGTTCATATCAGAGAATAACCTTGGCTAGTAATCTGGGTAGAGTACCGTAAAAATTCGGCTATAAGACGAGGATTTTTCCCTCCAAAATGAGCCAAAAAAAATGACCCCGTCTTATAGCCGAGGTCATGGACTGCAGGCTTTTTTCCGGCAATGTTCGACGAAGACCAGGCATACGGAAAAAGCCGATCGGTGATTTTTGAATTGATATAAATCACCGTCCACAAACCACCGCTACGATTTTTCTACACGCGATCCGATGCCATTGCCCCCACACGTGTTTAATGTCATTGCGTGTATCTCTTTCATAAAAAAAAAATGTTTGGAACCGGTAAAAAATATTTTCCCGATAGCTAAGCGGTTGTGAATAGAGGTGGATAGAAAATCAATCCTTTGCACAGCTCCCGAATTATCCCCAGAAGCTCCGTGTCAATCACCAACAACAGCGTTCGACTTTTCCCGCCAACGTCTGCTATTTGGCGCCAAAACATAACCATTCATGAGATCGTACAATAGTCTGATTTTATAATGCAAACATTTACCGTTAGACGTAGCTAATAGTCTGAGGAGCAATTAAATCATTTTCACATTGATTGTGGATTAAATTTTATGACTGGAGGATAAACGCAAATTAGAGACATAACTTGACCATATTTTCACACCTTATCGACACGCACCGCAGGGTGGCAATTATACGACAGGGATAACAATAGTGTCATACTTGAACCGTAATAAATACACAGATGGTTTGTCTCTGAATTGACAGCGATTTACTTACTGGTCTTGTTTTACCGTATTTAAGGACGCAAAAAGACTGGCAGTTGTAGACGTTTTTTTTTCTTTTTTGCACTTGTTCCGACCGAGCGTCATACGGTCAAAGTGCACCTGCCCGGCGTGATTTTGGTCTTGTCCCGGACGGCCGGGAAATGGATTTGTCAGCCCCTGTCGTCTATTAAATAGGAGTCTGTATAGCCTAAACCAGCAAAGCATGTACCGGGCCGACAGCGATACGACGTATCGGCCCGACGTTTGCCGCTATTTTGTGCGGCCAAACAAGCCATGTTAGGGGTAAGTAGAGGGGTTTTCTAACGAAAAAAGGCCGATTTCTCACATCTAACTGACATCTGGTGGTAGCAGATAGGCCCCGACAGATTTGGCAAAAATTTGACCCGTCTTATAAAAGAGTATAAGCAAAATCCCGCCTTAGAAAAGCTGAAAAGGGGGTCCCGTCTTATAGCCGAATCGCCTTATAGCCGAATTTTTACGGTAATAGAAAAGGTCCTCTTGGAATTGTCAAAAGACGACATACTTCCAAATCAAAATCCATTACAACGGGGATTTACCAGTAAGACTGCCATCCAATGGTAGCTTGTTATTAACTGAAGCCATAATGTGAATCATTAGACTTGAAACAAAAACTGAACACCATTTTTGTAGACGCTACTCAAGCTTTTGATAGAGTATGGCATGACTCCATGTTGGTAAAGCTGCACGATGCAGGACTGAAGGGTCGGAAATGGCTTTTTCTCAGCAATTGGTATGAGGAGTTATCATCTCAAGTAAAATGGAAGGGTGGGATTTCCAGCCCATTTACAGAGACACTGGGAGTAAGACAGGGTGGAACGTGGTCCCCAACAGCCTACAAATTCTTCATAAATCCATTGTTGAACACAGTCAGCGACCGCAGTATTGGATATCATATTGGATCAATCTATCTTGGCTTAGTAGCTGTCGCGGATGATCTCCTTTTTCTCTCCAACAACCATAGTGAACGTCAGCTTCAGGCAACTGTTCAAGAAGAATATGCATATAAAGAACATTACAATGTCAGTGAAACAAAAACTAAAATTATGAATATTAATGGGAAAGTGGGCGATAATGTCAACTGCGAATGCATTTTTAATGGACAACCCCTTGGGATAACTTCTGAATATCAACACATTGGAGTAACAAGACAAAGCAATCTGAAAGCACCTAATAAGTAATTGGTCGAGGAAAGAATTCAAATGGCCAGGCGCACAGCTTATGCACTGATGGGTGCCGGTTTCCATGGACACAATGGCTTGAACTTGAAAGTATTAACTATAATGTACAACCTGTATGTACTACCCGGTTTGCTTTATGGACTTGAAACTGTGACTCTACTACAAAAAGACATAGACAATCTGAATAAATTTCATATGAATATACTACGGCAAATTCAAAATCTACCAGAACGTACAGCTGTACCCATTACAGGGCTCGAGAAAATGTCGGTTTGCCGGTTCCGGACCGAATTTGGCTTCCATAAACCGATTTTGACTTCAAAAGAAGATTAAAAAATCGGTCCATAATTCTATAACATTTTAAAAAAATCGGTTCGAAAATTTTGGCTAAATCATTATGTTGTAAAAACAAGCTGACCGTTTGCCACTGATAATCCAAGCATGTATACAAAAACATCTACAGCACAAGGTGTTAGACCGGTTCATAATGTAACTAGGTGAAAATCAGAGAGCGCAATTTTCAATACACAGCTGTCATGTCTGAACATTGCCTTCGAGATAAAATGCCTTTTTTCACCCATTCTAAACGATATTTTTATTTAAGAAATACGCTCCATTGAAACCAATAACATAAACCATGTGTGTATTACGCCCTTGAATGAATTAAAATGAAACCGCATGGCATGATTTCCGATCACGTGGCTTCAATATCGATCGCCATTTGTAGACAAAGCGATTTGTTTCAGGCTTGTGTAATCGTGAAACATGTGTTTATATTCTTTAAAACTCGATTCGGCCATGTAAGATTTTCAATGACACTCGTTCGGCCATGTTTTGGTTCGAGAGTAAAGAAATGTTTTTTCGATTTTTTTTAACCCGTTCAAAATGATTTATTTTGAAATACGCTCAATTAAAATCAATGACATAAAACAGGTGTTTGTTTTACGTCCTTGACTGCATTAATGTGTACTGTGTAAACGAAAAGCGTATGACGTCATTTTCCGACCACGTGGCTGCAATATCGGTCGCCATTTATAAGCAAAGCAATTTGGGCAAAATAAAATGCATGAAATAAGAGAAATATTTTAAAGGTTTTAAAAAGAGAAAAAAAATATAAAGACCATCGAACTGGTCTTTGACTGCCCCACGTCGGTTGTTTCCCATTAGCAGTTTTCAGGTTCTGAGTGACCCGAATATTGGGAAAATGAAAGTAGATGAAATCTGGCTTAGAAAATGAAAGTAGATGAAATCTGAACGATGTGAGCAATAATTGCTGTTTATAATCGAGATACTGGTGCTCATATCTGTCGACAAGTGTAAGCTGCAACATTGGTATGTCATTCGTTACGCTAATAACACATTTTGAAATTGCAAATTGCCAAAGACGTTTACGGAAATTACCGAAACCGATCAGCAATTTCCGTATTTTTTGCAAAATCTGGCTGGACCGATTTGGAGTCTTCAGTTTCTCAAGCCCTGACCCATTATATATGGTTTAGTTGGACTATTTTCTATCGAATTCGAAATACATAGACGGCAATTTAGCCTATTTGGAAATATTGTCAGAGAAGACTGTATTGAAAGAGAATTGGCTGTGAAAGATGAAAATTCCAATAGCTTCTCAGTGGGTCATATATCCTACAAGTTAACAGAGCTAAGTTTAATCAGTTTGTAGTTAGTAGTTTATGTCCACTGTGTGAGGGGGGTTCTGAGGATATCACGCATTTCATGCTGGTGTGCGGGCGTCTACAAGAGGTACGGAAACCGTTTATCGAGAAGTTACAGTCGCTGCTCACAGATCATCGTGGAAGGCAGTGGTGGTCTCAGCTTAACAGTTCAGATAAAGAACAGTTGATCCTTGACAACTCCAAGTTTATGGACATTGACAATGCGGTTAGATCCCATATATGGGGTATCGCCAGGGGACTTTGTTACGTGCTGCACTCCAGAAGATCAGCAATACTCAACAAGTGTGTATAAATTCATGGCCGGGGTGAGGTTAAGAGTTGTGCAAGAACATTTGCTGACAACCTGTATATAGGTTTTTATTGTGTGCGCTGACTTGTAAACTATGCTGCTGTAAATACGTTTTATTCTGATCCACTAATGGGAGCGATGCACACACAGCGGGCCAGTCCCGTCTTATCTTGTGAGATAGTATTTTTAAAGACTGGGTGAAGTGATAGACAACATAAACTTTTACGTCTCTAACGACGGTGCTCCAGGAAGTGGAGGAATTTCCGACATAACAGTAACAGTAACAGCTGGCTCTAGTTTTATTAGCATGATTTTTTTGTTACGAATAAAATAAATGATATTTTTTGGACAATCTGAAGAAAAAATATTATTTTTTTTTTTCATAACGTTTGGATTATGGCAGTGTTGACCAAAAATTTTTAAACTATCATCATTCTGTGCAATTATCTTTTTTGTTCTATGTTTTTTTTTGTTGTTGTTTTTTTTGTCTTGTATGAACCTGAATAAATGTACTTGAAGAAAACCAACTGTTTTGATTTCATAGTAGAATCAGAATTGTTACTGGTGACACGTCAAATGACATTCATACACCAGGACCTGTGATGGGGGAAGTTAGTCCCTCGCTCTAACCAAAGAGGTAAATTAGCTACACAATCAACAGCACTTTCAGCTGTCGAAATAATCAAATCTGGAAGGGCATTCCGATCTCTAATGGTTCTGGGGAAGAACGACTCTTTATAAATGTCAGTTCTTGCAGTAAGGGTCTGAAACGCCAACGAATGGTGATTTGTACAGTGTCTAGCTGGGGGAACAAGGTCATCTGTTGAAATGCTGGCAGCACCCTTTAGACCTTTGTATAAAAGGATGAGCCTACTGTCTTTTCTCCTTTTCTTGAGAGACTCCCATTTTAATTTTCCAAGTATTCCAGTCATGCTCCCAGTTTCAAAGCAGTAATTGCCTGTTACAAATCTAGCAGCTCTCTTCTGAACTTTCTCAGTTTCTTCGTTAAGGACCACTCCACTGGGGTACCAGATACAACTACCATATTCCAAGATTGGGCGAACAAGACCTTTATATGCTGCCTCTTTAACATCCTGAGGGCACTGATGAAGATTTCGCCTCAGGAAACCAAGCAGTCTATTTGCCTTAGTACACATGTTGCTAATATGAGTATTCCATCTCAAGTTGTGTGTGATTGTCACTCCAAGGTATTTAATGGAGTCCACATTCTTGAGGACCGTTCCCTCTAAGGTGTAAGAAGCCTCATCTTTATTAGATCTCTTCCTAGTTATCTGCATAATATTGCATTTAACTGGCTGAAATCTCATGCCCCATTTTCGGGCCCAACATCCTAATCTATCTATGTCAGCCTGAAGTTTCAGTGAGTCATCTGTATCTCTAATTTCCCAGTAGCAAACACAGTCGTCTGCGAACAGTCTTATTTCTGAGTCAATGTCAGTGGAAATATCATTGATGTACAGGGAGAACAATAGAGGACCAAGAACAGTCCCTTGCGGGACTCCAGACAAAACTGGAGCCCACTCTGAAGATTTACCATTAACAACAACACGCTGTTTTCTGTAGCAAAGTTAGGAATCTATCCATATGAGGGTCTCTCCCCCCACCCCCCCAATTCCGTAACCAAATAACATACCGGTAGATTTAAGTAGTTCGTGAGGAGGGGTGTCAAAAGCCTTATCGAAGTCCGGAATAAATGTGTCCACCTGTCCCCCTTTGTCCAAGATTTTTGCCCAGTCATCAGGATGTTCTTATCACGAGTGGGGAAGTTAACAATTTGTTCCAACCCATGATCGTTCATAATGTCAATTAATATTTGTCCTTCAGACTGACTCAGCATTGTGCCTTGTTTACTGAGCCTGTCGGGCCAAACACTGTCTCTGAAGTTGAGGTCACCTAGAACATGTACAGCCAGGAGTTTTTACACTTATGCTGCAACTTAATGCAATCCAGCTGATCTTGAAACAACTGGAAGTTTTCGACAGTACCATTTGGTGGTTGATACGAACTTGCCACGAAGTGGGAAGTTTTATTTGCAGAAACCTTAACCCAGACCGATTCGGTGTCATTTTCCAGTTCCATGAAAGGCATGTGAGGGATGTCTCTGTGAATGAGCAGTATCACCCCACCACTATCTTTCCCATAGACACAGTACTGACAATTTTCAGGGAAAAGCTCAGATGTGGTAATTGAACTGTCAATCTTTGTTTTCTGAATAGCAACAATATGCGGTTGAGATGTATCAAGGAAAGCTAAAAGTTCAAGAATTTTTCCTCTTATTCCGTTTATGTTTATACTGCAAAGTTTCAAACCTTTTACAAAATTCGACTTGGTTTCATCAGCAGTCCAAGATTTGCCTCTCTTATCCTCTGACAGAGGTTCAAACCTGTTTGGCTTACTTAGTTCTATATATTCATCAAAGAAGGAGTCTGAGAAGTTGCAAACCTCACATTTTGGACATATCCAGTGGCAGTTTGAGTTTGCCAAAGTGTCATATTCCGCATCTGAAATGAAAGAAGATTCAGTGTGTATCCACATTTCACATTGATCACACTGAACGGCTTTGTGGCCATTAAGGACAGCACCACTGCAGAGACCACAGTCAGCTTTGCAGTCTTTGCAGCTCTAGATTCAATTTCTAACAACTGACTTATCTAAATCAGAACATGAGGAGTGAAAACTTTTGTTACAGTCCTCACATTCTATCCATTTAACCTTTGCAGTATTTTTTGCAGGGTCTGCAGCGAAACCTTGGGCGGGGTTAGTTTCAGTGTCTCCGGCCAAGATTATGAGTAAAGCCAAGTTTGTACCGCGTGAGGACTTGAAGTTTCGCAAGCCCTCCGAACACCTTCTGTTCCCTTTCTTCCTTGTAATTGCCAAGAACCGGGAAACTATACTACTGCTCTCCTTATTTGTAATCATGCACTCCTGATTTCCATCATCTGGGTGCATTCTATAAGTTGTTTTCCAAAGAGTGAACCCAAGAATTAAGACCACGGGAAACAGGGAGACCTTCATTTAATATACAGAGTAGTGATTTGTTGATTTCTAATGATTTATGATTGGTGTCCAACAACAATCCTGATTCCGAGTTTATCACAGCCAGCACACTGACAACTACAAAGGGCTAGTCAGTACACTGGTCCAATTATATACAGCTCAGCACACTTGTTGTGGATTCTCCACAATAAAAGTATAAGGTTTTATTTTTCATGTATTTAATATAGTTATAATAAGCTACATTAGGCACATTAACTTTACAATAGGTTGCATTACAATAACCGACGTAACGTTGCGACGTTAACGTCGTTGCGAGGGAGTCAGGATAGTAACAACATGGAGTAACAGGAACAAACAATTGAGGAACATTGCAGACAGGGCAGAACAATTACAGGAACAATACAGAAGGAACAGTTGACAGAAAGGAACATAACAAACAGTACATATAGGAACATAGAAGTTAGGTAAACAGCACACAGAGACTTCAGATAAATATATATGAAGGAATCACAGAAATACAACCTCACATGGACATAGCAATATTCTAATACAGGACAAGAAAATATGTGACATTAACAATTTACCATTAAGATATCTTAGCATTCATCATTATTTTTATGTGGCATTGATAATATACATGTAACATTCTGTTGTTCTATTAAATTGTGTTTTGCCACAATACTCAAATATCTGACAACACACGGCGAATGTGACAAGCTACCTAATTTTGATCCTAAGAATTTCAGTTTGCATTACCCCAACCACTAGTGAGGTAATAGCGGGAAAGAATGTCAACAATTATTTTCAATCTACAAGACAAAAAATTTATGATCTAGGCTAGATTACGATCTAAAATTCACAATCTAGGGTAACCAGCAATAATATGTTGCTGGCTTAAGCTTGTCCAAGAAACCAAACAGATTTCCTAGAAAAACACTTCTCTTTTAGCCGAGCGATTTTTCTTCAATTCAATCCAGGTTGAATGGAATGCTGAATTTCATACGTGAAATGAAGCCCTTATCCTTGCCTGACCGCAAGAAAGAAAGAAAAAGTCCCACAGAATTGGAAGCAACGTCTCCAAAATGACATAAATAGTGTTGATGGGGACGTTAGACCTCAAATCAAACAAACAATCAATTCTGGCTTAGAACAAAAAAGAAACGAAAGAAAACAAACGAGGAAAATTAAGTTTCAAGGCCGAATTTTCTCTTGCTTTCTTGTCTGGTACGGGTCTATTTGTAGAATTACCCTAATGTAAAAAAATGTTAACAGTTTTGCTTTTGGATAAAATTCTTGCTACAGTCACTGTCAGAGAGTGTCTATCAAGTACAATTATCTTACCCAACCATTTAGCGGCTCTTAAATTTTGATCTGGATCCCAAACAATTTGAGAGTTTGGAGGTCCACTTGGCCCTTGGGCAGGCTAAGGTTTATCCCTGTTGTTTATACCACAGTTGGCTGTCTGGCATAGGCCTGCTTAGAAACCTTTTTTCTTCAAATAACAATGCCATAAATGAAAACCGCAGTGTTCGTAGTACATTTTTCCCAATTTCAGTTAAAATGTCAATGATTTTGCCAATTCTAAAGGCCTCGTCCCCGTTCCCTAAAAGGGGTGAAAAGACCCCTGCCTTGCCCTCTTTGTTAGGAGTCCGTGCAAGGTGTGCCCTTTTGACATGCAATGCGGCATTGCCAAATGCCCTTTTTTGGAGTAGCACCCTCCCCTAATTTTAGTCTGCAGGAAACACTATATCTTCTAAACTATTGCAGAAGCCTCCGTGGTGTAGTGGTTACACTACTCGCCTTGTAAACCAGGGATCACAGGATCGATCCCGGTGTCATATAATATTTTGACCCGCCTAAAAAGTGACCCGCCGGTCATAATATTATGACCCGCGGGTCAATATATTATTATTGTATTTTGACCCCCCCTATAATATTTTGACCCCCCTCCCTAACTTCACAAAAGTTACATTTAAATGACCAAATATGGTGAGGTAACTGTTAAGCAGTAAAACTATGACAATTGTGGTGGTTTTTCCTGCTGATTTTTACACTTGGGCAGTGTCTGAGGGGTGGGGTGGGATAGCTCTAGATCTGAAAATCTACAGCAAGAATAATGACTATAATATATAAGAAAGGGCAATCATGTTTAAAGGGAAATGGCTAAAAAGCAGCAAAAAAGATAAAAAATAACAGAAAAAAAAAAACACATGACTAAAATGGTACTGAGAGAACCAGCCTATGCACGTGGGGGGGGGGGGGGGGGGGGTGTCAAATTATTTTAGCTATAATAAAATGACTCACCCTTTTTATTATACCCCCGGCATACGAAGTATGTCAGGGGGTATATAGTTTTCGTCTTTCCGTCCGTTCGTTGGTTCATTCGTATGTTCGTTTGTTCGTTCGTTTGTTCGTTCGTTTGTTCGTTCGTACGTTCGTTCGTCAACCTTTACGTCAAAGTTTTGCGTTAAACCTTTTTTATTGCTCATATCTCTGTAACCACAGGTTGGATTCTCTTCATATTTGGTACAGGCTATCTCTATAGCATTACCTTTCATATGGAATATCTAAGCTCCTGGGTGGGTTGTCTGTCCGTCTGTCTGTTCATCTACTTTAACCTCAAAGTTTTGTGTTAAACCTTTTTCATTGCTGATATCTCTGTAACCACATGTTAGATTCTCTTCACGTTTGGTAAAGCATATCTCCATAGCATTACCTTTCATATGGAATATCTAAGCCCCTGGGCCAAGCCCCTGGGTGGGCTGTCTGTCTGTCTGTCTGTTCCTCTAATTTTACGTCTAAGTTTTGTGTTAAACCTTTTTCATTGCTGATATCTCTGTAACCACATGTTAGATTCTCTTCATGTTTGGTAAAGGATATCTCTATAGCATTACCTTTCATATGAAATATCTAAGCCTCTGGGTCAAGCCCCTGGGTGGGCTGTCTGTCTGTCTGTTCATCTACTTGTATGTCAAAGTTTTGTGTTAAACCTTTTTGATTGCTCATATCTCTGTAACCACAGGTTGGATTCTCTTCATATTTGGTACAGGCTATCTCTATAGCATTACCTTTCATATGGAATATCTAAGCCCCTGGGTCAAGCCCCTGGGTGGGTTGTCTGTCTGTCCGTCTGTCTGTTCATCTACTTTAACGTCAAAGTTTTGTGTTAAACCTTTTTCATTGCTGATATCTCTGTAACCACATGTTAGATTCTCTTCACGTTTGGTAAAGCATATCTCTATAGCATTACCTTTCATATGGAATATCTAAGCCCCTGAGTCAAGCCCCTGGGTGGGCTGTCTGTCTGTCTGTCTGTCTGTTCCTCTAATTTTACGTCAAAGTTTTGTGTTAAACCTTTTTCATTGCTGATATCTCTGTAACCACATGTTAGATTCTCTTCATGTTTGGTAAAGGATATCTCTATAGCATTACCTTTCATATGAAATATCTAAGCCTCTGGGTCAAGCCCCTGGGTGGGCTGTCTGTCTGTCTGTTCATCTACTTGTACGTCAAAGTTTTGTGTTAAACCTTTTTCATGGCTGATATCTCTGTAACCACATGTTAGATTCTCTTCATGTTTGATAAATGATTTCATGATACATGTCCCCTCCCCCTCCCACGGTGACCTTGACCTCAAGGTCACGGACTTAGAAATTTTACATTTGGTTAAAGTTTTATGTCAAAGTTTATAGATGCCTGTATGTTCTATTTGATGCTCTCACTCCCTTGGTCCATTTAGAAATTTTATGTTTGGTTTAGCTTTTACAAGCACATTTATAGGTTCTTATAGCTTCTTGACTTCATTCATATTACATACAAGCTCGAAAGATATATCAGAGGGTGACGCTGGCAGGGGGTATACGTGACCCACTGGTCGCTTTCTCTAGTCTGTTATTGATATACTGGTATTTGAGTTCATTCAATTAATTAAACTTTTCATTGAATTAGATGGCTTGTAATACATTAGATTCAGTAAGGTTCAGTATGTGGGAGGGGTTGTAACTTAATGACTTGAAATAAGGGGGGTGTGGGGTCAAATTATTATAGCTATAATAAAATGACCCACCCTTCTTTCCCCATTAGTAGCAAGATTTCAACTTTCAAATATATAATGTATATATAACATTATTTTGAGTCCATTTCCTTGGTTGAAAAAAATACTAGGTGGGGGGTCATTTTATCATTGGTATATTTTGAAACCCTCCCCCCCCCCCCACACACACACACACATTTCATCAACAGTTCAACGTTCAATAGTCATGATTATCCTGTTGTTTTAATTAAGTTAAAAAGAAATAATCAACTGCTATATCCCCTTTTCTTTACATTATTTTGAGTCCAATTCCTTGGTTGAAAAGGATACGTGGTGTGGGGGTAATTTTATTATGGGTATAATATTTTGACCCCCCCTACATTTCATCAACAGTTCAATGTTCAATTGCCATGATTATCCTGTTGTTTTAGTCCAGTTAATTAGAAATAACCTACTGCTATATCCCCTTTTCTTTACATTATTTTGACTCCATTTCCTTTGTTGAAAAAGATACTTGGGGGGGGGGGCATTTTATTATGGGTTTAATATTTTGACCCCCCCCCCCCACCTTCTAAGCAGCAACACCCATTTCTAATGAGAATATTATTCTTCATTATCTTGTTAAATGTGATATAATGATGATAATGATATTATTGTCCAGTACTTTGTAAATTGTTAAATTGTACTGGGGGGGTGGGGGGTGGGGGGGGGTCATTTTATTATAGCTATAATATTTTGACCCCCCCCCCTTTCTTGGCAGCAACACCCATTTCAAAAGAGAATATTATTCTGCATTAATTTTGTCAAATGTGAAATAATTTGTTGATATTATTGTCCAGTACTATTATTTTGAGTCCATTTCCTTTGTTGAAAAAAAGATACTTGTGGGGGGGGGGGGGGGGGGGGTCATATTATTAAGGGGTAATATTTTGACCCCCCCCCCCCCCCTTCTAAGCAGCAACACCCATTTCAAAAGAGAATATTGCACGACCCGCAGAAAAAGCAACCGACTGAAGTTTTTCAATTGTCATGATTATCCTGTTGTTTTAACCAAGTTAATTAGAAATAATCTACTGCTATATCCCCTTTTCTTTACATTATTTTGAGTCCATTTCCTTTTTTGAAAAAGATACTTGGTGTGGGGGGTTATTTTATTATGGGTATAATATTTTGACCCCCCCCCCCCCCCCCCCCCCCCTACATTTAATCAACAGTTCAACATTCAATAGTCATGATTATTCTGTTGTTTTAATCCAGTTAATTAGAAATAATCTACTGCTATATCCCCTTTCCTTTACATTATTTTGAGTCCATTTCCTTGGTTGGAAAAGATACTTGGTGTGGGGGGTCATTTGCTCCACTGGCCCTGTGTCCGTCGTGCGTCCGTGTGTTAACTTTTTCTTTAAACATCTTCTCCTCCTAAACTACTGGGCCAATTGTAACCAAACTTCACAGGAATGTTCCTTACATAGTCCTCTTCTAAATTCCTTCAAAGAATTTTGTTACACCCAGAACTCTGGTTGCCATGGCAACAAAACCAAAAAAAAATAAAAATCTTTAAAAATCTTCTCCTCCAAAACCACCTGTTGGATTTCATTTTTATTTTGCATGACTGTTCCTTGGGTTGACCTCTTTCAGATTCCTTGAAGAAATTTTGATCCGACAAAAAACATGGCCGCCATGGGCGGGGCTTATTTTCCCTTTTTAACATATAGTGTAATGCTAAAACATCTTCTCCTCCTAAACTATTGGGCCCATTGTAACCAAACTTCACAGGAATGTTCCTTACTTAGTCCTCTTCTAAATTCCTTCATAGAATTTTGTTACACCCAGAACTCTGGTTGCCATGGCAACAAAACAACACAAAATATTAAAAATCTTTAAAAATCTTCTCCTCCAAAACCACCTGTTGGATTTCATTTTTATTTTGCATGAATGTTCCTTGGGTGGACCCCTTTCAGATTCCTTGAAGAAATTTTGATCCGACAAAAAACATGGCCGCCATGGGCGGGGCTTATTTTCCCTATTTAACATATAGTGTAATGCTAAAACATCTTCTCCTCCTAAACTACTGGGCCAATTGTAATCAAACTTCACAGGAATGTTCCTTACTTAGTCCTCTTCTAAATTCCTTCAAAGAATTTTGTTACACCCAGAACTCTGGTTGCCATGGCAACAAAACCACACAAAAAATTAAAAATCTTTAAACATCTCCTCCAAACCCACCTGTTGGATTTCATTATCCCCTCGCACAACATAGTTGTGAGGGGGGGATATAGCATTTGTTCCGTACGTACGTACGTACTTTTGTCATCACTCTAGCGCCACGTACGTACGTACTTTTGTCATCGCTCTAGCGCCACGTACGTACGTACATACTTTTGTCATAGCTCTAGCGCCTACATTTCTTGACCGATTTTAATATAACTTCACACAAACGTTCCTTACGACAATATCTGGAGCAAGATCGACTTTCAAGGTCATGACCTCAAGGTTAAGGTCACTCTGGCTATTTTTTGAAAAACTTTGTCATGGCTCTAGCGCCTACATTTCTCCCCCAATTTCAATATAACTTCAAAGAAATGATCCTTATAAAAATATCTCGAGCGAGTTGGACTTTCAAGGTCATGACCTCAAGGTCAAGGTCACTGTGGCTATTTTTAGAAAAACGTCATCGCTCTAGCGCTTACATTTCTTCACCAATTTCAATATAACTTCACACAAATGATCCTTATAAAAATATCTTGAGCGAGTTCCACTTTCAAGGTCATGGCTTCAAGGTCAAGGTCACAGGGGCTATTTTTAGAAAAACTTTGTCATCGCTCTAGCTCCTACATTTCTTCACTGATTTCAATATAACTTCACACAAATGTTCCTTATGACAATATCTTGAGCGAGTTGGACTTTCAAGGTCATGACCTCAAGGTCAAGGTCACTGTGGCTATTTTTAGAAAAACATTTCATCGCTCTAGCGCCTACATTTCTTCACCAATTTCAATATACCTTCACACAAATGTTCCTTATAAAAATATCTCCAGCGAGTTCGACTTTCCAACTCATGGCCTCAAGGTCAGGGTCACTGTGGCTATTTTTAGAAAAAACTTTGTCATCGCTCTATCGCCTATATTTCTTCACTGATTTCAATATAACTTCACACAAATGATCCTTATGACAATATCTCAAGCTGGTTTGACTATCAATGTCAAGGCCTCAAGGTCAAGGTCACTGTGGCTATTTTTTAGAAAAACTTTGTCATCGCTCTAGCTCCTACATTTCTTCACTGATTTCAATATAACTTCACACAAATGTTCCTTATGACAATATCTTGAGCGAGTTGGACTTTCAAGGTCATGACCTCAAGGTCAAGGTCACTGTGGCTATTTTTAGAAAAACATTTTCATCGCTCTAGCGCCTACATTTCTTCACCAATTTCAATATACCTTCACACAAATGTTCCTTATAAAAATATCTCCAGCGAGTTCGACTTTCCAACTCATGGCCTCAAGGTCAGGGTCACTGTGGCTATTTTTAGAAAAAACTTTGTCATCGCTCTATCGCCTATATTTCTTCACTGATTTCAATATAACTTCACACAAATGATCCTTATGACAATATCTCAAGCAGGTTTGACTATCAATGTCAAGGCCTCAAGGTCAAGGTCACTGTGGCTATTTTTTAGAAAAACTTTGTCATCGCTCTAGCGTTTACATTTCTTCACCAATTTCAATATAACTTCATGCAAATGTTCCTTATGACATTATCTCTAGCGAGTTCCACTTTCAAGGTCAAGGTCACTGTGTCTATTTTTAGAAAAACTTCGTCATCCCTCTAGCGCTTACATTTCTTCATCGATTTCAATATAACTTCACACAAATGTTCCTTATGACAATATCTCACCATTTCGACTTTCAAGGTCAAGGTCACTATGGCTATTTTTAGAAAACTTTGTTATCGCTCTATCGCCTACATTTCTTCACTGATTTCAATATAACTTCACACAAATGTTGCTTATGACAATACCTCGAACGAGTTCAACTTTCAAGGTCAAGGTCACTGTGGCTATTTTTAGAAAAACTTTGTCATTGCTCTAGGGCTTACATTTTTTTCACCAATTTCAATATTACTTCACACAAATGTTCCTTGTAACAATATCTCTAGTGAGTTCCACTTTCAAGGTCAAGGTCACTGTGGCTATTTTTAGAAAAACTTTGTCATGGCTCTAGCGCTTACATTTCTTCATCCATTTCAATATAACTTCACATAAATGTTCCTTATGACAATACCTCGAGCGAGTTTGACTTTCAAGGTCAAGGTCACTGTGGCTATTTTTAGAAAAACTTTGTCATTGCTCTAGTGACTACTTTTTTTCACAAATTTCAATATAACTTCACACAAATGTTCCTTATGACAATATCTCGAGCTATTTAGACTTTCAAGGTCAAGGTCACTGTGGCTATTTTTAGAAAAACTTTGTCATCGCTCTAGCGCCTACATTTAATGATGGATTGTAATAGAACTTCACACAAATGTTTCTTATGATAATATCTCGACTTACTTCGACTTTTAAGGTCAAGGTCACTGTGGCTATCTTTAGAAAAACTTTGTCATCGCTCTACCGCCTACATTTATTCACAGATTTTAATATAACTTCACACAAAAGATGCTTATGATAATATCTTGAGCAAGATCTACTTTCGTGGTCATGGCCTCAAGTCAAGGTCACTATGGCTATTTTTAGAGAAACGTCATCACTCTAGAATGTACATTTATTGGAGGATTTTTAAACAAACTTTACACAAATGTTGCATATGATAATATCTCAAGCAAGTTGGACTTTTGCCATTTCAGTGTTTTCCACACACGAAGTTGTCTAGTGCGAGGGGATTTGTATCGCATGCGATGCCTTGTTTTTATTTTGCATGAATGTTCCTTGGGTGGACCTCTTTTAGATTCCTTGAAGAAATTTTGATCCGACAAAAAACATGGCTGCCATGGGCGGGGCTTATTTTCACTATTTAACATATAACGTAATGCTAAAAAATCATTTTCTGCAAAAGTACTTGTGGGATTTCATTGTAATTTGCATGAATTGTCCTTGGGTGGACTGTTGTCAGATTCCTTGAAAAAAATTTGATCTTACAAAAAAACATGGCCGCCATGGGCGAGGCTTATTTTCACTATATAACATATAGTGTAATGCTGAAAATATTTTCTGCAAAAGTTCTTGTTTTATTTCATAGTTATTTGGCATGCATGTTCCTTGGGTGGACCTCTGTCAGATTCCTTGAAGAAATTTTGATCCGACATAAAACATGGCTGCAGTGGGCGGGGTTTATTTTCACTATATAACATGTAGTGTAATGTTAAAAAAGTCTTCTCTTCTTCAAAAGTTCTTGTTTATTTATTTATTTATTTATTTAAAAGTACCTTCCTGTATCTGAATTAATCTCCTCCAATTTTGCTGACTATCACATATCTATAGAGGTCCACCTACAAATTGTCATTCTAAAATTCAAAACATCAGAAATTTCACATGCCCATCACACTGGTGATAGAACTGATGTTTTCAACACAAACTCTATTTATACGACTTGATGTTTCAAAATAAATTCAAAATACTGAGGGAGATTGATTTATTAGACCTAATTATACTACAGTGTCAACAGTTCTCCAGATCCCTGAGGGTTAAAATGGCTTAGTTGAAAAGGGAGGCCGAATCCGACGGAGGAAAGGAAAAAATAAATAAATAAAGAAATAAAAACATAAATCTGTTCATTTTTGTCGCACCTGCTTTAGCAGGAAGACATAGGCGTGCAAGTTTCCGTCCGTCCGTCCGTCCGTTCGTCCGTCCGTCTGTTCGTCCGTCCGTCCGTTCGTCCGTCCGTCCGTCCGTCCGTCAACATTTTACACTGGATGTCTTGTCATCGCAACTCCTCCTACACTTTTAGACCGATCATTTGGAAACTTTGCATGTGCTTTCGCCATGGTATGAGGATGCGCATGTGGTTTGGACTTAATCTTCAAATCAATTTTTGTCACTTTTTCCATATTGTGAACTTAGTCATTTTTAGGTATGCGATACGTACCTCTTGTCATCGCAACTCCTCTTACAGTTTCATATCGATTATTTTCAAACTTTGCGTGTGTTTTTGCCATGGTATGAGGATGCGCATGTGGTTTGGACTTTATCGTCGGATCATTTTTTGTCACTTTTTCCACATTGTGAACTTAGTCATTTTTAACCTTCAATTGATATATGATAGGTACCTCTTGTCATCGCAACTCCTCTTGCAGTTTTATACCGATAATTTTGAAACTTTGCGTGTTCTTTTGCCATGGTATGAGGATGCGCATGTGGTTTGGACTTTATCGTCGGATCATTTTTTGTCACTTTTTCCACATTGTGAACTTAGTCATTTTTAACCTTCAATTGATAATTATATGATAGGTACCTCTTGTCATCGCAACTCCTCTTGCAGTTTTATACCGATAATTTTGAAACTTTGCGTGTTCTTTTGCCATGGTATGAGGATGCGCATGTGGTTTGGACTTTATCGTCGGATCATTTTTTGTCACTTTTTCCACATTGTGAACTTAGTCATTTTTAACCTTCAATTGATATATGATAGGTACCTCTTGTCATCGCAACTCCTCTTGCAGTTTTATACCGATCAGTTTGAAACTTTGCGTGTGCTTTTGCCATGGTATGAGGTTGTGCATGTGGTTTCGACATAATTCTCAGAATTTTTTTTTTTCACTTTTTGCACATTGTGAACTTAGCCAATTTTAAGCTTCAGTTGATATACATTAGGTACCTCTTGTCATCGCAACTTCTCTTACAGTTTTATATTGATCATTTTAAAACTTTGTGTGTGTTTTTGCTATGGTATGAGGTTGTGCATGTGGTTTTGACTTTATCTTGGGATCAATTTTTATCACTTTTTCCACATTGTGAACTTAGTCTGTTTTTACCTCACATATATAGGCTATGGATTCTTCTCAAAGCCCTATATTCATTTCTTCTGCCTTAAATAAACTTATATTTTTTGTGTGGGGCAGGTGGGGAGCAGGTGCGACATCAACTTCACCGAAGTTGAATTTCTGGTTTAGCTCCACTGGCCAAAGACCGGCGGGTCTTATGTTATATGTTATGGCCCTGTGTCTGTTGTGCGTCTGTGCGGTTGTGCATCCGTGCGTTAACTTTTTTCTTTAAACATTTCCTCCTTAACTACTTGGTCGATTGTAACCAAACTTCACAGGAATGTTTCTCACATAGTCCTCTTTTGAATTCCTTCAAAGAATTTTGTTACATGCAGAACAAAATGGCATCGAAAGCAAAAAAAAATATTTAAAAATCTTCTCCTCCAAAACCACTCAATGGATTTTATTCTTATTTTGCATGAATGTTCCTTGGGTGGACCTCTGTCAGATTCCTTGAAGAAATTCGGATCAGGCAAAAAACATGGCCGCCATGGCCATGCCCCACATGACTGCCATGGCCATGCCCCTTGGCTCATTAGCTTTCAAAGACTTATATTGGGAAAAGTTTTAAAAACCTTCTCCTGCAAAACCGCTCAACGTAATGGATTTCATTCTTACTTTGCATGAATGTTCCTTGGGTGGACCTCTGTCAGATTCCTTGAAGCAATTTTGATCAGACAAAAAACATGGCCGCCATGGCACGCCCATTGGCTAATTAGCTTCCATAGACTCATAAAGGGATTTTTTTTTTTTTAATCTTCTCCTCCAAAACCGCTAAATGGATTTTGTTCTTAATTTTCATGAATGTTCCTTGTGTCTACCATTGTCAGATTCATTGAAGAAATTTTGATCAGACAAAAAACATGGCCGCCATGGCCACCACCTTTGGCTCATTAGCTTCCATAGACCAATAAACGGAAAAACTTCTTCTCTGAAACCATAAAGCCTAAAGCTAAGACATTTACAGTAAATATGTTCTATAAAAGGGTTATCCTTTGGAAGCAAGGAATACACCACAGAACTGAAAAATATGGAGTGTATATGTTTTCTGGGCCAGACTAGCTAGTTTCGGCCAATTAGGCCTCATCAGTGACCCTCAGATATTTTCAAAATTCCACAATGGAATCAATGATCCCAAAGGACAAGAAAATATAATCTACACTATGATGTAGGGCAGGGAGACGTTTTACCGCCGCCACACATTCCCACACACCAGCTGTATTGAAGTTAAATATGTTCTATAAAAGGGTTATCCTTTGGAAGCTAAAAACCTGTCTTAGTGGCCACCTCTATTAAGCAAGCAACCTGTCTTAAGCAAGCAGGCATTCAGTTCCCAAGAAAGGCAGATGTGTTAAATTTCACCTGTATTAAGCAAGAACCTGTCTTAAGCAAGCATATTTTGACTATTCCTTAGGCACTTGCTTAATACAGGTTGAACTGTAGTATGTAGCAAAGTTATGTGGTCACCTACTAAGTCCTGCGAACTATGACTCTTGAGTCCAAATTGGCAACGCCCCTGTGCTTAGTAGCTCCCATAGACTAATAATGACAAAATCTTGAAACTTTTCTCCTCTGAAACCATAAGGCCAAGAGCTTAGTATGTAGCAACTTGAAGTATTCATCTGCATAAATCCTGCCAACTATGCCCCTGGGGTCCAAATTGGCCACACCCTGAGGCCCATAAGCTCCCATAGACTTATACTGGGAAAAACTGACAAAAATCTTCTCTGAAACCATCAGTGCCCAGAGCTTAGATATTAAGTATGCAGCAACGTCAAGTGGTCACTCAAATAAATCCTGCCAACAATGCCCCTGGGGTAAAAAATTGTTCACGCCCAGAGGCATATTAGTTCCCATAGACTTATAATAGGAAAAACTTAAAAAAAGTCTTCTTCTCTGAAACCATAAGGCCCAGAGCTTTAGATATTTAGAACGGAGCAATGCCAAATGGTCACTCACATAAATCCTGCCAACCATGGCTCTGGGGTCCAAAAAATATAGAATGGACATTCCTTGGGTGGATCACTTGTTTCTTTTTTACCCATTGCATGCAGGAAAATACTAAATGGGTACCTTGGCAAACAGTGCTGGCCCAGATCAGACCCCACAGAAAACCATGTCTGATCAGGGCCTGCACTATTTGCTAACAGAATTTTCCATCAAAAATAGAAAAAAAATAGGCCTGACACCCCTTATATGACAAATGGACTGGTCCAACATATAGCAATAGAAGAGTCCACTAGTATACCATTGGTTAATGTAATAAATATGACAATTGTCTGAAGTTAGCCGGTGGAGCGACAGGCCCTCTTGGGCCTCTTGTTTTATTATGGGTATAATATTTTGACATACCCCCCACCCCCCTACATTTCATCAACAGTTCAACATTCAATAGTCATGATTATTCTGTTGTTTTAATCCAGTTAATTAGAAATAACCTACTGCTATATCCCCTTTTCTTTACATTATTTTGAGTCCATTTCCTTGGTTGAAAAGGATACGTGGTGTGGGGGGTCATTTTATTATGTGTATAATATTTTGACCCCCCCTACATTTCATCAACAGTTCAATGTTCAATTGCCATGATTATCCTGTTGTTTTAGTCCAGTTAATTAGAAATAACCTACTGCTATATCCCCTTTTCTTTACATTATTTTGACTCCATTTCCTTTGTTGAAAAAGATACTTGGGGGGGGGGCATTTTATTATGGGTTTAATATTTTGACCCCCCCCCCCCCCACCTTCTAAGCAGCAACACCCATTTCTAATGAGAATATTATTCTTCATTATCTTGTTAAATGTGATATAATGATGATAATGATATTATTGTCCAGTACTTTGTAAATTGTTAAATTGTACTGGGGGGGTGGGGGGTGGGGGGGGGGGGGGTCATTTTATTATAGCTATAATATTTTGACCCCCCCCCCCCCCCTTTCTTGGCAGCAACACCCATTTCAAAAGAGAATATTATTCTGCATTAATTTTGTCAAATGTGAAATAATTTGTTGATATTATTGTCCAGTACTATTATTTTGAGTCCATTTCCTTTGTTGAAAAAAAGATACTTGTGGGGGGGGGGGGGGGTCATATTATTAAGGGGTAATATTTTGACCCCCCCCCCCCCCCTTCTAAGCAGCAACACCCATTTCAAAAGAGAATATTGCACGACCCGCAGAAAAAGCAACCGACTGAAGTCGGTTTTTTCTAAGAGTGCCCTAAAATCACCATGTCATTCTGTCAGTCTGTCAATCTGTCATTCTGTCTGTCCGTCCGTAACCCGTTTGTGAAAATTGGTGATAGTGACTTAACCGCTTTGAATATTTAAACAATTTTTGGCATACTGATAGATATCAATGAGATCTAACCAATGAACTTACGAAATATTACATTCCATTTAGTATAGCCTCGCCGAGGCGAAAAATGTGAAAATTTTCGAACATTTTTGAACTGCTTCTCCTCGGAAACCGTTGGGCCGATTGAAGTCAAATTTCATATGGAGCCTCTATGGGATGGGGGAAAACAAAATTTGCTCATGGGGTCAAGGTCACGTGACCAAAATGGCCGCCAAGCCATATATGGTTTGTCTGTCTGTCCGTCCGTAACCCGTAAGTGAAAATTGGTGATAGTGACTTAACCGCTTGGAATATTTAAACAATTTTTGGCATACTGATAGATATCAACGAGATCTAACCAATGAACTTGCGAAATATTACATTCCATTTAGTATAGCCTCGCCGAGGCGAAAAATGTGAAAATTTTCGAACTGCTTCTCCTCGGAAACCGTTGGGCCGATTGAAGTCAAATTTCATATGGAGCCTCTATGGGATAGGGAAACCAAAATTTGCTCATGGGGTCCAGGTCACATGACCAAAATGGCCGCCAAGCCATATATGGTAAAAACCCTTCAAAATAGTCATCTGCAGAACCACTGGGCAGATTTCCACGAAACTTGATAAATAGCATCTGGGATGTAGGCCTATCATAAATTGCTAAAATGGTGACCCTGGGTTGACCTTGACCTTCTTTGGGTCCGTCCGTAACCCGTTTGTGAAAATTGGTGATAGTGACTTAACCGCTTGGAATATTTAAACAATTTTTGGCATACTGATAGATATCAATGAGATCTAACCAATGAACTTACGAAATATTACATTCCATTTAGTATAGCCTCGCCGAGACGAAAAATGTGAAAATTTTCGAACATTTTTGAACTGCTTCTCCTCGGAAACCGTTGGGCCGATTGAAGTCAAATTTCATATGGAACCTCTATGGGATGGGCGAAACCAAAATTTGCTCATGGGGTCAAGGTCACATGACCAAAATGGCCGCCAAGCCATATATGGTTTGTCTGTCTGTCCGTCCGTAACCCGTTTGTGAAAATGGTGAACGTGACTTAACCGCTTGGAATATTTAAACAATTTTTGGCATACTGATAGATATCAATGAGATCTAACCAATGAACTTGCGAAATATTACATTCCATTTAGTATAGCTTCGCCGAGGCGAAAAATGTGAAAATTTTCGAACTGCTTCTCCTCGGAAACCGTTGGGCCGATTGAAATCAAATTTCATATGGAGCCTCTATGGGATGGGGGAAACCAAAATTTAATATTGCTCATGGGGTCCAGGACACATGACCAAAATGGCCGCCAAGCCATATATGGTCTGTCTATATGTCCGTCCGTAATCCGTTTGTGAAAATTGGTGATAGTGACTTAACCGCTTGGAATATTTAAACAATTTTTGGCATACTGATAAATATCAATGAGATCTTATCAATGAACTTGCCAAATATTACATTCCATTTAGTACAGCCTCGCCGAGGCGAAAAATGTGAAAATTTTCGAACTGCTTCTCCTCGGAAATCGTTGGGCCGATTGAAGTCAAATTTCATATGGAGCCTCTACGGGATGGGGGAAACCAAAATTTCCTCATGGGGTCCAGGTCACATGACCAAAATGGCCGCCAAGCAATATTTGGTAAAAACCCTTCAAAAATAGTCTTCTCCAGAACCACTGTGCAGATTTCCACGAAACTTGATAAATAGCATCTGGAATGTAGGCCCATCATAAATTGCTAAAATGGTGACCCTGGGTTGACCTTGACCTTCTTTGTGCCTAGGTCAAACTTTGACACATATGCTTTTGTGTTGGATTTTATCCTGCAAACGATTCAGAATACAGTACTAAAGTATAAGATATATTTTTGCTCCTTACGATAAGGCGCATTAATTGGGGGAACCGTTTTATGTCCAGGTCACATGACCAAAATGGCCCCCATACCCATATATGGTAACACTCATAAAGCTAAAAGCATCCGGCGGGTCGTGCACTTCAGCTGAAGCACTGGTTATTCTTCATTATCTTGTTAAATGTGATATAATATGTTGTTTTATCCATTTTCTTGACATGATATTATTGTCCAGTACTTTGTAAATTGTGTGTGTGTGTGTGGGGGGGGGGGGGGTCATTTTATTATAGCTATATTTTGACCCCCCCCCCCCCCTTTCTTGGCAGCAACACCCATTTCAAAAGAGAATATTATTCTGCATTATCTTGTTAAATGTGATATAATATGTTGTTTTATCAGTTTTCTTGACATGATATTATTGTCCAGTACTTTGTAAATTGTGTGTGTGTGGGGGGTCATTTTATTATAGCTATATTTTGACCCCCCCCCCCCCCCCCCCCCCTTTCTTGGCAGCAACACCCATTTCAAAAGAGAATATTATTCTGCATTAATTTTGTCAAATGTGAAATAATCTATTGATATTATTGTCCAGTACTATTATTTTGAGTCCATTTCCTTAGTTGAAAAAAGATATGTATTGGGGGTGGGGTCATTTTATTATAGTTATAATATTTTGACCCCCCTACCCATGTTGTCAGATCTGCAAAAGACTCCTTGCAATACCCATTTCTTATCTTGTCAATACCTATTTATCGATAAAAGTCCACTTCTGATTTATTTTGCTGAAGTTTTAGGGGCGGGTCAAAATATTATAGGGGAGGTCAAAATATTACTGTAATATATTGACCCGCGGGTCAAAATATATACGGGTCAAAATATTATCTGACACCGGGTTTCTCCAGACTTTCGGATGAGTCTTTAAACCGAGGTCCCGTCTCCATATGACCTTAGCTGTTGTTGGGACATAAAACTAAAACACTCACCCACTCTAAACTATTGAAGTTACACTTCTGAAACTTTGCTTATTTTTGGCATTGCGCTTGTAATATAGAATATATTGGGCTACTTTTGGTGTGACTTCAACCTCAACATGACCCCAAGGTCAAAGGTCAAAAAGTATGACACTGCCATATCTTCTAAATTATTAGAGTTACACTTCTGAAACTTTGGTTATTGGATGGCCCTTGGAATATATATTATATATTGGGCTACTTTTGGTGTAACCTCGACCTTAACATAACCCAAAGGTCAAAGGTCAAAAAGTATGACTTTGCCATATCTTCTAAATTATTGGAGTTACACTTCTGAAACTTTGGTTATTGGATGGCCCTTGGAATATAGAATAAAATGGGCTACTTTGGGTGTGACCTTGACCTCAACATGACCCCAAGGTCAAAGGTCAAAAATATGACTTTGCCATATCTTCTACACTCAGGGGTTTTCCTACCAATTTGAAACCGGGGCCAGGGGCTGTTGAATTTGGGAAAAGAAGCACTCAGATTTGCAAATTTGGGAAAAATTGCTCGCGGATCAACAAAGGGGGTCTTTCAAGGTATAGGAAATTTGCATTGGTTTCTGCCCACGCTTGGATTTTGATGAAATTATGCACAATAATTTTCTTGGGTATAGCCATTATAATTACGATGCATTCACTTTTAAATTTTATTTCCATAGTAAATTTATTACATATTTTATGAAGTCTCTAACACAACAGATGGTTCTCTCATATAAACTTGTGTACAGTATTCAGTGTTTCATATATCTAATGCTGCTATGTTTTATGAATTAAAGCCATAATTGGTGAGTTAGTTGATACTATGAATGACCTCATATGTCTAGTAATAGTGGCTGGGCATTCAGTTTTCTTTGATGGTGTCCCCATATTTCAGCTCCTATTTTTGTATTCATTAAAATTTTATATGCATTTTTACCATGTTCCAATTTTTGTCAAGACACCATTTTAGCACAAAAACTATCCACATATTTTAGGAACATGTTGATGAATTTTGATGGAAATTGAGGACCGGTAACATTGTGTTTTAACAGACTGAATACTGATAGTCCTGATTCAGCAAAATATGAAATTATATGATTATCATGTTTTGGTGATGCTGTTTAATAATACTTTACAATTGCTTTCAATTTGGATGGCTATAGTATAGTATGGTTTGTGTAAGTAGTTCATAGCATAATTATAAGTATTATTTCAAAACATCCATTCAGTAAATTTGCCCCCTATGGAACAAACTATTTTTGTCTACAGAACTATACCGCAAAGGTTTTGATGACAAACGTCATCAAACGCACCCATGTAATCATGTGCACAGTTTTCTTTCTGTCTTTCTTGTCTAATTTGGTATTGGTGCTAAGGTGATGTTTAGATTTAACATTCAAATCAACAACATATCTGTCACTTTAGATGTTGCTTCAGATTTTGTGAGATTTGTTATCCGACTCGAGATAAAGTCAAACTGTTGTTTGTTTATTTAACCCTAACTGTCCATTTAAAAAGAAAGGTTTACTCTAGGGAAAATCAATAACACTTGAGATTACTTTTCCTGGACATTAAGTTTTCAGAATTTGTATCTGCATAGGCATCATAGTGCTTCCTGAAGCTGTATTCCAAAGCCATTTGAATTTGCTTTTAGAATTCACATGGTCGTACATTTGTCATTGTTCCGAAACTTAGGTGATCATGATTGTGTTGTCTATATATTTGTATAGGTCTTTCACTTCATTTACCTATCTCAGCAGTTGTTGCAGTAATTACAAAGCACATTATGTAAGATAACAAGAAGCATTTAAACTGTTGATAATAATTATTCAATCTGTGAGTAGTTATCGCATTACTCATAGGATTTTAAATTATTTTCAGTAAATACATTGTGATGCTTTTTCTGTCCAAACACTGCAATGCTCTTTCTAAGCTGAGTGATACATTGCACAGAAATGTACTGGTAATTATTAATGAACAAAAAGCAAGCAAGAACAGTGCTGTAAAAAGGTGAATTTGCATTCAGCAGAAACATTCAAGAAGTGGTTGAAAGTTTTACAACCAGAAAAAAATACTAAACGCTCACTTCCGATAAATTAACCACTATATTGACAAAGTAAATTGAAAAAATAATACACTAAAAAACGTCAACAATTACAATACCAATGCAGAAAAGAGACATATTTATGCATGTGTGCTATAAGGAAGGAAACTGTTTCTCTCCCTGTCTAATAGCAAAATTTCTCTAGGTCATGGGACAGCTTTGTTTACACCAAATATTCTGCGCCTCATCCATCAATGATATCTTTTGCAACAGAAACTTAATATCAGTGACATTTCGATTTTTGGAAATGCTAACCAATAATTACTGTAACTTTTTTGTTGGGATAATAATCCAGCGTTCATAAAGACAGAGTATATCTAAGGCTTAATCTGGCCATGGATTTATCAACAGAACTATTTTTACTAGTAACAACAAACCACTGACCATTGCGTCCTTGCATACCAGCTTGGTATGAAAATTAAAATAATGGATCTCCTTGCCTTACACCTATTTGTGTAGCATGACTTATGCAAAGTCATTAAATAAAGTTGCACATGTTCATAATAATTTTGCTGCTAATAAAAAAGCAAAATATGTTTTTAAGCCTAATTTGTTGATTAGAATACCTTATGATTTACTATCTACTATTTTGGATAGATCATAGTGTATAAATGAAAGGAAAATATCAGAAATTCATGATATTTTAATAGTTTCTAAGCTAGATCAGCTCAATATGTATTCATTTTGATTTGTATAATCTTATTTTTATTACGTAAGTGTTATGAATTGCCTTTTTGTAAGGTTCTTAGATGATTTCAATAAAATAGTAAATTTTGCGGAAACAACTTACATCCATTAAAGGTGTAAAACTACAGTGTTACCGGTTTTGGATTTTCATGAAATTTGGCATAGCTAAAGAAGATACATATGGCAAGTTTTCTTAGCAAAATGAAATCTTGACAAAGACTAGAACATATTTATCCTAGGGATTGAATTTTAATAATTTTTTAAAATTTTAATTAAAAAATGAGATTTTTGATAATTATGTTATCAGAAAATGTAAACTTAAATTAATTCAAAAGGTTTTTTAGTATCAAAGGAATGCCTATGGAGTTCTGCTTTCAATCCAGTTCACAGATCTTGAAACTAAATAAAACATAAGATTTAAGATGCACTTATTTAGAGACAGACACCAGCTCATGGAGGGAGTCAGTTAGAGTGGCCTCCTGAGTCCTACTTTGATTTATATAATTTATTAAATACATTTTTATAGGTTGTATGCGCTGAGTTATTAATATACAACATTTAAAGAAAAAACATGCATGGGCACAGATGAAAGACCCCCTTTGGAAAATTTGGTTGGAAGATATAAGAAATGTGATATGCATATTTAATAATGCTTAAATGCGAATTTGATCATGTTGTTGAAAGAACTTTGAAAAAAAAGTGTGAAATAATTCATGGATTTAAACATAATTCTGTAAAACATAATAGAAATCTGTTTACTTGACTAGTTTGGAATATGAGATGTGTGGAACTGTTTGTAAAACTGATACAGATAGAGTCACTTTCACTACAGCAGTATAGAGATCAAGAGGCTAACTGATGATATTTGAAAGACACTCTTATCAGTTCTCCATAAAAAAAGAAAACATATTATCATAGGGGAGGGTACACATTAGATATGTGTCTACAAGGCATTTCTAATGACTAGTACCCTGTTTGGCCCAGATGAGATGTTGTGGCTGATTCTAGCTGTTTGCTGATCTTTGGTGGCGGGGGTTGACAATCAACCCAAAATTCTCAAGCTTTTTTGAAAGTCTTTTCAAGTAATATTGGCCGTTGTGCGACATTTTTGAGTAGAAGTGAAAAAGAAAGTCGGAAAACTGATTTCAATCGGAAGTTGACTGCCGGCTTTTCTGTTTGTGTGAAATATGATCGTTAGGAGACTGGTTTCCAGTTTTCTGACTGAGCGCTCAATAATGGGACAAATGTGCTGTAATTTCTCGGGAAATCGTCGTCTGCGCAGACTCCAAAGACAGAACATGCGCCAGACGTTGACTGCACCACTGCACAAGTAAGATGGTCGATATTTCCCACCTTGTGTGTTGATATTGCAACGAAGCACACAAAGAGAAAGTTGCGCTGGGAGAATGCACAGTGAAACCAAAATTATGGACGAAGAACAACTTTGTTTTCGTTTTTGAAAGGAAGGCTTCCCGTGTGGCAATTTTTGTCTCAAAAGCAAGCAGAGAAAATTAAATAAACAGTCACATTGTTTTGTAGAACATAAGGCCTAAAATAAAATGTTCTGTTTCTGATTTCCTGACCCACTCTTCAAATTTTCTGCCAACTGTATTTTTTTACGCAAAATCTAAAAAAAAAAAAAGATTATACACATTCAAAACTTCATTGCGTAAATTTGCCAATACCACAGTGTTGCCTGATTGTCCGATTTGGGTTAAAATCGCGTCAAACAAGTTCATTTTCATGGTCGGGTGCCCGCCAGGCAGCCCGAAAATTTTGATTGCATTTTGTTCCAGGGTTTTCGGAAGCCCCGTGTCTCCGACGCAGGCGCACAATACTTCTTTGAAGCCTATTATGACAATAAAAATTATTCGAAACATGTTTTTACCGCCTGCAGCCATCAGGTTTTTCCTCACATTGATGCTAATGAGATGTGGCTTGTTGTTAGAAGCAGTACCGGTAAACAAGTCCATCCCGTCTAAAATGACGAAAGGATAACTTGGCTGACCATGGATAGATGCCCGACTGATGAGGAAAAAAGAAAAATTACAGTGAAATTTCGCCATTAAAAGACTAATTCTGCTTTAAAAAGCTTATTTAGAAGGGTGCAGTTATTCTTTCTTCATGTTTTCTGCACACAATGTCCTCTGGTCAGGCACCACCTTTGAACAGTCCCAAAGGTGTCTTAACCCTTATTCTGCTGTTCATGACAACTCCTACCTTTGCAAACAGTGTAAAGGCAAACAGTGTAGAAGCCATCTGATCAGGATCTACACTGTTTGACATTCAGTTTATGAATGTGTAGGAATAAATTACATCAAGTGATCTGATTGGTTGAAAGTCAGAAATGGGTGTGGCTAAATTGAATATTCAGCAGGATAAGGGTTAATATAGGAATTTTACTTATGTCATAGAGCTCTCAGGGCAGATAATGAGTCCCTGAGGTCGCTATAAGTAACTCAGATCTCATGTCCAAAAAAAAAGTATGGGATGCATATTGGAGACATGTTTCAAATATCTTCAACCCCTCAGATACAGACACTAATATAGCAGACTGTACCAAAAAAACCTTGTGACACGAACTACTTCCACATTTCTTCTACAATTTTGTTAAATTTTTATGCCCCTGTAGGAGGGCATATAGTTTTTGTACTGTCCGTTTGTTTGTGGGTTTGGGTTTGTGGGTTAGTCCGCACTTTTTATGCCCCCGCCATTTGAAGAATGGTGGAAAGGGCATATAGCATTGCCCCTATCCGTTCGTCTGTCTGTGCGTCCGAAACTTAAATGTGGTCAATAACTTCCTTATTTCTTGATGGATTTTAAAATTACTTGGCAGAAATGTTAACCATCATGAGACGACGTGTCACATGCAAAACCCAGGTCCGTACCTCCAAGGTCAAGGTCATACTTAGAGGTCAAAGGTCAAAAAAGTGTCCAAAACTTAAACGCAGTCAATAACTTTCTTATTTCTGGATTGATTTTAAAATTACTTTGTAGAAACGTTTACCATCATGAGACAATGTGTCACGTGCAAAACCCAGGTCTGTACCTCCAAGGTCAAGGTTAAGGTCATATTTAGAGGTCAAAGGTCAAAAAAGGGTCCGAAACTTAAACGCAGTCAATAACTTTCTTATTTCTGGATGTATTTTGAAATTACTTTGTAGAAATTATAACCATCATGAGACGATGTGTCATGTGCAAAACCCAGGTCCGTACCTCCAAGGTCAAGGTCATACTTAGAGGTCAAAGATCAAAAAAAGTGTCCGAAACTTAAACACAGTCAATAACTTACTTATTTCTGGATGGATTTTGAAATTACTTGGCAGAAATGTTGGCCATCGTGAGACAATCTGCCTCACACAAAACCAAGGTCCTTACCTCCAAGGTCAAGGTCATACTTAGAGGTCAAATGTGAAAAAAGGGTCCAAAACTTAAACACGGTCAATTACTTTCTATGCAACATAAGACATATATTCAGGCAGGGGCATCCGTGTCATATGGACGCATTTCTAGTTTTTCCTCAAATTGGCTCCCAAAGGGGCATTGCTCAATAGTGACAGCTCTTGTTGTCTTCTTCTCCACTTAAACTGCTGGGTTGGTTGACACCAAATTACATGTAGAGCCTCTATGGAAAGAGGGGAATGAAAGTTTGTTCGTAAGGATTGGTTCACATGACCAATATGGCCGCCCAGCCATATATGGTAAAACCTTTAAAAATCTTCTCGGGAACTAAATGGCCGATCATGTTGACACTTGGTATGCATCATCGGGGACTTTGGCCCTACCAAATTTGTTCAAATGATGACCTTTGGTTGACCTTGACCTGTTTACTTCAAGGTCAAATTTGGTCACTTAGACATGTGTATGGAAAAAAGACAAAACGTGGATATTTCTGATTGCATGGTAGTCTGAGGCATCAGAAAAGATGTTTGCAATCAGCTGTATGGAAGTTTACACCCCCGCCCATCGGGGCTTGAAGAAATAGATGGGCTGCATGATGCTTCCACGCAGAGCTGAAACCGATCGCACACGAGTACTGGTAAACGGCTTAGAGGATCTAGGCCAGCCCAGGCAAAGCGGTGCGAGTCCGACCGTCCATGCTTATAAACCCTATTGGTTTCATTGGGTGACAGGGCATGAGATGTCATTTCATCTCAAGGTCGGGTAAAAGTCCCACAAAATTTGAAGCAACGTCTCCAAAATGACCTTTACAGTGTTGACGGGGATGTTTAACCTCAAATCAAACAAACAAATGTATGGAAGTTTATCCATTCCCAAGGTCAAGGTCATTTTCTGACCTTGGTCCTGGATGGCTCAGATTCAGTTTATTATGCCCCCGCATTGGGTGATTTGGCATGATGATATAGGTTCAAAATTTTATTCAGCTATACCCCCACCCCCCCTTCCCAATGCCCATGACCTCAAGGTCAAGGTCACAGACTTAGAAATTAATTAATTTTAAAAGTTTTAAAGAGCTCATATTTGCCCAACCACATGATGGATTAAGTTTAAATTTGCCATGGTGATAGATACAGGTCCTAAGGTTTATTGGGCAATACCCCTATCCCAGGGTTCTCACTAGGATTTTGAAAATTGGAGTAAAAATGCTGTCCTCCAGAAAAAGTTGGAGTTTTACCATACTTTTCTATTGAGACTTTCCAAAAAGTTGGAGTCAGAAATGAAAAGTTGGAGTAAATAACTCTAAATTAAGAGTTAACAAGAACTCTGTATCCATGCCTTAGACTTCAAGGTCAAGGTCACAGACTCACAAATTTTTATTGTTAATTTAATAGTTCATATTTGCCAAACCATATGATGGACTGTGTTTATATATGGTACGATGATAGATACAGAACCAAAGTGATATTCAACAATACCCCACCCATGCACATGACCCCAAGATGAAGGTCACAGACATTTAAGTCTTTAAATTCAAAGTATGTTAAGTGCTGACATTATCCAAACGATATAATGGACTTGCTTCATATTTGGTACAGTATGATGATAGTTACATGTACATGTCCAAAGGTTAATTATCCCCTCGCAACAATGTTGTGACAGAGATATAGCATCAGTGCCATGTGTTTGTGTGTGTGTGTGTCCGTCCGGAACCTTGTGAACACGATAGAAGACTTTTTCATCCTAGAAGCTTTAAACCTTCCACAAATGTTCCCCATAGAAAGATGATGAACCCTATTGATTTTCAAAGTCAAGGGTCAAAGGTCAAGGTCACAATGAACTTTACCTTAAAAACCTTGTGAACAGGATAGAAGACACAGTTATCCTCGTAGAAGCTTCAAACCTTCCACAAATGTTCCCCATGGAAAGACAATGAACCCTTTTGATTTTCAGGGTCAAAGATCAAGGTCACAATGAACTTGACCTTAAAAACCTTGTGAACAGGATAGAAGACACAGTTATCATCGTAGAAGCTTCAAACTTTCAGTCCTTCCATAAATGTTCCCCATGGAGAGACGATGAACCCTATTGACTTTCAAGGGCAGGGGTCAGAGGTCAAGGTCACAATGGACTTTACCTTAAAAACCTTATGAACAGGATAGAATACAGTTATCATCGTAGAAGCTTCAAACCTTCCACAAATGTTCCCCATGGAAAGACGATGAACCCTGATGATTTCCAACTTCAGTGGTCAAGGTCACAATGGACTTGACCTTAAAAACCTTGTGAACAGGATAGAAGACAGAGCTTGTAAAACATCAGTTTTGTCGGGTTTTGAAAGGGGCGTCTTCGAAAATTGAACTACACCCCTATTTTTGTGAAAAATTTCAATTTTCAAACATCGATAAAAGTACTTTTTTCAAGGGTCTTTGCCATTTCTGCATTGTTTTACAATATGCAGTATTCATTCAGAAGCATAAATGTTAAAATATGGCACAAATACCAACTCATTGAATTTTTATTAAAAAAAGTGACAAATTTATATTTTTCAGAATTTTTGTTTATCTTGGGTGAAATTACTTGATATAGAGTTGTACGTTTTTAAAGTCCCTAAGTATTATATGGAGGATATTTAATTTTTTTGTGATGAACACGAAAAAATATTTCATTGAGTGTGTTGAAAGTATCAGAATTTTCATGAGTGCGAAGCACAAGTGAAAATTCTAATGTTTTCAACACACGAGATGGACTATTTTTTATATTTATCGAAAAAAAGTAAATTTTCTTTTTTATTTTATAAATTATATCATTTTAGGACACTTTCTGTAATTGATCAATCAGATGTTACGTCACAATTTTTGACTTGGCTATGACATCACAACCGTCAGTTGCAAAACATCAACAGATCGCCATTTTTAATACAGCAGTTTTACAGTTCAAAGAATGCTCTTTTCAAGGTATTTTAAAGAATTATTTCATCGATAACTTATGACTTTGGCGAAAAAAGTAGACCAGGCTGCTACTGTGAAAATAACAAGGTCTTGTTGCCTGCCTCGTTAGCTCAGTCGGATGCGCGTCTGAATGGTGATCAGGAGGACGCGGGTTCGATACCTGCCGGGGTCAGCAACATTCTCTCGTGGAGATTGGTCATGAAATCTTTTCTATGGTCAATCTCTCCCTTCCGCTGATTCAAGAAGGGCAGTTGTCAGTTTCTGGCAAAAGCATGTGCACTATACTGGTTAACCGCTTAAGTATAAGCCTGCCCAGGAAAAGTGTGGATAGGTAAACTGACCAGCTCAAAAATGACCTAAATAGTGTTGACTGGGTCGTTAAACTCCAATACAAACAAAAAAAAAAAGGTCTTGTTATTTTTCACAGGATGAGAATATCATACAAAGCTCCCAAGAAGCAATTTTTTTCCTTTAACCCTTCTCTTGCTGAATATTCATTTAAGCCACACCCATTTCTGTCTATCATCCAATCAAATTACTTGATGTAATTTATTGCTACAAATTCATAAACTGAATGCCAAACAGTGTAGATCCTGATCAGATGGCTTCTTCAGAAGCCATCTGATCTGGATCAACACTGTTTGCAAAGATAGGGGTTGTCCCGAACAGCAAGATAAGGGTTAAGAGTAGATCCCTGTCAATAAGGGAGACAAAAGATGTTTTTGAAAGATTTGCCTCCCCTGAAGATTCCCCTTTACTTTATTTTTGGGTTGATTGTTTATCCATTAACCCAAAGTTACAAAGCATGGAAACTCTTCAGTGACAAAAGTCTACATGACTTTCACTGATTTGTAGGAAATCCAGCCAGCTTATTTATAGAAAATATAAGCATTAACCCTTATCTTGCTGAATATTTAACTTAGCCACACCCATTTTGATGTTCAGTCAATCAGATTACATGATATAATGAGTTTGTTCAAATTCACAAACTGAATGATAAACAGTGTAGATCCAGATCAGATGGCTTCTTCAGAAGCCATCTGATCTGGATCTACACTGTTTGCAAGGATAGGGGTTGTCGTGAACAGCAAGATAAGGGTTAATTTTGTCGCAGTGAGGTCAGTTTGTTGCATAATAAGGTTAGCTATAGAATTTGAGCTGGAATCATGGGTTGGGCTTGGCAAACTGTTTAGACCCAGATCAGATGCCGCATAATGCGGCATCTGATCAGGGTCTACACTGTTTGCTTAAAATACAGGAATTTAAGGGGCAGATGTCGCAAGATGCAGCTTCTGATCAGGGTCAACCCTTTTTGCTTAAAAACTGTAATTTAATGGTTAAATGAAACAGTCTAAGTCTCAGACCAGGACTATTTTCCCAGCCCAGAGACAGTCAACCCTTTAGTACTCTCAGTGCTTTGATTCTTTCAGCCGGAGAAGCCTAATCTTGTAACCAAGAAGAGAAAAGTGCCATTGGAAGACAATGAAGAGGACTATGAAGAGAAGAAGAGGAAGGATGAGAAGAAGAGGTCTGGGATGAGTGAAGAAGAGAGAGAACAGATCCTACAAGTTATGGAAAATGAACCTGATGTGAGTATTGCCAAGCTTCAGAGTTGGATATCTGATAACATACCCAGGGATCCAATTTTCTTGCACACCAGACAATGAAATCCGTGATTTTACCCTGGGATAGAAATTTATGTTCTGACCCTGGTGTTCCGACACAGGCAACTAACCTAAATGCGCTTCAATTCTATTCAACTGCCGGAACCACTTCCGCACTACTTTTATTTTGTAAACAATATACATGTGCAAGCTGTCAAAACTTACCGGAGGTGTTGTGCAAGAAAAAGAATCCAATATGGGGTTCTGTTGTAGATGGGCATTTCCAACCCTTGGAATGACCGTGCTGAGCGAAACCTCGGCGTAGCCTCGGTTCCGCTCAGCACGGTCATCCATCGGGTTGGAAACGCTCATCTACAACAGAACCCCATATCAGATTCTTATATTACTTACCAGTAAGAAACTGGAGGGCAGCAGTAAAATAGATCAAATCACGAGCATACGTGCTCCTGATTTGTTTACTTACAACTGACCGAAAAACTGTGATTTATTACTCAACATATCACAGGCTAGGGCTAATCTATTTTGTTTCTAACATGAAAAAAAAAATCAGCAATAATGTTGTTGTTTCCTTCAAATTCTAATGTTTAGAAGAAATCCCGCTAAAATTATTGACTGTAACACATGCATTTATGTCCTTTTGTAATGTTTTGGTGCAAGAAAGCGACGGTATACCTTCCAACATCAAGGAATCTATGAGTGACATCATAAATTGGCAGCTTTTGATAATGTCATTTCTTTGCATTGCCTATATAGGCATACTGTGTTAGAATAAAGGATCAAATGTCTTAGTTCACAGGACCAGCTTATCTCAACATCTGGTCCGACACTTTTAAAGATGGTCCACTGATTTTGACAGTATCTTTCAAGTGCTAATCAAGACTAGCACACACCCAAGGCTCCGGGGGAGCTATTGTGATCTCTCACCGTCCATTATCCTTGTCTGTCCACTGAATAGATTCAACCCAACTTGGCAGAAATGATCTTTGTATGGTCCTCTCTCAAAGTTGTTCAAAGAATTCCATTCCATGCAGAGCTCTGGCTGCCATGGCAACAAAAAGAGGAAAATAAGAAAAAAACCTTTTATAATCTTCTTGTCTGAAACCAGAATGCCCAGGTCTTTGATATTTGGCATGAAGCTTCATCTAGTGGACCTCTACCAAGATTGTTCAAATTGTGGACCTGGTGCCAAAAATGGCCCTGCCCGAGCTGCCCTGGGGCCCACTGGTTTCACATAAGCTTACATAGGGAAAACCTTTGAGAATCTCCTTGTCTGAAACCAGAAGCTCCATTCTTTGATATTTGGTATGTACCTTAATCTAGAAGACCTCTACCAACATTGTTCTTCAGAAGCCTCCGTGGTGCAGTGGTTACGCTACTCGCCTTGTAAACCAGGGATCGCAGGATCGATCCCGGGCTTCTCCAGACTTTCGGATGAGTCTTTAAACCGAGGTTCCGTCTCCATATGACCTTAGCTGTTGGTGGGACGTAAAACTAAAACTCACTCACCCCAACATTGTTCAAATTATAGTCCGGGGCCAAAAGTGGCCCTATTTTGGGGCCGACTTCAATTTACACAGACTTATATAGGGAAACCTTTAACCTTTAACCTGCTGAATATTCAATTAAGCCACACTCATTTCTGACTTTGAACCAATCAGATTACTTGATGCAGCTTATTTCTACATATTCATAAACTGAATGTCAAACTGTGTAGATCCTGATTAGATGGCTTCTTCAGAAGCCATCTGATCTGGATCTACACTGTTTGCAAAGATAGGGGTTGTCGCTTACAGCAGGGTAAAGGTTAAGACACTTCTTGTATGAAATCAGAATGCACATGTCTTTGATATTTTGTACACAGCTTTGTTTGGTGGACCTCTGCGTGTATTGTTCAACATACAGCCCTGGGGCCAAAAGTGGTCCTGCCCAGGAGCCCACTTGTTTTACAGACTTATATAGGGAATACCTTTAAAAAGTCATCTTGACTGAAACCAGAAGGCTCAGGCCTTTGATATTTGGTTCACAGCTTCAACTAGTAGACCTCGGCCAAGATTGTTCAAATTATAGCCCTAGGCCCAAAACAGGTCCCACCCAGGGGCCCACAGCATATTTTACATATAGGGAAAACCTTTAAATATCTTCATGTCTGAAACCCGAAGGCCCAGGTCTTTGATATTCGGTATGTAGCTTCAAATAATGGATTGTTACCAAAGATGTACAAATTATAGCCCTAGGGTCAAAATTGCCCCTTCCCCAGGGGTCACATGTTTTACCTTTAAAAATCTTTGAAAAACCTTTAAAAATCTTCCAGAATGTCCAGGGGCCAGTTGTTCAAAAACTAACAATGTCGTTAGTTAACATATCGTTAAAGCTTTGATCATTAAATATGGCAAATATGCTGAAATTTTTGCTGAAAAAATGTGAGCAGCTTTTGCAGATGCAAAAGCTTCTCATATTTTTTCAGCAAAAATACCAAAATTTATGATACTGTACTTGCTAGAAGAGTTAACAATATGACTACTAACGAGCTCGTTAAGCTAACGATGCTTTGAACAACTGGCCCCAGGTCTTTGTTATTTGGTGTGTAGCTTCATCTAGAGGACCTCTGCCAAGATAGTTCAAATTATAGCCCTGGGGCCAAAAATGGCCCTATTCTGATTCTGGGGCCCACTTGTTTTACACAGACTTGTAGAGGGAAAACCTTTAAAAATCTATTGGCTTGAAACCAGAAGGCTCAGGCCTTTGATATGTGGTACACAACTTTGTCACAAAACTTTGTCTAGTTTCTCAGAACTTAGGGGCTTACAACATTCATTTCTGTATCCTATGGCATAAACATTCATTTCTGTATCCTATGGCATATAGATGGGGAGCCCGGCTGCTTATCGCAGTAGCTGTAGGTTGCGGGTTTGAGACCCAATCCAACTACATACACATACTTCCATGGAAATTAATCATGGAATATTTTCTACCATCATTCTCCCCTTTCCACTGATTTAAGAAGGGTAGTTATCAATTACTGGCGAAAGTATGTGTGCTTATTACTGGTTAACCACTTAGGTCTAAGCCTGCCCAGGAACAGTGTGGTTAGGTTAACTGACCACAACTGACATAATCTTAACCCTTATCTTGCTGTTCACAACAACCCCTATCTTTGCAAACAGTGTAGATCCAGATCAGATGGCTTCGAAAGAAGCCATCTGATCAGGATCTACACAGTTTGGCATTCAGTTTACGAATTTGTAGCAATAAATTACATCAAGCAATTTGATTGGTTGATATAATGAAATGGGTGTGGCTTAGATGAATATTCAGCAAGATAAGGGCTAATTAGTTGAAATGCCCAAAATCAGCCAAGCAACATCACATTCCTCACAAGGCTTGTTTAACACAGTTCTTCATCCTCCAGCCCAGCATCCCAAAACATTTATTTTCAACAAATATTAAATGTACATAGTCATATGAAGGGAAGTCATAGTCCTATAGAATGTACTGGAGACAGTGACACTCAGGTGAGCGAATTAGGGTCATCTGGGCCCTCTTGTCTTATTTTTGTAGAGAAATTCAAACTTGAAATTTCATGTGAATGATCTGTAAGCAAATCAGACTTGCAGTTTAATGTGAATCATCTGTAAGAAGATGATTCACATAAAATATCAAATTTGATTGTCCTACCTGCTTTGAGAATGTCACAATTTAGGAGTCCAGTTTTTCTATGTGTTCATTTGTCCATTTGTCATATGTCAACATTTATGCCAACCCTAGCATCCATCCAGATGTACATTCCATTTCACAGGCACGATATAGCCTTCGGGGTGGGAGTGGGAATTGTTGGTATCTCTTAGTTAAGAGTCTTAACCCTTAACCCGCTGAACATGACAACCCCTACCTTTGCAAACAGTGTAGATCCAGATCAGATGGTCAGAAGCCATCTGATCAGGATCTACACTGTTTGTCATGCAATTTGTGAATTGAATTATTTCACTGTATCAAGTAATTTGATTGGTTGATAGACAAAAATGGGTTGGCAAAATTAATTTATTCAGCAGGATGAAAACATATTTTTATGCCCCCGCATCATATGATGCCGGGGGCATATAGTTTTTGGGTTTTCCGTACGTGCGTACGTGCGTACGTGCGTACATGTGTACGTCCGTCTGTACGTGTGTGTGTACGTACGTACGTACGTACGTGATCCTGTAACCTCAGGTTAAAGTTTTTGTAACAGGTAGAGCCTGAACTTTTAGAACTCATATTTTCCTAACCATTTGATGGAACTGGTTCATCTTTGGTATGATGATAGATATAGGTCCAAAGTTTTATTAAGCAATACCCCCACCCATGCGTGTGACCTCAAGGTCAAGGTCACAGGCTTAGAAGAAATTTTCAATGGTAAAGACTCAGGTTAAGGTTTTTGTAACAGGTAGACTTGAACATTTTAGAACTCATATTTTCCAAACCATTTGATGGAATTGGTTCATATTTGGTATGATTATAGATATAGGTCCAAAGTTTTATTCAGCGATACCCCCACCCATGCCCATGGCCTCAAGGTCAAGGTCATGGACTTAGAAATTTTCCATGTTAAAGACTCCAGTTAAGGTATTTGTACCTGCTAGAACCTGAACTTTTATGATGGCTTTGGTTCATATGATGATAGATATAGGTACAATGTTTTATTCAGCAGTACCCCCACCCATGCCCTCAAGGTCAAGGTCACAGACTTAGACAATTTTAATGTGAAAGATTTTAAAGAGCTCAAATTTTCCAAACTATATTATGGATTTGGCTTATGTATGCTATGATGATAGTTACAGGTCCAAATGTTTATTTGGCAATACCCCCACTCATGCCTATGCCTTCAAGGTCAAGGTCACAGACTTAGAAATTTTTAATTAGATATTTTAAGAGTTGATATTTTCCAAATCGTGCGATGGATTGAGTTGATATTTGGTATGATGTTAGATACCTGTCCATTTTATTCAGCGATACCCCCACCCATGCCCATGAGCTCTAGGTCAAGGTCACAGACTTAAATTTTTTTTAATTATCCCCTCGCACAACATAGCTCTAGCTTCTATATTTCTTCACTGATTTCAATATAACTTCACACAAATGGTCCTTATAATAATATCTCGAGCGAGTTTGACTTTCAAGGTCATGACCTCAAGGTCAAGGTCACTGTGGCTATTTTTAGAAAAACTTTGTCATAGCTCTTTCGCCTGCATTTCTTCAATGGTTTCAAAATAACTTCACACAAATGTTCCTTATGACAATACCTCGAATGAGTTTGACTTTCAAGGTCAAGGTCACTGTGGCTATTTTTAGAAAAACTTTGTCATTGCTCATGCGCTTACATTTTTTCACCAATTTCAGTATTACTTCACACAAATGTTCCTTATGACAATATCTCTAGCAAGTTCCACTTTCAAGGTCAAGGTCACTGGCTATTTTTAGAAAAACTTTGTCATCGCTCTAGCGACTACATTTCTTCACTGATTTCAATATAACTTCACACAAATGTTCCTTATGTCAATACCTCGAGCGAGTTCGACTTTCAAGGTCAAGGTTACTGTGGCTATTTTTAGAAAAACTTTGTCATTGCTGTAGTGCTTACATTTTTTCACCAATTTCAATATAACTTCTCACAAATGTTCCTGATGACAAGGTCACACACTTAAAAAGTTTTCTTGTAACATGGATTTTCGGGGTGAGGTGGGGCCCTTGGCGGGGGCATCCGTGTCGTCTGGACACTTTTCTAGTTATCATATGATGTCGCGTCTGAGAGTGTAATAACGCAATGTATTATTTTCGATAATCCACTAGTGGATTAAAATTAAATATGCAAATTAGGTAGATACGTCCCGTAACGTTACATATACGATGTCCGTAACGACGTCGCATTTACTAATGGCGGAATATTGACATTTTTGTAAACAATCGTGAATAAAATGCGTTTTAAATGTCATATGATAAACAGAATCTTGCATTCGTGCTCATGTATTATTGAATTTATTAAACTCATTGAGGAAAAGGCATAACATACTCGGCAAAGCCTCACATTTTATCCCTTTTCCTCAACTCGTTTAATAAATTCAATAATACATGAACACTCATGTAAGATCCTCTATGAAAATGACATCTACAACAAGCATGTTGTTATGGGGTTGATTATTCTCTCCTTAACCAGACATATCCATTACACAAACACGCCTATACAAATACATTGCCAACTTTATCGCCAAAAAAATGAAAATTTTATGATGAAAAATTGTGATATTTTTCTTATTCCTGCTCAAAATATAGATTGTGGGCACTCGTCAGAACCGCCTCATCGAGGTGGTTCTAACGAGTACCCACACTCTATATTTTAGTGCAGAAATAAGAAAAATAAGGTATACCCCCGGAAACCCCAGTTTTACTATATAAAAGTGGGGTTTCAAGGGGGTCAAAATTATATAGGCATGTTTTTCGTGATGCTACATCAAAGTTATGCTTTCTGTATTTTCGCAGGTAGATACACTGGACGAGACAAACATGAAGAAACTACTACTTCAATTTGAGAAGAGAGTCTATAAGAATCAAGAAATGAGAATCAAGTTCCCGGACATGCCGGAAAAGTAATGGATAAGTTGCTCCTAGACAGAATACACACAGTGTAGCCTGTTTTAAATATGGAACTTTTAAACCAAGGGAGGCCAGTTGTTCAAAGCATCGTTAGCTTAATGAGCTCGTTAGTGGTCATATTGTTAAGTGTTCTAGCAAGTTCAATATCTAAAATTTTGGTATTTTTGCTGTAAAAATGTGAGCAGCTTTTGCATCTGCAAAGCTGCTCACATTATTTTCAGCAAAAATATTAGCATATTTGCCATAATAAATGATCAAAGTTTTAACGATACGTTAACTAACGACACCATTTGTTTTGAACAACCTGGCTCCGATAAAGAAACGAGTGCACTTATGCACAAGTTTCTTTATCCGATGTTCAACCTATGGAGGTTTATAAATCCCATATCTAAATTGGGTTGATTCAATAAACTGTATATTACATACGTTTTGATAGGGCTGATGTATCATTTTGCATCCAATTCATAGTACAGTTCACTTTTTACATAGTTCATGCAAACGGTATTGGTCGCAGTGACACATAGGCTGACGGAAACAAAAACTGCATCGAAGCCATTTTGAAAGTGCCTTCTATTGTACTGAATGAAAAATAGAAGAACTAAAATTGTAATAGTGATAAGACAATTCAAATGCGAGTGTACAGTAACAAAATTTGTCCATGTTCAATGGAAGACATAGAATATTTATTTTCATATTTTATCCTGAAGTGAGCTCCATAGTTGCTTATGCACTCCATAAAAACACTTATAGCCAAGTACCAGTATTATTTTCATTTGGTTGGTAATTAAGTCATATCAAAGGAATCCCTGCTGATGGTGGAATACGAGCCCAGGTCACGGCAGGTGGCTTGCGTGTGAAATACAAAGTTCTAACCACTAAGCCAAAGAGTTGATGCCCTGATGAACATTTCGATAACACACATGCCCATGTTATATCCAAACAAAAATGTATAGATTATTTTGAAAAATGACCATAAATGGTCATTTTTTTGAAAAATGACCATAAAAGGACATTTTTCTATATAATCAATACATTTTTGGGATCCATCTTAAAACCGTATTATATCCAATACCATGTTATAACAAACAGTGTTATAATGAGTTTGTGGCATATGTGCTTAATAGTGAATGTGCATTAATTACGCTGATTACAGTATGTACTAAAACATTTTTCTTCTCATTGTAGGTTCATGGAATCAGAGGTTGAATTGAATGATGTAATTCAAGAAATGCATGTGATAGCCACAGCGCCAGAACTGTACCACATCTTGGTCGAGTTGAACACTGTACAGTCATTGCTGCAGCTTCTTACACATGATAATACTGATATCCTTTGCTGATAAACTTCAAGGGAATACAGAGAGCTTTAAAGCTTTACTTTTAGCCGGAGTTTCTGATAGGATTTCCATCAAGAAAGCACACCTACTTAATTTTGATCCCCTCAAACCCCACTTTTATATTGTAAAACTCAGGTTTATGGGGGTATAATTATTTTTATGCCCCCAACTTCGAAGAAGTTGATGGGGCATATTGGTTCTGTCTTGTCCGTCTGTCTGTCCATTATGCTTTCACCCTGTAGGAAACTCAAGAATGGTTTGAGCTAGGATCTCGAAATTTCATATATGGAATGTGCATGAAAAATTATGTGGACACATATTTTTTTTTTTCGCAGGACTTGTCTTTGCAGAGTTACGCCCCTTTTCGGACTTATGCATTCTCGCTGTGGGGAAACCTTGTGAGCAAGATATCTGGAGAACCACTTGAGCTAGGCTTATGATATTTAGTAAACAGTTTGGGTCTAAGGTGTAGATGACCTGATTAACTTTTGACAAAATTCCGAAAATATTTAAAGGAGTAACGTTCCTTTTCAGACTTATGCATTGTACCGGCCCCGATAGCTCAGTTGGTAGAGTGTCCGCTCCGGGGAACGGGAGGTCTCGGGTTCGATCCCGGGCCGCGACATACCAAAGTCGTTAAAAATGGTACTAACTGCTCCTCGCTTGGCACTCAGATTTACGGGGTAGAGCTAGGACTGGTTGATCCAGTGTCAGGATAATGTGACTGGGTGTGGTATCATGTAATGTGTCTGGGACATGATACTTCAGTGAGGCAGCACTATAAACGTGAGCACTGAGCTCCCTGTCGCTACCAGACACCGTCGTGATATGACTGAAAAATTGTTGAAAGCGACGGTAAACCCGAATTCACACACACACACACACACACACACACACACACACACACACACACACACACACACACACACACACACACACACACACACACACACACACACACACACTTATGCATTGCGGCTATGGGGAAACCTTGTGTACAAAAAATCTGAAGAACCACTTGAGCTAGGCTCATGATATTTAGTAGAGAGTTTGGGTCTAATGTGTAGATGACCTGATTAACTTTTGATGAAATTCCAAAAATATTTAATGGAGTAACGCCCCCTTTTCAGACTGTGTTGTGGCAATGGGAAAACCTTGTGAGCAAAATATCTGGAGAACTGCTTCAGCTAAGCTCATGATATTTAGTACCGTAAAAATTCGGCTATAAGGCGATTCGGCTATAAGACGGGACCCCCTTTTCAGCTTTTCTAAGGCGGGATTTTGCTTATACTCTTTTATAAGACGGGTCAAATTTTTGCCAAATCTGTCGGGGCCTATCTGCTACCACCAGATGTCAGTTAGATGTGAGAAATCGGCCTTTTTTCGTTAGAAAACCCCTCTACTTACCCCTAACATGGCTTGTTTGGCCGCACAAAATAGCGGCAAACGTCGGGCCGATACGTCGTATCGCTGTCGGCCCGGTACATGCTTTGCTGGTTTAGGCTATACAGACTCCTATTTAATAGACGACAGGGGCTGACAAATCCATTTCCCGGCCGTCCGGGACAAGACCAAAATCACGCCGGGCAGGTGCACTTTGACCGTATGACGCTCGGTCGGAACAAGTGCAAAAAAGAAAAAAAAACGTCTACAACTGCCAGTCTTTTTGCGTCCTTAAATACGGTAAAACAAGACCAGTAAGTAAATCGCTGTCAATTCAGAGACAAACCATCTGTGTATTTATTACGGTTCAAGTATGACACTATTGTTATCCCTGTCGTATAATTGCCACCCTGCGGTGCGTGTCGATAAGGTGTGAAAATATGGTCAAGTTATGTCTCTAATTTGCGTTTATCCTCCAGTCATAAAATTTAATCCACAATCAATGTGAAAATGATTTAATTGCTCCTCAGACTATTAGCTACGTCTAACGGTAAATGTTTGCATTATAAAATCAGACTATTGTACGATCTCATGAATGGTTATGTTTTGGCGCCAAATAGCAGACGTTGGCGGGAAAAGTCGAACGCTGTTGTTGGTGATTGACACGGAGCTTCTGGGGATAATTCGGGAGCTGTGCAAAGGATTGATTTTCTATCCACCTCTATTCACAACCGCTTAGCTATCGGGAAAATATTTTTTACCGGTTCCAAACATTTTTTTTTTATGAAAGAGATACACGCAATGACATTAAACACGTGTGGGGGCAATGGCATCGGATCGCGTGTAGAAAAATCGTAGCGGTGGTTTGTGGACGGTGATTTATATCAATTCAAAAATCACCGATCGGCTTTTTCCGTATGCCTGGTCTTCGTCGAACATTGCCGGAAAAAAGCCTGCAGTCCATGACCTCGGCTATAAGACGGGGTCATTTTTTTTGGCTCATTTTGGAGGGAAAAATCCTCGTCTTATAGCCGAATTTTTACGGTAGACAGTTTGGGTCTAAGGTTTAGATGACCCGATTAACTTTTGATGAAATTCCAAAAAAATTTAATGAAGTTACGCTCTTTTTCGGACTTACGCCTTGTGGCTATGGGGAAACCTTGTGAGCAAAATATCTGGAGAACTGCTTGAACTAGGCTCATGATATTTAGTAGACTATTTGGGTCTAAGGTGTAGATGACCTGATTAACTTCTGACAAAATTCCGAAAACATTTAATGGAGTTATGCCCCTTTTCGGACCGGCCCCGATAGCTCAGTTGGTAGAGTGTCCGCTCCGGGTAACGGGAGGTCTCGGGTTCGATCCCGGGCCGCGACATACCAAAGTCGTTAAAAATGGTACTAGCTGCTCCTCGCTTGGCACTCAGATTTACGGGGTAGAGCTAGGACTGGTCGATCCAGTGTCAGGATAATGTGACTGGGTGTGGTATCATGTAATGTGTCTGGGACATGATACTTCAGTGAGGCAGCACTATAAACGTGAGCATTGAGCTCCCGGTCGCAACCAGACACCGTCGTGATATGACTGAAAAATTGTTGAAAGCGACGTTAAACCCGAATTCACACACACACACACCCCTTTTCGGACTTATGCATTTTGGCTATGGGGAAACCTTGTGAACAAAATATCTGGAGAACCACTTGAGCTTGGCTCATGATATTTGGTATACAGTTTGAGTCAAAGGTGTAGTTAACCTGATTAACTTTTGACAGTCGGGTGAAAGTTGTTTGCTTCTTGATGGAAAACCCTCAGTGATGATCGAGCCCTTGGGGAGTCAAAGCCCTGTGGCAGAAAAAAATGCCTAGCCTGTAAACTAATGACATCAACCTATATTGCTAAGTCTTCATCAGGGGCAGCAGTTAAACTCAAGAGCCAGACAAACTGCAAGTCTTCAAATGTCATATATTTGATCACTTGCACTAAATGCAACAAACAGTACGTGGGTGACACAAAACGTGCGCTTCATGAACGCATGAACGGCCACCGCTCGCACTGGACGACACGTAAGTTCCAGAGATCACCAGTCGCAGAGCACTTTCACAAACAGTCAAACCTGCGGGAGCGACCACCTGTCTTAAGCGATTTCCTGTCTTGAATGACCGTCATGCAATCCTCCCGAGCAATTTTCAATGTTAAATTACCTGTCCTGAGCGCCCAACTGTCCAACGCGACCAGGGACCGCTGCAAAACGTGTCCAAATTGTAAAATTTCCCTGCCTTGTGTGACCAAATAAGTTTACCGTGACACCGGAAACACGACCGGTGTTTTGTTCCAGTGCGCAAGTACCAATACTTATCTCCCTTCATATTGTCATTGGAAACGGAAATTCCCGATTCTAAAAATAGACTTTTATAAATTTTTGCGACTGGTTTACGTATCGGATAATGTGATAGCGTAAATTCGCTTTACTTTCGGTAAAAATATCGTGAACCCGTCTGAAATCGTTCTACCGCAAAGCAAAATTATACACAAAGGAATAATATGTTTTTAAAATGGCTGGGACACCGAAACGGAAAATTTTAACTTTGGAAGAGAGAATTCATGTTTTAAAAGAGACCTAAAAAGGCAAATCGTGCAGACAGTTGGCTGATGAATTAGGCATTGGAAAGACACAAATTCAGTCAATTAAAAAGCGAAAACGTGAGCTGATTGATGACTTTGAGAACAATGCCCCCTCTGATAGAAAGAGAAGACACATTCCGTCAACATACGAGGACATAAACGAATTGACATTAAAATGGTTCCAGAACATGGTCGCCAAAAATGCAACCATTAGCGGTCCTGCGATCAAGGAACAAGCAAGTCAGTTTGCCATACAGCTTTGGAAAACATCCTTCAGTGCATCGAATGGCTGGCTGGAAAGTTTTATAAAGAGAAATAGCACAATATGAATTTCGAAAAAAGTCTTGGTTTATCCTCCCTGCCCTAAGAGACCACCTGTCTTGAGAGACCACTTTTTGTTCCTCCCAAAGGTGGTCTCTCAAGACAGGTTCGACTGTACCTGGACACAACTTCAAAAGTCACGTCTCACTTTGCTGCATTGAGCACCACCCTGATTGGTCCATGGAAACCAGGAAAGCCTATGAGAGTTACTGGATCCGGAGACTAAATACCATGCAACCCTATGGTATCAATAAAGGTGACTAAGTAGACAGTAGATAGTTACCAGTGTAGGCTATGGACTTCTCAACTATGTCCAATTCATTCTGTCTGATTGGTAGCGGTGTGTTTGTCCTGCAAACCACATTGCTTTAATTGCAATTTGAAATTCAGTTTTCATGGCATCATTGTTTGGGCAAAATCAGAACATTTGCTAGATAATTTGATGTATATGGTCCCCTTGGAGGGGATTCATCATACCGCCTTTACAAACTAGCATTTTTTTCATATTTTCATGCTCTTTTTTTTTTTTTTTTTTTTTTTTTTATGTTTTTTATTAGCTCACCTGTCACGTAGTGACAAGGTGAGCTTTTGTGATCACATTTTGTCCGTCGTCAGTGCGTCCGTCCGTGCGTCCATGCGTGCGTAAACAATTTCTTGTCCGCACAATAGCATCTTCATTTATGATTTGATTTTAACCAGACTTGCAAACAACTTGTACCACCATGAGAGCTAGGTTCCTTTCTTAAACCAGCCATATCCCATCATGTGTTACGGAGTTACGGCCCCTGAAAGGGCAAAAATTGCCTATTTTGGTCTTGTCCGCATGATAGCATCTTCATTTATGATTTGATTTTAACCAGACTTGCACACAACTTGTACCACCATGAGATCTGGGTTCCTTTCTTGAACCAGCCATATCCCGTCATGTGTTACTGAGTTATGGCCCCTTAAAGAGCAAAAATTGCCTATTTTGGTCTTGTCCGCACGATAGCATACTCATTTATAATTTGATTTTAACCAGACTTGCACACAACTTGTACCACCATGAGATCTGGGTTCCTTTCTTGAACCAGCCATATCCCATCATGTGTTATGGAGTTACGGCCCCTGAAAGGGCAAAAATTGCCTATTTTGGTCTTGTCTGCATGATAGATGTTTCAGTTATGATTTGATTTTAATTAAACTTACACACAATTTGTACCACCACAAAATCTCGGTCAAGTTCGAATATGGGTCATGTCGGGTGAAAAAGTAGGTCAGTAGGTCAAATCAGAAAAAAAAACCTTGTGAAGACACAGGAGGCCACAGTTTTGTTCCGATCATCATCAAACTTGCCCAGAATGATCATCTTGACAATATTTCAGTCAAGTTCGAATATGGGTGTTGTCGGGTCAAAAAGTAGGTCAGTAGGTCAAATCATAGAAAAACCTTCTGAACACACTAGAGGCCACAATTTATGTCCAATCATCATCAAACTTGCTCAGAATGATGGGTGTTGTCGGGTCAAAAAGTAGGTCAGTAGGTCAAATCATAGAAAAACCTTCTGAACACACTAGAGGCCACAATTTATGTCCAATCATCATCAAACTTGCTCAGAATGATCATCTTGATAATATCTTGGTCACATTCGAATATGAGTCATGCCGGGTCAAAAAGTAGGTCAGTAGGTCAAATCATAGTAAAACCTTGTGAATACACTAGAGGCCGCAGTTTTGGTCCAATCATTATCAAACCTGCCCAGAATGATCATCTTGACAATATCTCGGTCAAGTTTGAATACAGGTCATGTCGGGTCAAAAAATAGGTCAGTAGGTCAAATCATAGAAAAACCTTGTGAACACACTATAGGCCACAGTTTTGGTCCGATCATCATCAGACTTGCCCAGAATGATCATTTTGACAATATCTCAGTCAAGTTCGAATATGGGTTATGTCGGGTCACAAAGTAGGTCAGTAGGTCAAATCATAGAAAAACCTTGTGAATTCACCAGAGGCCATAGTTTTTGTCTGATCATCATGAAACTTGCTCCAAATTATTATCTTGACAATTTCTCGGGCAAGTTCGAATATGGGTCATGTAGGGTCAAAAAGTAGGCCAGTAGGTCAAATCAGAGAAAAACCTTGTGAACACACTAGAGGCCACAGTTTTGGTCTGGTCATCGTCAAACTTGCTCAGAATGAAACTCTTGACAATATCCGGGTCAAGTTTGAATAAGGGTCATGTAGGGTCAAAAACTAGGTCAATAGAGGCCACAGTTTTGGTCCGATCATCATCAAACTTGCCCAGAATGATCATCTTGACAATATCACAGTCAAGTTCAAATATGGGTCATGTAGGGTCAAAAAGTAGGTCAATAGGTCAAATCATAGAAAAACCCTCTGAACACACTGGCGGCTACAGTTTTGGTCCAATCATCATCTATCTTGCTCAAAATGATCATTTGACAATATCTCGGTTAATTTCGAATATGGGTCATGTCTGGTCAATATGTAGGTCAGATTGTTGAAAAACCTTGTGAATACACTAGAGGCCCAAGTTTTGGTCTGATCATGATCAAACTTGCTGAGAATGATCATCTTGACAATATCTGTGTCAAGTTTGAATATGGGTTATGTCGGGTCAAAAAGTAGGTCAGCATGTCAAATCATAGAAAAACGTTTTGAACACTCTAAGAGGCCACAGTTTCAGTCAAATCATCACAAAACTTGCTCAGAATGATCATCTGGACAATATCTCAGTTAAGTTCAAATATGGGTCATGTCAAATCAAAAAGTAGATCAGTAGGTTATTCAAATTTGGCATGTAGGTTCCTTCTGACAAGGGCTTCCCACTCATTTGACCTGTGACCTTGACCTGTGACCTACTTTCTCATTTTTTTTTAACCATATGAGATAGAGCCTTCATATTTGGCATGCATGTTCCTTCACGGGTGGTAATCAGGGGAACTAGCTCGAAAATGAGTCAATGGAAATTTGTTCCCTCGACACATCCGGGAACTCTCGAGCTAGCTCCATCACCAAGAATCTCGTAAACAAAGGTAGGTCTCGAAGAGTTTTATCACCATTTTTTTCTTTGTAAGCTATTTATAAAAAATCCGGCAATGCAGTTCCACATAGAAATGATTTAACTTTGTACTCCGCTAGAATTTGCCATGTAAATTTGCAGCGCTGGAGTATGAATGAAACCCAAACTTTTTATCACGGACCGGAAAAATTGTCAATTTATGTCATTACGGAGATTTTGACCGAAGATTTTTCATTTTCCGTCAAAAGTACGCCCTTGGCACCCACAGAAACAACATCCCTGGTGAAATGAAACATGGAAAGTGTGAAATAAGCAAAAAAATATGGCAGTGATTACGTAACTTGCGAGTTATGACGAAATTACTGTCCGAGCTAGTCTTCTCGACAAGGAGCTAGTTCACTCGACATAAAAAAGAAAATGAAACGTTCATCAGATTTGATGTCTTTCTATGGTCCCACCCAGGTTATCCAACTGGTTTCTTTACCTCTGGCTAACAAAGGTAGGTCTCGAAGAGTTTTATCACCATTTTTTTTCTTTGTAAGCTGTTTATAAAATAAATCCGGCAATGCAGTTCCACATAGAAATGATTTAACTTTGTACTCCGCTAGAATTTGCCATGGAAATTTGCAGCGCTGGAGTATGAATGAAAGTAAACTTTTTATTACGGACCTGAAAAATTGTTAGCCCTGGAGTATGAATGAAACCCAAACTTTTTATCACGGACCGGACAAATTGTCAATTTATGTCATTACGGAGATTTTGGCCGACGACTTTTCATTTTCCGTCAAAAGTACGCCCTTCACACCCATAGAAACAACATTCCTGGTGAAATAAAACAGAGTCTTATCATAAGGAACAATGATATATATGGTTTAGGGGTTGGGAGCTGAATTATTTTCAAAATATTAGACATTTTGAGTTTTCCATACAAATGCCTATATGTCAATTTTACGTTTTATGTAATTTTACCCCAAGGCCCATCCAGGGGCAATTGTATCATGAACGGAAAGTTCTTTGGCTGAGTAAGTGTCATGCGAAATTTCAACTTTGTAGCATAACAGAAACGGGAATTATGGGCTCCAAGAGAAACGCGAATGTTAACTTTAACGTTTGTTAGACTCTGGTTAGGACTCTTGGGCAATGGCATCTGACACTCGGACACGCTCAGGATCATGGCCCTGGGACAATCGTATCATGAACAGAAAGGTCACGGTCTGAGTAAGCGTCATACCGATTTTCAATTTTGTAGTATAACATAAATGGAAGTTATGGGCTCCAAGAGAAATGCAGACGTAAACTTCGAAATTTGTTAGACTCTGTTTATGAACGCGACTTTCCATTGCAGAACTAGGACATCCATATATGACTCAAGAGAGGCTCGAACCACACCGACAGGATACCTAATCGACATAGATTCATGTTTTTAGGTGATTAGTTGCTTAATAGATCACTGTCTGTCGGGCACAAGTGCAGAGATCACTCGCGGTACGCGCCCGTGATCACTCACGCTACGCGCTCATGATCTATTCACTATAACGACTGGCTTCCAGTCTGTGATATATTAAGCAACTAATAAGCACCATCTTATCTTTCAACAATTTAGTCGAAAACTGTGTTGAGCATTTATGGGTATAGGGGAAACGATAGTTTGTTCGAGGCATCTGGGTCACATGACCAAGATGGTTACCATGCCCATATATGGTGAAACCATTAAAAATCTTCTCTAGAACCAGTGGGCTGATTTCAAGAAACTTGTAGTACCTAGGACTGCAGCACAACATAATTTGTATAAACGATGACTTTAGGTTTATTAAAAATAATCAGATCACCTGCGGGAACAATATGTGATTTCTGAGTGAAACAAAAATCATCAAAAAGATTACCGGTAGGAATCAAATACTTCATTTATTTAATCAAACCTTTACACGACACTGACATTTGTGTGCATATATATTTTCTCTCTTTTTCCATCCACCCTTCCATCCATCTACCCACCGACCCATCCATCCATCCGTCCGTCTGTCTGTCCGTCTATATGTTCGTTCGTCCATCCGTCCTCCAATTGACCAATCCTTCCAAATACCCACTCATCCCTTTCTATTGTGCACCCTTCCATCCATCAATCATTCCATCCATCCATCCATCCAACATCCATTGATCCGCTCCAAATGGGAGGGGGCGAAGCAACTAGGTGGGCGAAATGACTAAGGGGGGCGAAAAGACCAGGCTCTGTTGGCAAAACAGGGGTGTAAAATGGGGGCGAAACGAACAGGGAGAAACGACTGGGGGACGCCTTTGGGGCATAGCATCTTGTTACCCAACTAGCCAGTGGTAAAGAAACCAGTTGGATAACCTGGGTGGGACCATAGAAAGACATCGAATCTGATGAATGTTTCATTTTCTTTTTTATGTCGAGTGAACTAGCTCCTTGTCGAGAAGACTAGCTCGGACAGTAATTTCGTAATAAGTCGCAAGTTACGTAATCACGGCAAATTTTTTTTTGCTTATTTCAAACTGTCCATGTTCCATTTCACCAGGGATGTTGTTTCTGTGGGTGTGAAGGGCGTACTTTTGACGGATAATGAAAAATCGTCGGCCAAAATCTCCGTAATGACATAAATTGACAATTTGTCCGGTCCGTGATAAAAAGTTTGGGTTTCATTCATACTCCAGCGCTGCAAATTTCCATGGCAAATTCTAGCGGAGTACAAAGTTAAATCATTTCTATGTGGAACTGCATTGACGGATTTTTTTATACATAGCTTACAAAGAAAAAAATGGTGATAAAACTCTTCGAGACCTACCTTTGTTTACGAGTTTCTTGGTGATGGAGCTAGCTCGAGAGTTCCCGGATTTGTCGAGGGAACAAATTTCCATTGACTCATTTTCGAGCTAGTTCCCCTGATTACCACCCGTGTCCTTGTGACAAGGTTTTCTCATCCATTCAAAACTTTTGACCCATGACCTTGACCTTTGACCTACTTTGTCATAACTTTTAAAGCATTTGAGATGCAGCCTTCATATTTCGCATGTTGGTTCCTTGTGACAATGTTGCTTAGATTATCTTCTACCAAAAAGGCTAAAACAATCCCACTCGGATGAACAAAATGGCCACTGAAGGTAAAATTAGAAAGATACTGTAAATTTGATTCAAACGGAAACTCCCCCTAAACCCTAAGGCCAATTTGATTCAAAGTTCCCAGGAATGTTGCCTAGGTTACTCCCTACCAAATAAGCTAAAATAACTTTGCTGATGAACAAGATGGCCACAAAAGCTAAAAATCGAATGCACTTGAGACAGTGACACACAGGTGAGCGAACCAGGGCCCTCTGGGCCATCTTGTTTTCATTTTTATTTTTAATGCAAATGATCATGATGTACTGTTTAGTGTCCCATTTAGGGACAAGCATGTGGTTGGGGGCATAGTGTTTCACAAACACAATTTATAGTTTCTAATTTTTTCTCAGAAATATAGAATTTGGGTACTCATTAGGACCGCCTTGTTGCAAGTATTTGCTTCAGTTCAACATTTTGTCAGTTTGAAGGGACTAACGGCCACTATTATGGATTTGTATCCATGTTATTTGTGGTTAAATGATTTGTCCCAGTTCTAAAATTCAATTGAAAATGCAATAACTTCGTATGAAATTTCATGTGTGTCATGTGTTTGTGTGGAGAGAGAGAATTCATGTTAAGTCATGCCTCCGTAAGGTAAGAAAAAATGACATCTTCTAGTTGTAAGGCTGCCGCGATTAATCATATAATCAATTAATGGATCAATTAATTCCACTAAAATGATTATCATTTCTGATTTGCTTTTAATCGATTACTTGATAGGTACAATTTACTACCCAAAGTCATGCCTAAAATAGCTGGATGCGTGACAAACAGTGCAGACCCTGATGAGACACCGCATTATGCGGCATCTCATCTGGGTCTACACTGTTTGCTCAGGCCTGTCTGTTCAAATACACATATGGTAAGAGTCATGATCAGACAGAAAGTCAGACAGGTAAAATCATGACAAAAACCTTAGCGATTACTAATCGATTGTCGATCGCAACGACAGGACTGATAATCGATTATCTTTTCAGCTCCGATTAGCCAGCCCTATCTAGTTGCAATAAGCACTTGAAGACTAGTTTCAAACCTTTTTTCCAGTTTCTTTAAGATTGCTTGTGTAGTACCTGCATTGTTGTCCTTGACCTTGAGTTAAATATTTCCATAGCAACAGTAGATTTGATGCAGGAACTCACAGATGTAGACACACTTACAGAAAATGATGAAGGGGCAACAGCTTTGATTGGAGCTTTGGTAATGTTTATTCCGCACATCCCTTTTATAACTTGGTCACAGGAATCCAATGCAAACTCAGTGCTAGCTACAAAATCGTGTATTCAATCAAATACTATCGCCTTTTGACACTTGTTGGGTTCCAAAGCTGAAGCAGTGTTAACCTTTTCCACTCTCTAGGCTAATTAAGCAGACGACAAATTGTTGATATTTTTCTTATTTTTCCTGAAGGCAGGATTTGACATCTTATGCAAATTGTCAATCCTGTGTTCTGGGAAAAATTAGAAAAATATTCAAACTTTCGTCTGCTGTGAAAAATACCCAGCATGCAGAGCGTTAGGCAACTGTGGTACAGTAAAATTCCTATATTAAGACCACCTTTGGGACGGTTCAAAAGGTGGTCCCTGACCAGAGGTCATGGTGTGCAGAAACGCAAAGTCAGAATAACTGCACCCTTCTTAGTATGCTTTTTAAACCAGAATTAGTCTTAATTTTAGGCGGTCTTAATAGTGGAATTTCACTGTATATCCAATTAGAAGCCTCCGTGTTGCAGTGGTTACGCTACTCACCTTGTAAACCAGGGGTCGCAGGATCGATCCCGGGCTTCTCCAGACTTTTGGGTGAGTCTTTAAAACCGAGGTCCCGTCTCCGTATGACCTTAGCTGTTGGTGGGACGTTAAACTCAAACACTCACTGTACATCCAAATAAACATGTTTAGATTATTAAAAAAAAAATGACAATTTACGGTCATTTTTTTTCTATAGAATCTCTACATTTCTGGCATCCATCTTTAAACTGTGTTATAATGGACACTGTTATAAAGAGGTTTAAGTGATCTCTTGATTTCATGACCAGTTTTAATAATCATTTTGCTTCATTTGTTGTTGTATGGTTGCCAGCATCTGTGATTCTGTGCCCTTGGCCTAAAGTTAATCTGCTGAGGTACTCAATATACCTAGATCATCCCTGGAGGTTATGAAACTTTTTTCATGCTCATCTCAACTCAACATGAAGTTTGTTGCACACATCAGTATTAAAATACAAACAAATCATATATTTTTCTTGCTCAAATTTGCAAAGAATCTGTTATACCCCCCGCAAACGAAGCCGCAAATGAAGTTTGGGGGGGTATACGGTTTTCACGTTGTCCGTCCGAAAGTCTGTCCGTCCGTCCGAAAGTCCGTATGTCCGTAACACTGATTTTTCCTGCATAGCCTACATAATAATTTAAGGAATGTCACCATATTTTGCATAAACATTGACATTGATGAGCTGCTTATGCTACAGAAAAATAAGGTTCTAGGGGCTAGTGTTTTTAGAGTTATTCCCCTTTGTTATTTTTAACTAATTGTTCTGGCCTGTACCCAGATGTGCAAGTACGGTGAACTCAACTCCTCCCACAGTTTCTGTCTAAGCAATCTGATTCTTAGCATACACTTTCTAGATATATTGAGTATGTTCATGAAGAAGTTTTATGTTGGAATTTTATTTTTTGACAAAATAATTGCTTTTTGAACTTAGCCATTTTTGTGCAATTCTTGGTATTGTACCCAGAGTATGCATGTATGGTGAACCCAACTCCTCCCACAGTTTTAGTCTAAGGAATTTGATTCTTAGCATACACTTTCTAGATGTATTGGGTATGTGCATGAAGAAGTTTTATGTTGGATTTTTATTTTTTGACAAAATTATTGCTTTATGAACTTAGCCATTTTTATGCAATTCTTGGAATTGTACCCAGAATATAAATTTAAGGAATATCACCATATTTTGCATAAACATTGACATTGATGAGCTGCTTATGCTACAGAAAAATAAGGTTCTAGGGGCTAGTGTTTTTAGAGTTATTCCCCTTTGTTATTTTTAACTAATTGTTCTGGCCTGTACCCAGATGTGCATGTACGGTGAACTCAACTCCTCCCACAGTTTCTGTCTAAGCAACCTTTTGTTTGCGGGGGGTATCTAATAAGCAGTGCTTATTCACTTTTTTCATTATAGGTGTTTACAATAAAGTTAATTTGACACCTTCTCAACATTAATCTCCTGACCTGTTGATCAAAGGGATTGCGCCAATCAAGTACACCTGTGATATGTAAACAGCTGTTTCGGCAAGATGCTTTGTCAATATCAAAGCGTCTTATGATTCTGATCACGCGCCTGCGTGACTTGATGGATAAAATTGGAATTTTTAAAAAGGTAATTAGTGCGAGCCATCGGTGGGGTTTTACATAGAAAATGCACTCTATGGACCAGGCTTAGAGTTCGAGGGTTCGAGCCATCGTGGTTCGAGCCAAGAGTGGCATGTTTAGTTAAAATGAATAGGGATTTTGCTGGGACTGAAAAGTCAGTTCGACCCAAACGTGGTGTTTGAGCCTACCGAGTTCGACCCATCGAAGTTGGACTGTATATCTTTTTAGTTTATACCAATTTTTGTCCTGGAGAGCAAAGGAAATTTATCACAAGAATTATTGGTAAACAGAAACATCTGGGGTGGGGAAGAACTGGGCCGGCCCAGTTCTTCCCCACCCCCCCTGTCTCCGAATTCTATTGAAATTTAAGGGCCAAACATTTGTTGCTTATTAAAGCTCTGTAGTTAATTCCAATTTATATCTTTAAAAGTGAAGAACATTTATCACAAGAATTTTTAGTAAACAGAAAAATCTGGGGTGGGGAAGAAATGGGCCGGCCCAGTTCTTCCCCACCCCCACTTTCCAAATTATATTTAGTTTGGAGCACTAAAGGGTTGTTGCTTATTATATCTGTTTAGTTAATACCAATTAATGTCATAAAAAGCTAAGAAAATTAATCATAGATACTGGAATTGGGATGAAAATTGCCTTGGATCTCCAAATATTGTATGGCATAGAGTAAATTTTGCCATTCAAGCTGTAAAGACTCAAAACTAAATCAGAATGGTTTCTTTTTGAATTTTTAACAATTTGTGAGGCATAAATTACTCGTTCTCTATGGTTCTAAAAAATGTCAGGTGGGGAAGAAACTGACTGGGTGGGGAAGAAACGGGCCGGCCCAGTTCTTCCCCCGGGAAGAAACTGACTGGGGGGAAGAAACGGCCTGTTACACCGGGATCGATCCTGCGACCCCTGATTTACAAGGCGAGTAGTATATCCACTACACCACGTAGGCTTCTAGTTTGTCCTGCTCATGAATTTTAAAATGCCAACAATTGTTGGCATTATAAAATTCATGAGCAGGACATATTTCATGATCAAGCGAGTTGAGCATGAAAAAGAAATTATAACCTCAGGCCATGCTACCTATCATCATGCTTTGTACAAGTTTTATTCACCGTAGGGTTAGGTGACAGGCCTTTATGGCGCATAGTAGCTAAGAATGCTAACTCATAATCGTTAGGTCTGTGCCTTGCTCTGGCCACATGAAATGCCAAGTTCTGCAATGGAAGTTGGGTGTTTTTTATGCTCACATCTGATTAACATTTAACTCAATATAAGTGAAGCAATCTTGAAATCCAAAGCAAAATTAAAAAATTGGGGTCTGGCATTACTTCTTTGTGAATGTTTGTGGCCATTGGTACCTAGGACACTCAGGCCATATCGACTGAAAGAACATAAAACAAAACTAATATAGGCTGTCACAAATTGCATAAAGCTCATTTTATGCTAGCAAATATGACCTACCTGCAACCTGTTCAGATTTTCAATAATTTCTTTCAGAAAATCAGGAGTATATTAAAAGAAATAAAATGGACACTAGGAAAAAATTGTGTCCTGCATTAGGAAATGCCAATGTTTTGATGACGTCACATCCACCAACTTTAACGTCATCTTCACTTTGGCGCCATTGGGCGTGGTTTTTCAGGGTGTAGGAAGACACTTAACGACCTTCATTTTCCATTTAAAACCACTTACGTTCAGAAATGTGTGCCAGGCAATCTCGAATTCTGGCAGACAGTTTACAGTTCAAGTATTGGGTTTATAATAAAAAGGTAATTGACTTTCTTTTATGAAATATTCAGCACTTGTTCATATGGGGGAGACGCACTCTCAAGCTCATGCATCCTTCGCCTTATGAACTCGTGCCGAATATTTCACAACCTATAATTCCTGTACTTTCGAAAAGGGAGCATGTAAATAAGTCCGAGATTTTACAGCTTCATTATGTTGTATTGCAGTTAGATGGTCAGGTAGTAGCAATGTTGGTGCAGAATCTAGACAGACTTGATGAGAATGTTAAAGAAGAGGCTGATGGTGTACATAATACTTTAGGTAAATTTTGTCCTTCATAAAGCTTGTGTCATGAGTTTAGATCAAAAGAATAGGTAAGCTCTAATATAGGGATCAACCATGGTTTTTCATGCATTAACATTCGCCGGGTCCCGAGGAAGCTGTTTGAACATGAGGCCGCCAGGCCGAATGTTCAAATATCTTCCGAGGGATCCGGTAAATGTTAATGCAATGAAATATCCATGGATGATCGTTGTTCTTGCATAACTTACGATTCCGACAGGAAATTTTGACGAAAACGCCCAAAAGCTCCATATAAACTCTTCAAATGCAACCGGCGAACCAACAAGGCGGCCAGTTCAGAAAGTTGTTTACAATGACGTTGTTATGCAGTAACCATCTGACATCATCATAGAACCCTAAAACACTACATTCAGGACTAACGTTACGTCGCTCAACGTAACGTAAACAAAGCAAGGCCCGTCTTGTGAAATCAAAAGCTCAAAATCCATGTTCAAACAGCATGCGAATTTCATGATTTGAACATGGTTTTTGCTGTTTGAGCACGGCTTTCGGCCCATTTGACAATGGCTTCAAACAGCCATGCGCATAGATATTTATGCAAGAACATATATTTGTTGAGTAATAAATCAAGTTTCAGGTCAGTTGAAATCAGATATGTAGCACAAGCGATTTATCTGCTTACAGTTGACAGACAAACTGATTTACTACGCAACAAATCAGGCATAAGAACTGATGTTTCAAATCTTACATACCGAAAGTCATTGGATTCAAATCCAATGACTCAGTCCGATGTGGTAGTCTGATACACATTCCACTTGTGATCAAAGGTCATAAGTCTGATCCCCACTATGTCCAGCTACATTCTTTCCATGGAGATTGATCATGAAATGTGTTTAACCGGTCATTCTCTCCCTTCTGCTGATTCAAGAAGTGCAGGGCCCAGTTGTTAAAAGCATCGTTAGCTTAATGAGCTTGTTAGTGGTCATATTGTTAACTGTTCTAGCAAGTTTAATATGTAAAATTTTGGTGTTTTTGCTGAAAAAATGTGAGCAGCTTTTAAGGATGCAAAAGCTGCTCACATTTTTTCAGCAAAAAAAATTGCATATTTGCCATAATAAATGATTAAAATTTTAACGATACATTAACTAACGACGTCTTTAGTTTCGAACAATTGGCCCCAGTTGTGCATTTGTCAGTTTCTGGTAAAAGAATATACATTGTACAGCTTAACAGCTTGTGTATAAGCCTGTCCAGGAAAAGTGTGGTTAGGTTTATAGGTTAATTTTCCAGGGACCAGTTGTTCAAAACTAATGACGTCTTTAGTTAACATATCGTTAAAACTTTGATCATTAAATATGGCAAATATGCTAAAATTTTGGCTGAAAAAATGTGAGCAGCTTTTGCAGATGCCTTTTTTTTTTTCGAATTTATTCATTCACTAGGCTAACATTAGTTAACAACAAGTGTGGCAATTCTCATTAGCATGTATACATGTCATGGCAATATATAAATACAACAGGAGCATAACAGGTGCATTCTACAGACAGTTGAAGGGAAGAAGAATGAAAAGTGACAGCAATTATGAACGTCTACTATACCACGCGGTCAATATAATAGGCGACACCACTTCCCAGTGGGTAGATACCTGAACATGTAGTTATAAAAATAGCCATGCACTATGAGAACACCATTCATTAGTGGCGTGGGTATCACCAAATGGGAATTGGGTTCGTCCGGTTAGTTTATACTCGTGCAAAACATGCTGACCGCATTCAGTGTCTGTTCATTCATAAAGATGGGATTTAGAGATATTGGTAAGTCATAACTAGTTTAGCTGCCCTCTATATAAACGGACAGTTTAATACGAAATATCAGGTTTTATACTATATTTCTGTATTATTTCAAATTATGCGCCGGCCCCGCCCACCGGGGCTTGAAGAAATAGATGGGCTGCATGATGCCCCCCACGCAGAGACAAAACAGACCGCACACGAGTACTGGCAAACCGCTGAAAGGATCTAAGCCTGTCCAGGCAAAGCAGTGTGCGTTGGACCGCCCATGCTTATAAACCCTATTGGTTTCATTGGGCGACAGGGCTCGAGATGTCACCCCATTCAAACGGCGGGCAAAAGTGCCATCAAATTGGAGGCAACGTCCCCAAAATGACCCGTAGAGCAAAAGCTGCTCACATTATTTCAGCAAATATACCAAAATTTTTGATATTGCACTTGCTAGAAGAGTTAACAGTATGACCACTAATGAGCTCGTTAAGCTAACGATGCTTTGAACAACTGGTCCCTGCTCGATAATGATCTTGACCCTTATCATGCTGAATAAATTAATTTAACCACACCCATTTCTGACTTTCAACTTGATAAAATGTATTTTTTCACTTCACAAACTGCATGACAAGCAGTGTATATCCTGATCAGTTGGCTTCTTCAGTCATCTGATCTGGATCTACACTGTTTGCAGAGGTATGAGATATTGTGTTCAGCAATAGGTCTTATAGTATTCACTGGGCTGCTAAACTTCAATCAGAACTCAAAATCACTAATTCCCTAACATCTTTTTATGTGCAACCAGTATGTTCATGCACACCAGACAAGGAAATCCGTGATTTTACCCTGAGATAGAAATTTATGTTCTGACCCTCGTGTTCCGACCCAAAATCGAATATAATCGCGTGTTTGATAAATGCACTGGTTGATTACGACCTCGTAAGCGCCGTCGTTAAGGTTGACGTCACAGCATGTTACGTGACGTCACTAAACATTCCTGCAGTGTCAACACAATATGACAGACGTTGGTAACCAAGTGACTGCAGCATTAAAAATCGGCGCTAAGAAATGGAAGGTATGCAAGAAAAAGAATCCAATATGGGTGTGAGGGGTGGATAGAAAAATCCGTCCCTCGGGATCACTGTCCTGCGTCACTCGGCAAACCTCGTGATGCTGAACAGTGACCCTCAGGACACTCACTCGGCAAACCTCGTGATGCTGAACAGTGACCCTCAGGACACTCACTCGGCAAGCCTCGAGATGCCGGACAGTGACCCTCAGGACACCGCCTCACACCCAAATAAGATTCTTATATTATTGTACATCTTTGGAGACTAATCAGTGTTTGCTTTTTATCATATTGACAGCCTGTGTTGCTTTTTAGCTCACCCTCACGTAGTGACGAGGTGAGCTTTTGGGATCACTTTTTGTCCGTCGTCCGTCGTGCGTGCATCCGTGCGTGCGTCTATAAACTTTTTCTTCAAACGACATCTCCTCCTAAACCACTGAGCTGATTTTGACCAAACTTCACAGGAATGATCCTTAGGTGGTCCCCTTTCAAAGTTGTTCAAATGGTTCCGGTCCGTTGCACATATAGGTCACAGGAGCCAAAAATAGATTTTTTTCACCGAAAACTTAAAAAATCTTCTTCTCTGAAACCGCAAGGCCCAGGTCTTTGATATTTGGTATGAAGCTTCATCTAGTGGACCCCTACCAAGATTGTTCAAATTATAGTGCTTGGGCCAAAAATGCCCCTGCCCCTGGGCCCTTTGGTTTTACATGGGCTTATATAGGGAAAATCTTTAAAAATCCTCTTCTCTGAAACTGCAAGGCCCAGGTGTTTGATATTTGGTATGAATCTTTATCTGGTGGACCCCTACCAAGATTGTTCAAATTATAGTGCTGGGGCCAAAGATGCCCCCGCCCCGGGGCCCTTTGGTTTTACATAGGCTTATATAGGGAAAATCTTTAAAAATCTTCTTCTCTGAAACCGCAAGGCCCAGGTCTTTGATATTTGGTATGAAGCTTCATCTAGTGCACCCCTACGAAGATTGTTCAAATTATAGTGCTGGGGCTCAAAATGCCCCCGCCCCAGGGCCCTTTGGTTTTACATGGGCTTATATAGGGAAAATCTTTAAAAATCTTCTTCTCTGAAACTGCAAGGCCCAGGTCTTTGATATTTGGTATGAAGCTTCATCTTATGGACCCCTAACAAGATTGTTAAAATTATAGTGCTGGGGCCAAAAATGCCCCCGCCCAGGGGCCCTTTGGTTTTACATAGGCTTATATAGGGAAAACCTTTAAAAATCTTCTTCTATGAAACCGCAAGGCCCAGGTCTTTGATATTTGGTATGAAGCTTCATCTAGTGGACCCCTACCAAGATTGTTCAAATTATAGTGCTGGGGCCAAAAATGCCCCAGCCCCAGGGCCCTTTGGTTTTACATGGGCTTATATTGGGAAAATCTTTAAAAAATCTTCTTCTCTGAAACTGCAGGGCCCAGGTCTTTGCCATTTGGTATGAAGCTTCATCTAGTGGACCCCTACCAAGATTGTTCAAATTATAGTGCTTGGGCCAAAAAATGCCCCCGCCCCGGGGCCCTTCAGTTTTACATAGGCTTATATAGGGAAAATCTTTAAAAATCCTCTTCTCTGAAACTGCAAGGCCCAGGTCTTTGATATTTGGTATGAATCTTTATCTGGTGGACCCCTACCAAGATTGTTCTTATTATAGTGCTGGGGCCAAAGATGCCCCCGCCCCGGGGCCCTTTGGTTTTACATAGGCTTATATAGGGAAAATCTTTAAAAATCTTCTACTCTGAAACCACAAGGCCTAGGTCTTTGACATTTGGTATGAAGCTTCAGCTAGTGGACCTCTACCAAGATTGTTCAAATTATAGCCCTGGGTCCACAATGCCCCCGCCCCAGGGCCCTTTGGTTTTACATAGACTTATAATAAGATAATCTTTGAAAATCTTCTTCTCTGAAACAACAAGGCCCAGGTCTTTGATATTTGGTGTGAAGCTTTATCTAGTGGACCTTTATCAAGATTGTTTAAATTATAGCCCTGAGGCCAAAATGCCCCTGCCATGGGGCCATTTGGTTTTACATAGACTTATGTAAGGAATATCTTTAAAAAAATCTTCTTCTCTGAAACCACAAGGCCCAGGTCTTTGATATTTGTTGTGTAGCTTCATCTAGTGGACCTTTGCCAAGATTGTTCAAATTATAGCCTTTTGTTGATATTTGGTATGAAGCTTCACCTTTTTAGACCTCCCTCAACATTATGCACATTATAACCCTGGGATCAATAATGGCCCTCCCCGGGGCCCACTTGTTACTCTATGGATCAGGTGAGCGATCCAGGGCCATCATGGTTCTCTTGTTATCATATTGACAGCCTGTGTCTGGTTTCTTGACATACACATGATCTTGACCCAGTTTTTCAGTGCATCGTTAACTTAATAAGCGTTATGTGCCAAATACAGTGATTTTGTTTGTTTGATTTGAGGTTTAACGTCCCCGTCAACACTGTAATGGTCATTTTGGAGACGTTGCTTCCAATTTTGCGGGACTTTTACCCAACACTGAGATGAAATGACATCTCAAGCCCTGTCGCCCAATGAAACCAATAGGGTTTATAAGCATGGACGGTCCGCCTCGCACCACGGTTCCTGGACAGGTTTAGATCCTCTAAACGGTTTACCAGTACTAGTGTGCGGGCCGGATTCCACTCTGCGTGGAAGCATCATGCAGCCCATATATTTCTTCAAGCCCCTATGGGCGGGGGCCTCAAATACAGTGAAATTCCGCTATTACGACCAGCTAAAGTTAGGACTAAATCTGCTACATAAAGCTATTTTGAAGGGTACACTTTATTTTCTTTGTGTTTTCTGCCTACAATGTCCTATGATCAGGGACCACCTTTGGGACTGTTCAAAAGTGGTCTTTAAGACCACTTTTGAACAGTCCCAAAGATGGTCTTAATTTAGGAATTTTACTGTAATTCACTACTCTAGCAAGTACAATATCTCATACAGTGGAATTTTTGTTGAAAGAAATGTGAGCAGCTGCTCAGATGTTTTTTTCTGCAAAAATATTAGTATATTTGCTTTATTTAAAAAATATCAAAGTTTTAATGATATGTTAACTAATGGCATTCTTACTTTGAACAACTAGCCCCTGGTTGTTTCCACACTATATTTGTTTTACCTGGTTTTGCTTAAATTCTCTGGGCTATATGCAAAATTTGAGGTTCATTCAGGCAAATCCATTTTAACCTTTATACCTCCGGACAATTTTTTTTTGTTTTTAGCTCACCTGTCATGTAGTGACGAGGTGAGCTTTTGGGATCACTTTTTGTCCATCGTCCGTCATGCGTGCGTGCTTGTGTACCAGCGTGGGTAAACAATTTCTTCAAACAACATCTCCTCCTAAACCACTGATCGGATTTTGACCAAACTTCACAGGAATGATCCTTATGTGGTTCCCTTTCAAAGTTGTTCAAATGGTTCCGAACCATTGCACATCTAGGTCACAGGAGCTAAAAATAGAATCTTTTTACTCAAAACTAAAAAATCTTCTTCTCTGAAACCGCATGGTCCAGGTCTTTGATATTTGGTATGAAGCTTCATCTAGTGGACCTCTACCAAGATTGTTCAAATTATAGCCCTGGGGCCAAAAATGCCCCTGCGCCTACATAGTCTTATATAGGGAAAACCTTTAAAAATCTTCTTGTCTGAAACCAAAAGGCCCAGGTCTTTGATATTTGGCGTGAAGCTTTATCTAGTGGACCTCTTCTGAGATTGTTCAAATTATAGCCCTGGGGCCAAAAATGTCCCCGCCCTAGGGCTCGCTGGTTTTACATAGGCTTATACAGGGAAAACCTTTAAAAATCTTCTTTTCTGAAACCCAGGTCTTTGATATGAAGCTTCATCTAGTGGACCGCTACCAAGTTTGTTCAAATTATAGCCCTTATACTAGAGACACTGATACTCAGGTGAGCGAATCAGGGCCCTCTAGGCCCTCTTGTTGGTTTTACCGTCCTTTCAAGATTATTTCATTCATATCAAGCCGATCGTTAATCAGAGGTGGGCGAAAGCCAGAGTGCCAGGAGAAAAACCACCTGACCTTCCATTGCAGAACTTGTTGTCATTGATATTGCTTCTCCCTCTTTCCTGAATTTCCTCATCTTTGAATTCTTCTTTATTGGAGGATTAGTCAAAACCATTAAAGAATGGAAGATCATTAACAGAATGGCAAACAGTGTTGATCTTTGATGAGTCAGTAAGCCCTGCTGTGCCAGATTAAACATACCCCGATGCAATAGGGCTCATCCATCAGTGCCTGATTCAAAAATGACAGTTGTCAGTTTCTGGCTAAAGAATGTGTACTGTACTGGTTGACCACTTACGTAAAAGCCTGACCAGGAAAAGTGTAGATAGGTAAACTGACCGGCTCAAAATGACCTACATAGTGTTGACTGGGCCATTAAACTCCCATACAAACTAACAAACAAAATTTGGCCACATCCAATATTCTTACTATAAAAATCCTAAAAATTCAGACACCTTGAGGACTTCCTGTAATTTTCCTAAAATTTTAAAAAACTTGTTTCACGATCCAGCAAGGATTTGAAACTGTGCCAAAGGAATGTCAAACTGTGTAGACCCTGATCAAACTGCTCCTTCAGGAGCAGTCTGATCTGGGTCTTCACTGTTTGCTTAGGCCTACCTGTCCCAATACTAAGGATCATTACGGTAATAAGGGTTTGTTCAAAATCATTCAAAATGAATAGAACAACAAACAGTGTAGATACTAATTAGACAGCTCATTATGAACATTATGTCTGTACTGGTGTATACGGTTAAAAGAGTTATGATAGGTTATTGTCATAGCAATGCCTATGCTATGGAGAGCTGTGGTGCTGTGGTAAAGCATCGGATTTGAAATTGAGAGGTAGCAGTTCAATCCCCGCAAGCGACACGTGTTGTTTTCTTGAGCAAGAAACTTCATCCACATTGCTTAGTACTGTTCCTTCCGAGGAAAAGAGGGCCACATGGAAGATTAGTACTAGTACTAAATGTGTTACCCTCTATAAATAAGGTTGATTATTATTATTATTATTATGCTTGAGGTATTCTGTGTATACTGTATGTACAATCAACCCTCTTTATACCGACATTCCTTACATCGGCAAAACTTGTTATAACGGCAATTTCAATGGAATGACTACTTAGCTAAAGGCTTGCCCTCGGTTCTGAGTGGCGTGGGCTCCCCTCGGGTTGGAAATGCACAAATCGAGTCCGTCATGAAAGGGTCTTATAATCTAATTCTCCAAGAAACAAATGTTATAGATATTTGTTAAAATCCCCTCGGCTATTTTAACAAATGTCTATAACATTTGTTTCTTGGAGTTAGGTGAGGCGATTCTAACAAATATATATAACATTTGTTTCTTGGAGTAATAATGGGGAAAAGGCATTTTATTACGCATCAAACTTCTAACTGGGATTCATTATAACGGCAAATTCTTTATAACAGCACAATAATAGGGAACAAATACTGTCGTTATAACGAGGGCAGACAGATATTTAGACAGACTTGCCTGAACAAACAGTGTTGGCTCAGATGAGATGCCGCATCATGGGGCATCTCATCTGGGTCTACAGTGTTTGCCACTCCTCCAGCTATTATGAGACACATAATGTAATTTATGCAGGGATATTTCTGGGATGGGCCAGAGGGATTTTATGAGGAAACTTTTAATCATAGTATGAATCTGATTTAATTTTTGTTTGGGCCCTATAAGCTATTCAAATTTGATGTTAATTTTGATGTAAGGTGTATATTAAGAATTCTTGGGCCCATCAATTTTTCCAAAAGTCCCACGAAAATTCCAAAAGGCCCATCAAAATTTTGATTTTTTCATGTAAATGAATGGGAGATGGGCCCTTGGTGCATTTTTAGGTCCCATCGCTATACTGGACCAAAAATATCTCTGTTATGTAAGAATTTCTTTGGGTAAATGTGGCATATTATATTTCAGGTGTAATAGAAAATATGATGGAACTACGTACAGAGATGGCTTCTGAAGCAGCTCAACAAGGTCTCATGCAATGGTTGCTAAAACGAATACGGGTAAGTGATCAGGAATGAAGGTTTATTCATTCCAGTAGCCCTAATGGACTATACATTTCTATGGTACCCAGCCATTGGGACTTCAGATGGATAGAGTTTGGTGACCTTGACCCTGTTGGACATCAAAAAGATTTTTCTGGTGGTGAACAGCAGGAAAATGAATCTGGTTAATACTAGTGTTAATTTAGCCCCAGCCCATCGGGGCTTGAAGAAATAGATTGGGCAGCATGATGCTTCTACCCAGAGCTGAAACTGGCCGCTTATGCTTATGCCATGGTAAACAGGGTTTTAAACCTGCCCAGGAAAAGTGGTGCGAGTCGGAAAAATAAACCATATTGGAAATATAAACACTATTGATTTCATTGGCAGCAGGGCTTAAGATGTCATTTCATCTCAATGTCGGGTAAAAGTCCCACGAAATTGGAAACAAAATCTCCGAAATGACCTATACAGTGTTGATGGGGACATGAAACCTCAAATTATTCAAACAAAACCTAGTGTTAGCAATTACACTTTTCTATCCAAGTTTTAGATGTTTCGGTGATAATAGAGTTTATGGGGGTGTTTGGCTGAAGCCAAGGTGTTGTATATCTTCCAACCTGTGGCATCTATTTGATATTGTCTCACAGCTGTCATTCCAGCAGTAGGGGTAGGCCCTGATATCCATCCATTTATTTGTCTGTTCCCATCCATCCATCATCATTTGCTTCAACCCAAATGCTCAAGTCCGTTTTTCAAGAACTTTCCTCTAGCCATGAGGTTGTAAAAAATTACAAATTCAGCTGATTTGAGCATGAAAATTGTCCTGCTCATAAACAGTCTGGAAGCAGATCAGAGCAGTCTGATCAGGGTATTCACTGATATCTTGTATGCAAAAAAAATATGTTTGAAATGTTTATAAGAAGATGCAGTAGACATCAAGGGTTACTGGGGCTTATTCTGAGTTCCATTTAAGACACTAATTGCAGCTTTATCTCTGTTTTTTCAGGCTAAATTACCATTTGATATCAACAAATTATATTCTACAGAAATCCTCGCAATTTTATTACAGAACAGTGATGGTAAGTACTCATGCTTTTATGATCTGTACTGAGTATTGACATATTAAGGGGAATGGGAACACCTGGCAGATTTTTCTGCCATTTTTCAAACGGAGACAACTTTCCAGACTTCCTGTCCACTTTTCTATAAGCCCTGTCCCACTGAAAAAGGGGTCTACTCTTAAAGGAAAGAATTTGCTCCTAAAGAGCAAATTCTTTTACTTTAAGAGTTGACCCCTATGGACATGGGAGACAAAAATACTTCTGCAGGAGTTGCCCTGAAGGTGTTCCCATTTCTCTTAAACCTTATGTGGAGTGCTGTGATGAAGTGGTAAAGCATCGGATTTCAGATCAAAAGGTAGCGGATTCGATCCCTGTAAGAGCCATGTGTGGTTTCCTTGAACAAGAGACTTTATCCTCATTGCTCAGTACTCGTGTGTGCCCAGGAAGAAAAAGAGGGTCACATGGAAGATTGTGTACTAGTTTACTAAATGTGTTACCCTCTATAAATAAATAGAAGCCTCCGTGGTGTAGTGATTATGCTACTCGCCTTGTAAACCAGGCATCGCAGGATTGATCCCGGGCTTCTCCAGACTTTCCGATGAGTCTTTAAACCAAGGTCCTGTCTCCATATGACCTTAGCTGTTGGTGAGACGTAAAACTCAAACATTCACATTTACCCTCTATAAATAAAGTTGATTATTATTATTATGATTAGTAAAGCACCAAGTTAAATCTACCTTGCACAACAATCTGATTCTTTTGACTAAAACTTCTTTTATATTATTATAAAGGTAAGATGTTACACGTGAACCTGTTTATAGTAGTTTTCGTTAAAACATTTTAATATAACATAGTTTAAGGATGGATCCAATAATGTATAGATTAAATAGAAAAATGACCATAAATGGTCATTTTTCTATATAATCTATATTTTCTTGTTTAGATATGGCATGGTTGTTTAATAAACATAATCTCTGGTGTGTGTCCCAACAATTTTATTATAAAGAGGTTGAAGAATGGGCCTCTGTGGCCTAATGGATATGAATGCGGACTCTTAATCATATGGCTCTCACCGCTGTGGGTTCAAACCAAGTTCTGCAATGGAAGATCAGGTGCCTTTCTCCGGGTACTCTGGTTTTCGCCCAGCTCTGATTAACAATTGGCTCCGTTTGAGTGAAATAATCTTGAAAGGGCCATAAAACCAAAAGCAAAAAATAGAGAGGTTAAATTTTACTTAAAAAACTGTTTTGCAATTGATATTTCAGAAAACAGACAAATGCTGGGTGATATAGACGGAATAGATGTGTTATTACAACAGTTAGCTGTAAGTAAAACAGATGTGAAAGCAATGATCAGCAACTTATACAGTTAACCCACACCTCCCATCAGAGAAACCAAAGGGAAAGAAACACAAACATGAAATAACTAAACTCTAATGGAAACATTGCTAATGGAAAGGCAAAAGGACAGATACTTTCCCACAAAATGGCCAGTTGGCTTTCCAAAACAAAAATATATAAGCTATACACACATTCAGAGACAGACTATAACAAAAAGAAACCGCAACAGAAAAACCGCCTTGGAACAGTCAGTTAACAGTATTTCTCTGGGGGGCTTAAATCGATTTTATGTGGCCACAATCTTTGACCTTCTGTGGTGGCTTGGACAAATAATTTGTTCAGTCCGCATGAAGGCTTCCTCATAACTTGTAAAAACTGTTTTCTTGCATTAGCTCAGTCTGATCAGAATATCTGTTATGCACCATTCAGATAGTCATTTGTTTGTCATAGTTTTTATACCCCACCACACGATAGTGGCGGGGTATTATGTTATACCCTCCGGTGTCTGTCCGTCCGTCCGTCCGTCCGTCCGCACCATTTCCGATCGATAACTTGAGTAATTTTTAACGAATTTTTTTCAAATTTTGCATACATGTATATATCGGGAATGAGTGGTATGGGATTGTTAATGGGCAAAATCCGTTAACATTTGACAGAGTTATGGCCCTTTTTAGTTCAAAATAAGGGGTTTTGGGGCGTTTCCGATCAATAACTTGAATATTTTTTCACGGATTTTCTTCAAATTTTGTATACACATTGGCATTGGGTATGAGTGGTTTGGGATTGTAAATGAGCAAATTACATTAACATTTAACGGAATTATGGTCGTTAAAAATTCCGATTAAATGGTTTTTGGGGACTTATTCCTTTACTATATGGAATATTTGGATGAAACTGCACTGATGTATAAACGACCATAATAAGCAGGTTTTGTGTTGTGAATACACAAAATGCGTTAACATTTAACGAAAAATTGGTCGTTAACAATTCCCATTAAATAGTTTCTGCGCATTTATTCCTTTAATTTATGAAATATATTGATTATCACTGCCAGTGTAGTGGTTAGAGTGCTGGACTACAAATCCTATTGTTGACTATGAATCTGAGGGGCGTGAGTTCAAATCTCCATCGAGGAATGGAAATTTTTTTTTTTTTTTTTCGTTTTTTCTTTTTTTTTTGTGTGTGTTCTTTTTTCTTTTTTCTTATTCTTTCTTTTTCATTTTGGCAATGAATTTATTTATTTTTTTTTTATTTTTTTTTAATTTTCCTCGTTTTTGGTTTTTCATTCCTTTTTTTGTTTTCACCCTTTTCTTCTTTTTGTTATACCCCATCACACGATAGTGCTGGGATATACCCTCCGGTGTCTGTCCGTCCGTCCGTCCCCACCATTTCCGACCAATAACTGGATTAATTTGTGCTATGAATCTGAGGGGCGTGAGTTCAAACCCCCTAGGAGGAATGGAATTTTCTTTTTTTTTTTCCTTTTTTTCTCGTTTTTTCTTTTCTTTTTTTTCCGTTTATTTTTCTTTTCTTTCTTTTTGCAATGAATTTTTTTTTTTTTTTTTTCGTTTTTTTTTTCTCATTTTTTGTTTTTCATTCCTTTTTTTTACCTTTTTTTTTTTTTCGTTCTTTTTTTTGTTATACCCCATTACACGAGAGTGCTGGGATATTATAATATACCCTCCGGTGTCTTTCCGACCGTCCGTCCGTCCGTCTGTCCGTCCGTCCATCCCCACCATTTCCGACCGATAACTTGATTAATTTTTCACATTTTTTTTTCAAATTGTGCCTACATGTTTATATCGGGAATGACTTTTTTTCTTTTCTTCTTTTTGTTATACCCCATCACACGATAGTGCTGGGGTATTATAATATACCCTCCGGTGTCTGTCCGTTCGTCCGTCCATCCACACCATTTCCGACCGATAACTTGATTAATTTCTCACAATTTTTTTTGGAGTTTGCGATCAATAACTTAAGAATCTTTTCATGGATTTTCTTCAAATTTTAAAACACTAAAGGACACATATTATTGCCAAGGACAGTCACTCTGCTTTTCTGGTTATTGTATTATCTGCCCTTTTGATATACATGTATGTAGTTCCTTTACTATATTGAATGCCTTAGTGAAGTTTTACAGATAACTATAACACTTAAAAGTACCACTATTATGGGCAAGGCTATAACCATATTATCTTGCAGTGGTGGGGTATCATGCAGTGTTAGCGTGCTTTTATTTCAATGTTACAATGTTCTAAGTTGTAGCTCAATCGGCGACATATCAGGGGATTTGGCTGGCCACAGCAGTGTCCTTACACCTTGTTGTCTCAGAAATTCGATGGCAACACAGGCTGGATATGGGTGTACATTGTCTTCTTGGAATTTGGTCTACATAACGCTGGCCAGTAAAGTTACCATGATCTTTCAAGGTAACTTGACTGGCCATTGTTACGTAGACCAAATTTTACGCCCAGTGGTTGTCCCATTCGCCCAACGCATTGGTGGGAACTTCAAGTTCCAAGACGACAACAAATGAGCACATTTGGGATGTCTTTGGTCACCGCGTGCACAACAGACAGCAGCATTGTAACAATCAGCAACAGCTTGGCCAAGCATTGCAAGAAGAATGGCGACGGATACCAAGGGAGATAATCCGTCGCACAATCACTAGCATGCCCAGATGGTGTCGTGCATGCATCAATGCTCGTGGTGCATGGACCAGATACTGATCCCCTTTGCATATAAACCTCTCCTGTGACATTGAAGTTTCTCTTCTTTCTATTTGTGTTTGGGGGTTCCCTTTATTTTTTGTCCCTAGTATACTTGAGTTTAATTTTAAAGATTCAAAACTTTTTGATCCATATAAACCTGTGCAGGGTGTCAGTCATTATTCCTGCCTTTGATGTGCTTGCACTTTACAAATGCACAAGAGATGTACAAAACTGTTTAAGCTCAAAACATTGTTAAGATGCATTTACACCTCTTTCAATGTGTAAAGTAACGTAAAAATTCCTAAAATTAGGACACCTTGAGGACTTTATATAATTCTCCTAAAATTTCAACAAATTTAATTCATGATCCAGCAAGGAGTCCAAAAAGTGCAGACTGAATGGCAAACAGTGTAGATCCTGATCAGACTGCTCCTTCAGGAGCAGTCTGATCTGGGTCTGCACTGCTTGCTTGGGCCTATCTGTCCCAATACTGTAGATCATTACAGTAAGCTTAATAATTAGTACAAATGTATAATACCCAATAAAGTTCCAAACCAAACATGAGATCACCTGTAATCTCTTCAAATACCCAATGAATGTTGAATACAGTGGGTATAACCCAATGCCCTACAAAAGCTTAACTGTTTTTCTGCATTAAAATAGGGATCAACTATGGTTTTTCATGCATTAACATTCGCCGGGTCCCGAGGAAGCTGTTTGAACATGAGGCCGCTAGGCTGAATGTTCAAATATCTTCCGAGGGATCAGGCAAATGTCAATGCAATGAAATAACCATGAATGATCGTTGTTCTTGCATAACTTACGATTCCGACATCAAATTTTGACGAAAACGCCCAAAAGCTCCATATAAACTCTTCAAATGCGACCATCTAACCAACATGGCGGCCAGTTCAGAATGTTGTTTACAATGACGTTGTTACGCAGTAACCATCTGATGACATCATTGAACCCTAAAATGCTACGTTCAGGGCGATGACGTTACGTGGCTCAACGTAACGTAAACAAAGCAAGGCCCGTCTTGTGATATCAAAAGCTCAAAATCCATGTTCTGAACATGGTTTTTGCTGTTTGAGCACGACTTTCGGTTCATTTGACAATGGCTTCAAACAGCCATGCGCATAGGTATTTATGCAAGAACGCTGTTTCCAACATATCTACATGTGTACTGGTTTACATGGTTGAAACTGTTAATATGATTATAATTTTCCATATCCGGCCTGTTTGTCACATAGGCTCCTACAAGCACACACAAAGGGCATTTCCAGAAATGTTTAACAAGGGCAGGCAGGTTTTGCGCATTTCATATGTTAACATGGCCAATAAACTTTCTAACTGTCATATTTCACTGTATTTACCACATCTTTTAGACTCCTCAACTCCTTACCAAACTTGGTATAAAATTTAAAAAAGTACAATTTATGACCGGATGTTGTAACTAGAATAGCTGGAGGAGTGACAAACAGTGTAGACCCTGATGAGACACCTCATGCTGCGGCATATCATCTAGGTTTACACTGATTGCGCAGGCCTATCTGTTCAAATACATGTACATTCAGTAAGGGCTATTCCAGTATAATCTATTAGGGTGGGGCGGACGGCAACTTTTTTATTTAGTGGCCGTAGGCTATGGTTTTAGAAAAACAAAATAGGCCGTAGGCTGTACAACAGCATTTTCAAAATTTACGGTAGGTTGTACTACCGATTTTTTAAAAAATCCCGTAGGCTATGTTGAAAGAAAATAAATAATTGTTGTAGGTTGTCAAATAACAACAGGGCCCAGACATCTGAATCGTTCAGTTTGAAGTTCCGCAGAGATTTTAAACAAAAAGCAACGCTGAAATTGTGAAAAAAAGAAAGGCTCGGCAATTTTACTGCTGTTTACAGGTCAAAGGTCGTTTGAGTAGGACACAAATCAATATCCGGTAACGGGACGCTTCGCCCCCGGTCGATGACCTTGCCTGACATAATGGAAAATTACTGGGCTTAGTTACTGAATGAAGCAATAATCCCCGTTCCAAAAAAAAAAATACTTGTGTTGGTAGCGCATGATTTGCATGATTTATGTAAACACAATATTAGCACGCTGTTTAATCAGTAAGCTTCAAGGGATTTATGGCCCGAGATAATTAGTTAATTGGGGATTATGATACCCAAGGAATGTTTAATACAGCGGATGCCACCCAGAGCGTGCCGAGCTTTGAGCTGTAATAAATTACGTAACATTACCCAAAAGTGTACCCAGGTGGTCATCGGACGGGCAATAAAACCCACAGATGGGTAGACAGCCTTTCATTGGTCAATTGTTTCAGTCCCTTTAATAAATATTAATTTCTTAAAAAAATATGCAACGTCTGATCAGGGCCTCAACGCTGACACTTGAACAGACAGACAGACCCAATTATTTAGCGGCACCTTATCAGGGTCTACAGGTTTTAGGACCTTATAATGCTACGACACCCGGATCAGACACTCCACAATCACTGTGCGACGTCTGACCCAGCTCCAACCGCCGACGGTTCATTTTATTTTATTTTCCGCGACCGAATAGGTTTGAAGGATATAGCGATGAGTCTTGCGCCCGTCCAAATGTCCGTCCGTCCGTAGACACAACAGACAGATGCAAACAATGCGGATCCAGATCAGACGCCATACTATTATTAAACGTCTTCTGTTGAGGGTCTGCAGGTTTGCAGATGGCATCTGAGATGGCAGAGACCCGGACAAGACGCTGCGCAAGGATAATGCGGCGTCTGATCAGGGTCTTATAGCCCACGGTGGTGTTTTTAGCTCACCTGTCACGTAGTGACAAGGTGAGCTTTTGGGATCACTTTTTGTCCGTCGTCCGTCGTGCGTCCGTGCGTCCGTGCGTGCGTCCGTAAACTTTTCTTCAAACGACATCTCCTCCTAAACCACTGACCGGATTTTGACCAAACTTCACAGGAATGATCCTTAGGTGGTCCCCTTTCAAAGTTGTTCAAATGGTTCCGGTCCATTGCACATATAGGTCACAGTAGCCAAAAATAGATTTTTTTCACCGAAAACTTAAAAAATCTTCTTCTCTGAAACTGCAAGGCCCAGGTCTTTGATATTTGGTATGAAGCTTCATCTAGTGGACCCCTACCAAGATTGTTCAAATTATAGTGCTGGGGCCAAAAATGCCCCCGCACGGGGGCCCTTTGGTTTTACATGGGCTTATATAGGGAAAATCTTTAAAAATCTTCTTCTCTGAAACCGCAAGGCCCAGATCTTTGATATTTGGTATGAAGCTTCATCTAGTGGACCCCTACCAAGATTGTTCAAATTATAGTGCTGGAGCTAAAAATGCCCCCGCACGGGGGCCCTTTGGTTTTACATGGGCTTATATAGGGAAAATCTTGAAAAATCTTCTTCTCTGAAACCGCAAGGCCCAGGTCTTTGATATTTAGTATGAAGCTTCATCTAGTGGACCCCTACCAAGATTGTTCAAATTATTGTGCTGGGGCCAAAAATGCCCCCGCAGGGGGGCCCTTTGGATTTACAAGGGCTTATATAGGGAAAATCTTTAAAAATCTTCTTCTCTGAAACTGCAAGGCCCAGGTCTTTGATATTAGGTATGAAGCTTTATCTAGTGGACCCCTACCAAGATTGTTCAAATTATAGTGCTGAAGCTAAAAATGCCCCCGCACGGGGGCCCTTTGGTTTTACATGTGCTTATATAGGGAAAATCTTGAAAAATCTTCTTCTCTGAAACCGCTAGGCCCAGGTCTTTGATATTTGGTATGAAGCTTCATCTAGTGGACCCCTACCAAGATTGTTCAAATTATAGTGCTGGGGCCAAAAATGCCCCTGCACCAGGGCCCTTTTGTTTTACATAGGCTTATATAGGGAAAATCTTTAAAAATCTTCTTCTCTGAAACTACAAGGCCCAGGTCTTTGATATTTGGTATGAAGCTTCATCTAGTGGACCCCTACCAAGATTGTTCAAATTATAGTGCTGGAGCTAAAAATGCCCCCGCACGGGGGCCCTTTGGTTTTACATGGGCTTATATAGGGAAAATCTTGAAAAATCTTCTTCTCTGAAACCGCAAGGCCCAGGTCTTTGATATTTGGTATGAAGCTTCATCTAGTGGACCCCTACCAAGATTGTTCAAATTATAGTGCTGGGGCCAAAAATGCCCCTGCACCAGGGCCCTTTTGTTTTACATAGGCTTATATAGGGAAAATCTTTAAAAATCTTCTTCTCTGAAACTACAAGGCCCAGGTCTTTGATATTTGGTATGAAGCTTCATCTAGTGGACCCCTACCAAGATTGTTCAAATTATAGTGCTGGAGCTAAAAATGCCCCCTGCACGGGGGCCCTTTGGTTTTACATGGGCTTATATAGGGAAAATCTTGAAAAATCTTCTTCTCTGAAACCGCAAGGCCCAGGTCTTTGATATTTGGTATGAAGCTTCATCTAGTAGACCCCTACCAAGATTGTTCAAATTATAGTGCTGGGGCCAAAAATGCCCCCGCACCAGGGCCCTTTTGTTTTACATTGGCTTATATTGGGAAAATCTTGAAAAATCTTCTTCTCTGAAACTGCAAGGCCCAGGTCTTTGATATTTGGTATGAAGCTTCAGCTTGTGGACCTCTACCAAGATTGTTCAAATTATAGCCCTGGGGCCAAAAATGCCCCCGCTTCGGGGCCCTTTGGTTTTACATAGACTTATATAGGGAAAATCTTGATAAATCTTCTTCTCTGAAACCACAAGGCTTAGGTCTTCGATATTTGTTATGACGCTTCAGCTAGTGGATCTCTATAAAGATTGTTCAAATTATAGCCCTGAGACCAAAAATGCCCCTGCCATGTGGCCCTTTGGTTTTACATAGACTTATATAGGGAAAATCTTTAAAAATCATCTTCTCTGAAACACAAGGCTTAGGTCTTTGATATTTGTTATGAAGCTTCAGCTAGTGGACCTCTACCAAGATTGTTCAAATTATAGCCCTGGGGCCAAAAATGCCCCCGCTCCGGGGCCCTTTGGTTTAACATAGACTTATATAGGGAAAACCTTGTTTTACATAGACTTCTATATGCAGGGTAAACCTTTAAAATCTTCTTCTCTGAAACCAGAAAGCCCAGGTCTTTCATATTAGATATGAAGCTTCATCTTGTGGACCTCTACCAAGATTGTTCAAATTTTAGCCCTGGGGCCAAAATTGACCCTGCCCGGGCCCACTTCGTTATGCTTTGGATCAGGTGAGCGAACCAGGGCCCTCTGGGCCCTCTTGTTTATCCCTAGTCTGAACAGGTTCGGAGCCTGGCGTCCGTACATCCGCCCATCCGTAGACACAACATTATGAGTGGCGTCCGTTCAAATATCCGTCCGTAGACGCAACAGACAGATGCAAACAATGCAGATTCGGATCAGACGTCATACAATTATTAAACGGCGTCTGATGAGGGTCTACAGGTTTGAAACGACATCTTAGATGGCGCGGACCCAGACAAGACGCTGCGCAACGACAATGCGGCGTCTGATCAGTGTCTTATCGCCGACGGTGGTGTTTTTTATCCCTAGTCTGAACAGGCTCGGAAGATATAGCGATCAGCGTGGCGTCATCTACCCGTCCGTCTGTATGACAATAGACAGAACACAAAGGTGCAAACAGTGAATCAGACGTCATACAATTATTATACGGCGTCTGAATAGGGTCTACAGGTTTGTAGACGGCATATGCGACGGCACGGACCCAGACCAGATGCTGTACAATGATCATGTGACGTCTGATTAGGGTCTGACCGCTGACGGTGCGTTTTATTTTTTATCCCCCTGACCAAATAGGTTTGGGGTTATAGCGATCAGCCTGACGTCCATCCGTCCATCCGTCCGTCCGCAGACACCAAATTGTGATAGCCAAAACTACAATACCCTATGAGATAGATTGTCGGTACTTGTTACAATAGAACATGAGGTTCAAAAAGCATGCCGTGAGCAAGAACCAAAACTCTTGAGTGTCCTGGTATTTTAGTTATTTCCCCTGACAATATAAACTTGTGATCACAATATCTCCTTTATATAATTATTTGAAGATATATTGATTGACTTGATACCGTTGTACATAAGGTCAAGAAGGGTTGTCATGAGCAATAACCATAACTCTGGATGTCATGGTATTATAGTTATCTCCCCTTACAAAATAACATTGCGATCAATAACTCCTATACCCTTTGACATATTTTGATGGTAGTTGGTACAAGTGTACTTGGGGTCAAGAAAGAGTGTCGTGAGCAAGAAACAAAACACTGGGTGCCATGGTATTTTAGCTATCTCCCCTGGCAATGTGTTATCTACCCTGACAATGTAACCTTGTGGTTGCCATAACTCCATTACCCTTTGAGATATATTGATGGGACTTGGTACAGAAATACAAGAGGTTAAGACGATGTGTCTTGGACAAGAACCACAACTCTGGGTGCCAAGATATTTTAGATATCTCCCCTGACAAAGTAACCTTGCGATCGCAAGAACTCAAACACATTTTGAGTATCAACCACCCCATAGCCTGCTCTTTGGGGTGAGCCGGCTATTGGGTGGTTGATACACTGATTTGAAAAAAAAGTAAAGTTGGGGAAGGGGGTGCAAAAATGATAGATAGACGGTAAAAGTTATTTTATTTTATTATATTATTTTATAAAAAAAAATCACACCCGTGTGTCATAGTGCATTCTTTGATTTCTCCAAAATGGCTACTTTTCCATTGAAAACTTTGATATTTGTCTTATTTATACTCGGAACATAGGTTGTGGGTATAGATTGAGGCAGTTCAGGTAACCTGGAATACCGTCGGAAGGTAAGATATTTTTTTTGGCTTTTCCTGAAATTTATCCAATGGGGAGGATAAGAAAACAATATTTTTAATGGAAAAGTCCAAAAGAATCATCGTCAACCATTTAAAATAGGATTGAGGGCAAAAAATTAGGAATAGTCAGGTTACCTGAAACACATTTTTTTAGCCTTGTCTGAATTTTTAATCCCCCGCCGCGAAGCGGAGCAGAGCTGGGATTATAGGAATGGCCTTCGTCTGTCCGTCAGTCCGTCTGTCTGTCCGTAACACTTTCTTGTCCGCTCCATATCTCCTGAACCCTTTGATAGATTTTCATTAAACTTTGGTCAATTATTCGTCTCAATTAGCTGGTGTGCAGAACCCATAAATGAACCATGCCCACTCAAGGTCAAGGTCATGGTTGAAGGTCACGAGTTTGAAACTTGGAATTTTTTGTCCGTTCCATATCTCCTTTACCCTTGGAAGGATTTTCATTAAACTTTGGTCAAATATTCTTCACAGTGAGCTGATGTGCAGAACCCATGTCCGTTTGTCCGTCTGTCAGTTTGTCTGTCCGTCCGTCTGTCCGTAACTTTTTCTTGTCCGCTCAGTATCCCTGAACCCTTTAATAGATTTTCATTAAACTTTGGTAAATTATACCTCTCAGTGAGCTGGTGTGCAGAACCTATAAATGAAGCATGCCAACTCAAGGTCAAGGGTCATGGTTGAAGGTCACGAGTTTGAAACTTGGAATTTTTTGTCTCTTCCATGTCTCCTTTACCCTTGGAAGGATTTTCATTAAACTTTGGTCAAATAGTCTTCACAGTGAGCTGATGTGCAGAACCCATGTCCTTCCATCCATCTCTCTGTCCGTCTGTCCGTAACTTTTTCTTGTCCGTTCCATATCTCCTGAACCCTTTAATAGATTTTCATTAAACTTTGGTCAATTATCCCCCTCAGTGAGCTGATATGCAGAACCTATAAATGAACCATGCCGACTCTAGGTCAAGGTCACATTTGAAGGTCACGAGTTTAAAACTTTGAATTTTTTGTCCCTTCCATATCTCCTTTACCCCTAAAAGGATTTTCATTAAACTTTGGGTCAATTATCCCCCTCAGTGAGCTAACCATGCCAACTCAAGGTCAAGGTCACAGGCGAAGGTCACAAGGTTGAGCCTTGATACTAAATGCGGCGGGGGATTTGGCTGTCCTCCAGACTGCTTTCTTGTCTTTTCTCTTTTTTTTAAGTAAACAAAAAAACAACTTTCATGATAAAATTTATTCATTTTTGGGGCATTCAATAATCAATATAAAGACACCAACTGTGACAATGGTTTTTACACATGATCCAGGATTTCAGTTTATAAAGAGGGAAAGATTTTTAGTCGCAAGATCTTTTCTGGTGAATATATCTAAATATATATTTAATTACCTGTGGGTTGTCTCTACCTGAAATAGTTTTACCCCGTTGGTTATATCTAGAAAAAAATACAAATGTCCGTTGGTTATATCTAGAAAAAAATACAAATATCCGTAGGCTGTATTGAAAAAAAATTGTTTTAAAGCGTAGGCTATGTGAAAATCTAAGTGTCTTCCTCCCCCACCATATAGATTTTACTGGAACAGCCCTAAATACTTTATACTTGTTTCCTGGATATTTGTGGGCAAAAAGAATGCTTTTTCGGCAACTTGTTTAGTCAGAATGAGATCCATAATTTCATAGGTCAAGTTGTTGCATACCAAATGTGAATTTATTGGATCAGATTCATACAAAGCATTCTAGGTGCATTTTTTAGAAATTAAAAATACTATGCAGCATATCTGTCTGTGACCAATTTCCCTTCATGCTAACAAGGCCATGAAATAAACACCCCTTTACACCCCACTTTATATAGAGAAAACGGGGGTTTACGGGGTTATACATTATTTCCTTATTTCTGTTCCTAGACATAGGTTGTGGATACTCGTTAGAACCACCTCAATGAGGCCGTTCTAACGAGCACCCAAAAAAACCTATGCATTATATCACACGGATGTGTTATCGTAATGTTCTGTATTTCAGTGGTATAAGCGACATGATCCATCTAACAAAGAAGAGATTGAGATGATGGAGAATTTATTTAACTGTCTGTGTTCATGTCTCATGACCTCCCAGAACAGGTCAAAGTTCCTGAAGGGAGAGGGGCTCCAGCTGATGAATCTCATGTTACGGTAACTAACGCAATTAACATTTTTTGTACTAACTGGAATGAAGCCCTGTCATGGAAAAACTCATCTTCAGGGTTCGTGACCTGGCTGTGAGGTCATAAAACCATTTTTTATGCTTTTCTCACTTTAGCATGAAATTTTAAATTCTTACCAATGATAATCCTTATTCTGCTGAACAGGAAAAGACCTACTTCAGCAAACAGTGCAGATCCAGATCAGATGGCTTCTGAAGAAGCCATCTGATCAGGATCTACACTGTTTGTCAGTTAGTATGCAAATTTGAATGAAACATTTTATCCAGTATTTTGATTGGTTAACAGTCAGAAGAGGGTGTGGCTTAATATATTCACCGGCATAAGGGTTAAAATACAGATAATTAGGTATTTTAAATACTTAGATTGACAGAAGGTAATGTTTGTTATACTCATAAATATTAAAATGCCAACAATTTAATATTTGTTCTATTCATAAATATTAAAATGCCAACAATTTAATATTTGTTCTACTCATAAATATTAAAATACCAACAATTTAATATTTGTTCTGCTCATAAATATTAAAATGCCAACAATTTAATATTTATTCTGCTCATAAATATCATAATGCCAACAATTTAATATTTGTTCTGCTCATAAATATTATAATGCCAACAATTTAATATTTGTTCTGCTCATAAATATTAAAATGCCAACAATTTAATATTTATTCTGCTCATAAATATCATAATGCCAACAATTTAATATTTGTTGTTGGCATTTTAATATTTATGAGCAAGACAAATATTATGCTCAGTTGAGTTGAGCATGAAAATCTTTTTATAACCCCGGGGTCAGGTAAGACGCAGACTGACCAGCTCAGCTACACAGATAAGTAAAAGCCTCGAAATTTTAGATGGAGAAACTAGTAGCGTTAAACACAGAGGTGCTGATCGAAGTGTGTGAATGCGCAGGCTGGTCTGCACCTTTCTCCCAAAAGTACAAGTCAGAACAGTTTTTCTTGCACATCAGACAAGGAAATACGTGATTTTACCCTGGGATAGAAATTTATGTTCTGACCCTGGTGTTCGACCCAAAATCGAATATAATCACGTGTTTGATAAATGTACGCATATGCGCCATCGTTAAGGCTGACGTCATGCACGTTATGTGACGTCACTAAACATTCCTGTAGTGGCATCACAATATGGTGGACATCTGTAACCGAAATGACTGCAGCATTAAAAAGCCGCGCTTAGAAGTAGAAGGTATGCAAGAAAAAGAATCCTATATGGGTGTGAGGGGTGGATAGAAAAATACTCGTGATGCCGGACAGTGTCCCTCGGGACAGATTTTCCCATCCATCCCTCACACTGTGAGGGGTGGATAGAAAAAAAAAGTCCCTCGGAATCACTGTCCGGCATCACTCGGCAAGCCTCGTGATGCCGGACAGTGTCCCTCGGGACGAATTTTCCCATCCACCCCTCACACCCATATAAGATTCTTATATTCTCATGCGGCAGCTCATGCAACAGAAGCATAGTGAGTTGAGGAAAAGTGATAAAATGCGAGGCTTTGCCGAGCATTTTATCTCTTTTTCTCAACGAGTTTAATAAATTCAATAATACATGAGCACGAATGCAAGATTCTATTTATCATATGACATTTAAAACGTATTTTATTCACGATGGTTTACAAAACTATCAATATTCCGCCATAGGAAACATGACATCGTTAAGGACGACGTACATGTAACGTTACGGGACGTATCTTTCTAATTTGCATATTTAATCCACGAGTGGATTATCGAAAATATTACATGGCGTTTTTACACTCTCAGACGCGATGTCATATGATAAATTTTTTTAGACAATGGCTTGTCGATTTGATCAGACACACACTACATCCTACCATATAAAGTAGTCTGAGAGCCACTGTGGCCTAGTGGTTAAGACCACTGACTCTTTTGAAAACAATAGGTCTCTCTGTTGGTTTGAGCCTCACTTATGTCACATGTGACAAGCCGAGTTCTTCAGTTTTTTCTCTGGCTAATCTGTTTTTCACCCATCTCTGATAAACAATGGACTCACAGTTTGTGAAATAATCTTGAAAGGGTCATTAAACCCAATCAGAAATAGTGTCCTGCTAGAACCATCACTTACATGTATAACTGACCTAAACGAAACTCTAACCAAAAGGTCTGTTAGCTTAACCCTTATCTTGCTGTTCACGAAAACCTCTATCTTTGCAAACAGTATAGATCCAGATCAGATGGCTTCTGAAGAAGCCATCTGATCAGGATCTACACTGTTTGGCATTCAGTTTATGAATTTGTAGCAATAAATTACATCAAGTAATTTGATTGGTTGATAGACAGAAATGGGTGTGGCTTAAATGAATATTCAGCAAGAGAAGGGTTAACATATAAACGAAATTGAGAACCTCCTGACCTAGTGGTATCGCACTGAGAGTTTGAGCCTCGCTTGAGTCACATGTCTGATGCTGAGTTCGGCAACAGAATCTCAGCAAGTTTCTCTCTGATTAGTGTGATTAGTGCTCAGCTCAAAAAAAGTGAAGTAACCTTGAAAGGGTCACAAAAAAGGGTCTGAAGGATTTATAGGTTATTGACTTTAAATTGTGAAATATTCGGCACGAGTTCATATGGCGAAGGACGCACGAGCTTGTGAGTGCTTCTTCGCCATATGAACGAGTGCCGAATATTTCACAATATAAAGTCAATAACCTTTTTATAATATACCCAAACTTGGACTCTGTGCCAGAATTCAGGATTGCCTGGCATGGAAATGTGAACGTAAAATAAGGTTAGACATCTTTAAGTGCTTTGAAATGGAAAATAATGCACATTGTTAAGTGTCTTCCTACACTATGAAAAACCACGCCTAATGGCGCCAAAGTGAAGACGATGTTAACGTCGGTTGACGTGACGTCATTAAAAACATTAATGTTTCCCAACGCAGGACGCCATGTTTACCGAAGTGTCAGTTTTGTTTCTTTCAAAATACTCTTGATTTCCTAAAAGAAATTATTGAATATCTGAACAGATTGCAGGTAGGTCATATTTGCTAGCATAAAATGCGCTTTATGCACCCTGTCACAGCCTATATTCATTTTGTTTTAGGTTATTTCAGTCGATACGCGCAACAACATGGCTGCCGATTTTTAGTATCGAAGTGGACAAATTTGAAAGTAGTTCTATTTTGAACGTGACTGCTTATCTACGGGCAATATGAACTTGACTACGGGCAATGTGAAAAAATATTGACCGGTAACTTCTGTAACGAGGCTTTGCCGAGCATTTTATCTCTTTTTCTCAACGAGTTTAATAAATTCAATAATACATTATTAAACCAGGTGAGGAAAAGGGATAAAATGCGAGGCTTAATAAATTAATAAATTCAATAATACATGAGCACGAATGCAAGATTCTATTTATCATATGACATTTAAAACGTATTTTATTCACGATGGTTTACAAAACTATCAATATTCCGCCATTAGTAAACAAGACGTCGTTAAGGACGACGTACATGTAACGTTACGGGATGTATCTAGCTAATTTGCATATTTAATCCACTAGTGGATTATCGAAAATATTACATGGCGTTATTACACTCTCAGACGCGATGTCATATGATAAATTTTTTTAGACAATGGCTTGTCGATTTGATCAGACACACACTGCATCCTACCATATAAAGTAGTCTGAGAGCCACTGTGGCCTAGTGGTTAAGACCACTGACTCTTTTGAAAACAATAGGTCTCTCTGTTGGTTTGAGCCTCACTTATGTCACATGTGACAAGCCGAGTTCTTCAGTTTTTTCTCTGGCTAATCTGTTTTTCACCCATCTCTGATAAACAATGGACTCACAGTTTGTGAAATAATCTTGAAAGGGTCATTAAACCCAATCAGAAATAGTGTCCTGCTAGAACCATCACTTACATGTATAACTGACCTAAACGAAACTCTAACCAAAAGGTCTGTTAGCTTAACCCTTATCTTGCTGTTCATGACAACCCCTTTTTTGCAAACAGTGTAGATCCAGATCAGATGGCTTCTGAAGAAGCCATCTGATCAGGATCTACACTGTTTGGCATTCAGTTTATGAATTTGTAGCAATAAATTACATCAAGTAATTTGATTGGTTGATAGACAGAAATGGGTGTGGCTTAAATGAATATTCAGCAAGAGAAGGGTTAACATATAAACGAAATTGAGAACCTCCTGACCTAGTGGTATCGCACTGAGAGTTTGAGCCTCGCTTGAGTCACATGTCTGATGCTGAGTTTGGCAACAGAATCTCAGCAAGTTTCTCTCTGATTAGTGTGATTAGTGCTCAGCTCAAAAAAAGTGAAGTAACCTTGAAAGTGTCACAAAAAAGGGTCTGAAGGATCACTTAGTCCAGACCAGTGTTCAATCCAGGCTGCGCCATTGCACCCTGGGCCCTCTTTTTACATGAGGGGCGCACTAGAGATCATTCAATGGGCCCGTCGGGCGCAACTGTAGAAATTAGAGACTGTTCCTTTTACTGTTCATTTTTTGCGATTTTATGATTTTTCGGCTGCCTGGTGCGTATTATTGAGGTTATCAAAAACTGCATGTTGCCCAATCAAAATAACTTAGAAAAACATTTTGTTTTATCTGTTAAACTAGTAACAATTCTTATTTTAAACCCAAATCGATGTTTTGTTTACTGGGGATGCAGCCATGTTCGGTAATCTTCTGTGCACCGGTCGGCTTACGCAATATTCGTGTGGGCCGTGCGTCTTACTCTAAATACCAGACAGAAATACCGCAAAACAGCGAGGCGGGCGCTATTTATTATAGAGTTCTTCTCTTCCAGGCATTCATTCTAAATAAAACATGCATTTAGCCCTTGAGAAAGACACTTTATCCCCTTTGCTTTGTACTGGATAAATGCGGTAATGAGCAAATGTGACCAACTCAGTATTAGAAAATGGATAGATATACTAACAAAATACATTTCAGTAGGGCATCAGAGTGGCCAGCGTAGGTAGATTTAAAAACAAAATTCTCGTGCGTCGATTCGATGGGACTTCTTCCGATTTTGATGCTCCCATTCGACTTACTATTTTCACATCAAATTACGTGATTGTCGGTTATTTTTTAGCTTTGACAAAGATAAAAGCGATATATATAAATATTGCTGTATTCAATACAAAGACTAAAACCTTAATTAGCATTTTGGTGTGGGCAGACCAAGGGTTTGAAAATGGCGAATTTTCAACCATGTTGGTGCCATCGGAGAAAACAAAAATAAACTATTATAATATTCCTCGCGATTATTCTCACCTATATCATCAATTCCGGCATATATTAATCTGTTCACCTTGAAATTTGTGCCAAAATCGGCGAGGGAGCATTTTTTTGTGCCATTTTTTTCTGGCCACTTCCGGTCGAAACGTGTGTACAAAACCATTTTTTCTTTCCAAAATGGCAGGTTTGGCAAAAAGTTTTAAGTGAAACTCACATTATTCCCCTGTATTTGATAACAACGAATGAAAAGCGAGTTGAATACAAGTCTTGTGGTACCATACTCATCTTCTTCACTGAACAATCCACCTTTCATCCATGTTTGTTTATAATTTACATCGATAATTTTGTCAATACACTGAATGTACACAAGCATGACACAGATATGTAGACAGTTTGGTGTGACGAAATCATATTAAATTACGTCATATTAAATGACGTCAGTAAATCTTATCGACTAAAAGTCCGCAAACTACTGATTTTTTTTTTTTAACTGACAGATTGGTCTCGAGTTGAGTTGAGTTGAGGTCTCTCTCTCTCGTCGTCATTTCATTCGGTTCATGGTGCATTCCTTACGCGTATCTGTAAACTTTCATTTTGATTTTCTCTCTCTCTCTCCGAGACTCTCTCTCTCTCTCCTGCCAGCATAAAAGGGGGGCCAACGTCGGGCCCGGACAGACACGTCGTATCGCTGTCGGCCCGACGTTGGTCCGACATGCTCTGCTGGCTTGATCTCTCTCTCTCTCTCTCTCTCTCTCTCTCTCTCTCTCTCTCTCTCTCTCTCTCTCTCTATCTCTCTCTCTCTCTCTCTCTCTCTCTCTCTCCCCCCCCAAGTATGGTAAGATTACCAAAACAATTCAACTCATCAGACTGCAGAGCATATTAAATAATGTCCCCCCGTAATCCTGAATCATGCGAGAAAAGAATGACTTGACAAGATATCGAAACGCGCATGCGTACTCTTCGTAACTCCAAGCAGAATTGGCTCTCAGTTGAACAAGGATTTTCTTAATGTACCACGCTCGCGACAGCTCCCAGGCAGTCCTTAAGATGGACTGATATGTCCTTGACAAATGTGCAAAAAATAATCTTTATCTGGAGGGGAGCATTTTTTTGTGCCATTTATTCCCAACATGTGTATCAAAGTACTTTGACATCAATAAATTGAGGGGCCGTTGTTTCGCGGCGTCTGCTAAGTCGGTTTAAGCCTTCACACTCTCTACCCTTTTCTATAGACCTCAGAAAAGATCATTCTCATTAATTGTCCTTCATTTTTCTCCAATCTACATCTCATAACAAAATGTAATGGCCTATAAATTACCGGAAGTTCTTGTGATTTTCTTCCTTATTTTTTTTGACAAAATATAGTCCCATACGGCGGAAGCAGATTGCGAATAGAATCATAGCAACGGCCTTAGATGCCGCCCTACTGTTTTGTCTGTTATGTTTAACTTGTTTTGTGTCCATTTTTATCATGCAGACAAATCCAAATGAAAAATCTGGCAACTTGATATAGTATAATTTAAGGGCCTCCTAAATTTCCAAATGGCCCACTTTTCAAAGGCCTGTGGGCCCGGAGGGCCCCCAAACTCCAAATCCTAGATTGAACACTGCCAGACTGCTATGGTCTCTTTTCTCATGTTACCTCATAACTGTCAAATGCACTTCTTAGCTTCACTTCTGCTATGGAATAACCCATTTTGTACTAAATGAAATCTTCCACCTTATATGGCAGCAGTCCATTTTGAAATTTTGGGGTGTCAGGTTTAGTCATATTTTGTCTCGCTTAAAGTTTAAGCATGATATGATATCAGAGTCTGGTTTTCCGTTCATTCCTCATCCATTTGTCAATTTGCATCAACCCTTGCATCAGCCCAAATTTTCAATTCCATTTTTAAGAGCATACTTGTTGCAATTTATTTAGGAAATTGCTAAAGTTTCTGCAAACAGTAAAGGTCCTGATCAGATGCCGCATTATGCGGCATCTGATCTGGACCTGCACTGTTTTCCAGTGTCCCGTTTTGTGGTTCCCTGTATTAAATGAGTAAAACTTTTTTTCTTTCAGGGAGAAGAAATTGTCAAGAAACTGTGCCATAAAAGTATTAAATCATGCAATGACAGGAGCAGAGGGCACAGATAACTGTCAGAAATTTGTTGATATTCTTGGGTTACGTACAATATTTCCTTTATTCATGAAGACACCAAAGTCATCTAGGGCTGGCCCACCACCGGCAGAGCTTGAAGGTAAAGAAAACATGAGGATTACCAAGTGCTTTTGTGTGTCCCCACAAATTGTGAGATGTCAGATATGGCCCCTTTTGTCACGCCTGCTATTAGCATGGCGCGATATAGGCGACCGGTTTTCCGTCCGTTCGTCAAGGCGTCAACATTTGAGACCACCCTAGCATTCACCCAAAGGTTCAAGTTTATTTCTCAAGAACTATAAGAGCTTCATTACTGATACTTGGTACAAACTTGTATCTGGGGATAGTTACTTAAATGCAAGCATCCATATTTGACCTTGACCTATATTTCATGGTTCACTGACTTTGTAAAATATTGCTACCACCCTAGCGTTCACCCTAATGGTCAAGTTTATATCTCAAGAACTTACTATAAGAGCTTCATTAATGATACTTAGTACAAACTTGTTTCTGGGGATGGTTACTTTAATGCAAGCATCCATATTTGACCTATATTTCATGGTTCACTGACTTTGTAAAATTTTGCGACCACCCTAGCATTCACCCTAATGGTCAAGTTTATTTCTCAAGAACTGTAAGAGCTTCATTAATGATATTTGGTACAAACTTGTGTCTGTGGATGCCAACTTAAATGCAAGCATCCATATTTGACCTTAACCTACATTTCATGGTTCACTGACTTTGTAAAATATTGCGACCACCCTAGCGTTCACCCTAATGGTTAAGTTCATTTCTCAAGAATTATTACAGCTTGATTAATGATACTTAGTACAAGCTTGCATTTAAGAATGGAAACTTTTATGCAAGCATCCATGTTTGACCTTGACCTACAAATCATGGTTGGGTGACTTCGCACCCCCACAGGCGTGACATAGCCTTCGGCGAAATTCTTGTTACTACAAATATCCCCTGAAATTTTTCAGAGGGTGACCCAATGCCCTCATAATTGTGATATACATGTATATTTCTTACAATGTTCTGATGAATGGCCGTCAAAATCACCCCAAATGTCTCCTAAGATTTATGACTGTGGGGACAAATGTCCCCTGAAATTAAATTCTGAGGGACAATCCTGATTATCATAATATGTTTCCAGGGGCCAGTTGTTCAAAGCATCGTTAGCTTAACGAGCTCGTTAGTGGTCATACTGTTAACTGTTGCAGCAAGTTTAATATCTAAAATTTTGTTATTTTTGCTGATAAAATGTGAGCAGCTTTTGCAGATGCAAAAGCTGCTCACATTTTTTCAGCAAAAAATTTAGCATATTTGTCATATCTAATGATCAAAGTTTTAACGATTTGTTAACTAACGATGTTGTTAGTTTTGAACAACTGGCCCCAGATATTCTAATCATCATTATCTTCTGTGAAGCATTCTCGTGTTGCCCATGTGATAAGTATCTTTTTCTCATGAGCTGGCGAAATTGTAACACTGGGGCCAATTGTCAAAAGCTAACCATGTTGTTAGTTAACATACCTTTAGATCTTGGAGCATTTATTGTGGCAAATATGCTAAATATTTTTAATGAAAAAAAAAATGTGAATAGCTTTTGCAAACCTACTAATTTTTTCATCAAAAATATCCATGTATTAGATAATGCACTTGCTAAAAAGGTTAACATTCTCACAGTTCTCATCGTTCAAGACACGTGGCCATGTGTACAGCTCTTGTGTGCGGAGCGCAATGCTCCATGCCAGTGAGACATGGCCATTGACAAAGCCAAACCTCCAACGTCTTCAGCGGGATGACAAGGCAATGATCAGACAGATCTGCAATGTCAAGCCACAGGACACTGTCACCATCAGGTCCAGTGAGTTACCTGAGCGTCTTGGCATTGAGGACATGGAGCTCATACTGAAAGAGAGAAGGCTCTGCTGGTATGGACATATGGAACGCTCCAACGGTGCAGTCAAGACTGCCTGTGACATATAGGGAGGTGGAAAGCGGGGTCTGGAAGGCCCAAGATGACCTGGAAGCAGCTGACAGAAAGAGATTGCAGGGAATGGAAGCTCTCTGCTATCGATCCTTATGATAGACAAGCCTGGAGATCTGTGTAAGATCTGCCATGTGTGCAGCAACCCAGCTACCTGGAAGGGGGCCAACTTATGTGGACGTTGCCCCTGTACCTGCATGTTAATAAATAATCTGTTGATGATGATGCTGGTGACAGTTAACAAGCGTGTTAAGCTAACTGCTTTGAACAGCTGGACCCTCTTATGCCCACCAGTAGAAAAAATATTTTCTCTCCACTGCTGACCTCATTAGCTAGGCTGATTTCGAAGAAATCAACGAGGTATTGCTATAGCTCTGGCGTCATCTGCGTTGCCGTCTTTATCGTGTCGTTGTGCAAAAACTTGGACATTTTGTAATATCTCTGTCATTTCTGAACATATTTACTTGAACTCGGACTAGTTGTTCATTGTGAAAAGGGGAACTCATACCAATAGGTGAGGTAACGCTCAAAATATTTTTGGCACAGTTTTGCCTCTTTTTTGACCTAGAATTTTTGTTTTCTAGAAGAAACTACAGCCGAGCGTTGGCACCCGCATGCGGTGCTCTTGTTTGTTCTTGTGATAAGAAGCATCGGTAGTGTCTGTGAGGCACATAACCAGGAAAGCAAACAGCAGAGATCAGATTAGTCTCAACTTCTGAGCTGTTTAGTTAGTGTTTTTTTCCAGTGTGTTTTAGCCTTCCGTGGATTTCAGGTTATCCATGCTGCTTAGTGTTTCTTCCAGTGTGTCTTTGTCGTCCATGGATTTCTGGCTATCCATGCCATTTAGTTAGTGTTTTTTTTTTTTCAGTGTGTCATACTTTTCCATAGATTTCGGGGTATTCATAAAGTGAACAAGGACTGAGAAAATTGCACCTTCACAGACTTAAACATGGCTTGGTATAGGAATCTGTTATTCCATTGATTGTTTGTCCTGCCATCAACATTTGCTTCGACCCTAGCTTCAACCCTAGCCGCATCCCTAGCCTCGACCCACACGAGTACTGGTTATCCACTTAGAGGATCTAAGCCTGCCCAGGCAAAGCAGTGCAAGTGGGACCGTCCATGCTTATAAACCCTATTGGTTTCATTTCATCTCTGTGTTGGATAAAAGTCCCACAAAATTAGAAGCAATGTCTCTGAAATGACCTATACATTGTTTACGGAGACCTTAAACCTTAAACAACTCAATGTGTGAGACGTACCATAATGATTCTTAGTATTGGGATAGGCAGGCTTAAGCAAACAGTGTAGACCCAGATGAGACTTAGGAGCAGTCTGGTCTGGGTCTACACTGATTGCCATTCCATCTGAAATTTTTGGACTGTTTGCTGGACATTGGACAATGAAACATATTTGTAAAAAATTTCAGAGAACTACAACAAGTCCTCAAGGTGTCCGAAATTTTAGGGTTTTTAGGATAGTCTTTGTTGGAATTTTTGTTGACTTTGTATATCATAGGATTTCTCACAGGTGGTCATAGAAACCTCTGTGGTGTAGTGGTTACGCTACTCCCCTTGTAAACCAGGGATCGCAGGATCGATCCCGGGCTTCTCCAGACTTTTGGATGAGTCTTTAAAAGAGGTCCCGTCTCCGTATGACCTTATCTGTTGGTGAGATGTAAAACTCAAACACTCACTCACAGGTGGTCATGTCACATGAAAATTATGAAACAAGTTGTAGGTAAGTTGCCTAAATATTTCATGAAATGGACCACATGTGATGTTTGGGGCCCATTGTTCAAAGCCTCGTTAGCTTAATGAGCTCATTATGGTCAAGATATTAACTTTTCTAGCAAGTACAATATCAAATACTGTGGTACTTTTGCTGGCAAAAAAATGTGAGTAGCTTTTAAAAATTCTGTGGTTTCAATCTTAAGAGTGAGATTAACTGTAAAATTGGAAAAGAGTGAAACTCTTTTATTGTTCCAGATTAGGTGAGGTAGCTAGGGATAATTCAGAGATAATTTTCTTTATTTTTCATAGAAACATAATGTTGTGAGTACTTGTTGGATCTGATAAGTAACCACATCGTATTGTGTATTCTGACACAGCGCACCTATATAGGCAATTGAAAGGAACTGTGAATTATTATGCAACAAATCACAGCTCAGAAGAGCGTGATAGGTGACGTCATTAAAAACTCCAAATTTATTACGTCACTAGTCGATTTCCTTGACGTTAGACGGTGTAACGTCATTTTCTCGCATCGAAAACGTTAGAAAAGGATATAAAGCATGTGTTCCAGTCGACAATTTTAGTGGGATTTCAGCTAACAATGGCGAAAAGTTGTGAGATTTTGAAGGAAACAACAACATTATTGCCGATTTCTAGCCTGTTAGAATCGAAATAGATCAGCTCTAGCCATTGATTTGTTGGGTAATAAATCACAGTTTGTCGGTCAGTTGTAAGTAGACAAATCACCCGCGCTACGCGCTTGTGATTTGTCTACTTTACAACTGACCTCCAAACTGTGATTTATTACACAACAAATCACAGCTAGAGCGATCTATTTTTATGTCCCCGGTAGCGATAGCGGGGACATACTGTTTTTGCCCTGTCTGTTTGTGGGTTTGTTGGTTTGTTTGTTTGTTGGTTTGTTGGTTTGTACGTGGACAACTTTAACGTTGGCCATAACTTTTGAACCGTTGGAGATAGAGCTTTCATATTTGGCCTGAAGGTTCCTTGTGACAAGACCTTCACATTCATGCAAAAAAAATTGACCTATGACCTTGACCTTGACCTTTGACCTACTTAAAAGAAAAAAATAACATTGGTCATAACTTTTGAACCACTTGAGATACAGCCTTTATATTTAGCATGTATGTTCCTTGTGACAAAAGCTTTTCATTCATGCAAAAAAATTTGACCTGTGACCTTGACCTTGACCTTTGACCTACTTAAAATAAAAAAATAACATTTTGGTCATAACTTAGAGCTTTCATATTTGGCCTGAAGGTTCCTTGTGACAAGACCTTCACATTCATACAAAAAAATTTGACCTGTGACCTTGACCTTGACCTTTGACCTACTTAAAAGAAAAAAATAACATTGGTCATAACTTTTGAACCACTTGAGATACAGCCTTTATATTTAGCATGTATGTTCCTTGTGACAAAAGCTTTTCATTCATGCAAAAAAATTTGACCTGTGACCTTGACCTTGACCTTTGACCTACTTAAAATAAAAAAATAACATTTTGGTCATAACTTTTGATCGGTTTGAGATAGAGCCTTCATATTTTGCATGTAGGTTCCTTGTGACAAGACCTTCACATTCATGCAAAAAAATTTGACCCATGACCTTGACCTTTGACCTGCTTAAAAGAAAAAAATAACATTAGTCATAACTTTTGAACCACTTGAGATACAGCTTTCATATTTAGCATGTATGTTCCTTGTGACAAAAACTTTGCACTCATGCAAAAAAATTTGACCTGTGACCTTGACCTTGACCTTTGACCTACTTAAAATAGAAAATACCATTTTTGTCATAACTTTTGAACGGTTTGAGATAGAGCCTTCATATTTTGCATGTAGGTTCCTTGTGACAAGAGCTTTACATTCACACAAAAAATTTTGACCTGTGACCTTGACCTTTAACCTTCATAAAGAAAAAGTTAACATTGGTCATAACTTTTGAAGCGTTTGAGATACAGCCTTCATATTTAGCATGTAGGTTCCTTGTGACAGACTCTTTACAGTCATGCAAAATTTTGATCTGTGACCTTGACCTACTTAAAAAAATAAATAACTTTTGAACCGTTTAAGATAGAGCTTTCATATTTGACATGTAAGTTTCTTGTGTCAAGGGCTTCCCACACAAACAAAAATCTTGAACTGTGAGCAATTTTGAATAAAAAATGACCATGCCCGGGGACATGTTCGTGTTTCACAAACACATCTTGTTTAAGCATAGAATTTAGAAAAAATCATCTGAAAATTATTGTTCAATTCTTACTCCTCCTTATCTGGAGCTATGACCTGGGACCAGTTGTTCATAGAGGATATTACATGAGTGTTCATGTATTATTGAATTTATTAAACGAGTTGAGGAAAGGGGATAAAATGCGAGGCTTTGCCGAGCATTTTATCCTTTTTTCTCAACGAGTTTAATAAATTGTTGACATAGAGGATCTTACATGAGTGTTCATGTATTATTGAATTTATTAAACGAGTTTAGGAAAGGGGATAAAATGCGAGGCTTGCCGAGCATTTTATCCTTTTTTCTCAACGAGTTTAATAAATTCAATAATACATGAGCACGAATGCAAGATTCTATTTATCATATGACATTTGAAATGCATTTTATTCACGATTGTTTACAAAAATGTCAATATTCCGCCGTTAGTAAACGTGACGTCGTTACGGACGTTGTACATGTAACGTTAAGGGACGTATCTAGCTAATTTGCATATTTAATCCACTAGTGGATTATCGAAAATAATACATGGCGTTATTACACTCTCAGACGCGACGTCATATGATAAAAAGCATTTTTAGCTTAACAACCATATTTGTGGTCAAAATGTTAACTGTTCTAGCAAGCAAAATACCTAATGCAGTGGAATTTTTTCTACAAAAATATTAGTATAGCTGTCATATTAAATGATGGAAGTTTTAATGATGCATGAACAACTGGACCCTGACTTTTAAAGAGTGAAATCTTGACATCTTGCAGTTAATACAGTGTAACCTGTATTTAGCAGTCACCCAAGAAAAACTTCAAAACTGACTGCTTAAAGGAGGTGGTTGTTCAGCAGAGGAAAATGTCTTGAGATGATGTATGACCTCATATAGACAGACAAAAATGAGTGATAACTGAAGACAGCCCAGTATGGTGTCCATCATTTATTTGTCTTTTCATTTAATGAGATATATTGGTTTGTTTGTTTCTGTTGAGGTTTTACATCCCCATTAACAGAGCTAAAAATAGAAAAACTTTTAAGTCTTCTCATCTGTCAACAATTTACCTAAAAAGACATCTACTCCTAAATGGGTGAACAGATTTAGAAGTAATTTTACATAAATGTTCCTTGGGGGATCCACTACCCAAATTGCCTGGATGGTTTTGCTCCGCTGAACAAAATGGCTGCCAGAGCTAAAAATAGAAAAATCTTAAAATGACATCTCCTCCAAGGCCACTTGCCTAATTTGAAAATAATTTCACAGGAATATTCCTTGGGTGACCCCCCTACCAATTCTGCACGGATGAACAAGATGGCTGTCAGAGCTAAAAGTAGAAAAACCTTTAAATGACTTCACCAGTGAATGGATTTTGAAATAATTTCACATGAATGTTACTTTGGTCACCCTCAAAATTGCTCAAACCATTTCACTCGGATAACATCCCCATCAACACTATTTAGGTAATTTAGGAGAAGTTGCTTCCAATTTTGTGACAATTTACCCTACAATGAGATGAAATGACATCTCAAGCTCTACCACCCAAAGTAACCACTAAGGTTTAAGGAACGGTCTGACTTGCACCACTTTTCCTGGATAGGCTTAGACCCTCTGAGCAGTTTACCATGTGTGGTCGGTTTCAGCTCTGCATGGAAGCATCATGTAGCCCAATCTATTTCTACAACCCCAATGGGCATTCCTATATTTAGAGAATAGATTTAGTGATGTGTCTGCTGGCTGGAGGAGAGAGGTGGCTGCTCAGCAGAGGTCAAATATATGGGAAAATGCTTTGGAAGGAGTTATTGTGGCTTCTGAAGAGGTTGTTGCTAAGCAGAGGTGACCATTACTGGAGGTTTTATTGTATTATTTTCTGTACTTCCAGAGCATGTAGCATCTATAATAGCTGCAATGTTACGGAACTGCCAGGCCACACAGAGACAGAGATTGTTGAATAAATTCACAGAAAATGATCATGAAAAGGTACAGTATATAACGAGAGTAACTGAGTCCTATAAAGCCTTGATTTAAAGTCTGTGGGGAAAAAATGTCATTATGTCCCCCACCCCCTCAACTGGAGTAGAGAGGGACATATTGTTTTTGGTGTTGATCCCGTCGGCGTGACACTTTCTTGTGTGCAAGATATCTCATGAACTACCAGCTGAATTTTATCAAATTTGCATGGATATAACATTGGGACAGGATGAAGAACTGATTAGGTTTTGGTGACCTTGACCTTATTTTCAAGGTCACAGCCGTGCTAAATAGACCAAATATAGGTTGTGTGCAGTATATTTCATAAGCTACTGAGTACATTTTAATCTGATTAGGTTTTCATAACCTTGACCTTATTTTTAAGGTCGCAGGAGTTCTGTTAAATTAAGCTGGTTTTGAAAGGGGTATTTGGTTTTGGTGTTTTCTCAGAAAACAAGTCTAGTTGACTTTAATTAAGAAATAGATCAGCTCTAACTGTGATTTGTTGAGTAATAGATCACAGTTTGGAGGTCAGTTGTAAAGTAGACAAATCACGAGCGCATAGCGCACATGATTTGTCTACTTACAACTGACGACAAACTGTGATTTATTACTCAACGAATCACAAACCAGAGCTGATCTATTTCGATTCTAACAGGCTGAAAATCGGCAATAATGCTGTTGTTTCCTTCAAAATCTCAAAACTTTTCGCCATTGTTAGAAGATATCCCGCTAAAATTATCGACTGAAACAGATGCATTTATATCCTTTTCTAACGTTTTCGATGCGAGAATATGACGTTACACCGTCTAACGTCAAGGGAATCGACTAGTGACGTCATAAATTGGCAGTTTTTAATGACGTCAATTGTCACGCTCTTCCTTGCCGTGATTTGTTGTAGAATAAAACACAGTTATTTTCCATTGCCTATATAGGTGCGCTGTGTTAGAATATTGATAGAATTTAATTAAGAAGGTGGCAATACACTACAGTCTCCTTCTGACTCTATTGTTGGGGTCCAAAGCTGAGACCATATTATGGTATTAACCCTTAATATTTGGACACCTCAACTCCCTACCATACTTTTTCTTTGAACAAATACAATTAATATCCCGATTTTGTGTCTAAGAATAGCGGGATGAGTAACAAACAGTGTAGACCCTGATGAGGTGCCACATTCTGTGGTGTCTCATCTGGGTCTACACTGTTAGCTGAGGCCTGTCTGTCCTAATACATATGGTTTTACATTGACAGATGGTTTTACATTGACAGATGTTTTACATTAACATATGGTTTTACATTGACAGATTGTTTTGCATTGACAGATGGTTTTACATTAACAGGTGGAGAGATTGTTAGAGTTACACTTCAAGTATTTAGACAGAGTTCGGACTGTAGATGATCAGATTGAACGTGAAAAAACAGTATGTATCCTTCACTTCATCCTTATCCTACTGAACACAAAAAAACATCTTTGCAAACAATGTTGATCCAGATCAGATGGCTTCTGAAGAAGCCATCTGATCAGGATCTACACTGTTTGTCATTCAGTTTGCAAATTCGAATGGATAAATTACATCAAGTGATTTGACTGGTTGAAATGTAAATGGGTGTGGTTAGATTAATTTATGCAGTAGGATAAGGGTTAAAGGAAGAGAATGTACTCTGTACTGATTAATTGCTTATATATGTGTGCTCAGGAAAAAAAGTGTGGTTTAGATAAACTGAGCAACTTGACATGGCCTAAATAGTGTTGACAGGGCCATTAAACTCCATAACAAACAAACAAAACTTAAGGGGAATAGATGAACATTCAAGGGATGAAACAGTCTATATACTTAAAGGATGAAAACATTTTTAAAGGAGTAAATTCCATACAGAGCTGAAACTGACCAAACATGAGTACTGGTAAACCACTTAGAAGTTCTAATCCTGCCCAGGCAAAGCGGTGCAAGTCGGACCACCCCTGCATATAAACCCTAGCAATCTCTTTGCGTGTTAGAGCTTGAGTGTCATTTCGTCTCAGTGTTGAGTAAAAGTCCCACAGAACGGGAACCATTGTTTCAAAAAAAAAATTCCATAGTGTTGAGGGGACTTAGAATCTCAACACAAACAAACAAATCAGTCTACAGTTTTGAAAGGGTTTGGCACAGACCCACTTTTCAGAGTGACACAGTTTACAGAAAAGCATGCAGTAAGTAATGGAGGTGTCTGCTGGTGGATCGAACTATTATTCATTGTGTATTACGACTTCATTATCCCTATGCTTTAGCATGTGGGGATATTGTGAAAGCCTCCATCCATCTGTCTGTCTCCTCCTAGACCACTGAACGGAATGCCGCCAAAATTGGCACATGGCTTCCGTACATGATGAGGGCATGCAAGAGCAACATTACATAGAGGATCTTACATGAGTGCTCATGTATTATTGAATTTATTAAACGAGTTGAGGTAAAGGGATAAAATGCGAGGCTTTGCCGAGCATTTTATCCCCTTTCCTCAACGAGTTTAATAAATTGTTGATATAGAGGATCTTACATGAGTGCTCATGTATTATTGAATTTATTAAACGAGTTGTGGAAAAGGGATAAAATGCGAGGCTTTGCCGAGCATTTTATCGCTTTTCCTCAACGAGTTTAATAAATTCAATAATACATGAGCACGAATGCAAGATTCTATTTATCATATGACATTTAAAGCGCATTTTATTCACGATTGTTTACAAAAATGTCAATTTTCCGCTGTAAGTAAACGCAACGTCGTTAAGGACGTCGTACATGTAACGTTACGGGACGTATCTAGCTAATTTGCATATTTAATCCACTAGTGTATTATCGAAAATATTACATGGCGTTATTACATTCTCAGACGCGACGTCATATGATAAATTTGGCTCCGCTATGTCGAAAGCATGGAGATTTGCAATGACGTGCCATTAACTGAGCACTCTAGTAAATACTTACCAAGTTTCAGTAAAACTGAGTCTCCCATTTTTGTTGCACCTAATTAAGCATTGTGTGATTTATCATTCAGTTTTTTCCATCCCTTTGTTCATCTGTCCGTTTGTCTTCGTCAGTCCGTCAACATTTGTGTCAACCCCAGCCCTATCCAAATCTTCAAGTTCATTTCTCAAGAACTGCAGTTACAGGCACAACATAGCCTTTGGCGGAATTCTTGTATATATATAATGTGTTCTTTCTTTCCAGGGGCCATCTTTATAGCTTTATTTTAAAAATGCAAAAAAAAAAGAACTAACAGTTATTCAGATTTTGACCTACCCTGTCTACTTTGGCATGTTGTTGGATGTTTTCATGTCGGATGATATATCTGATTGCAGAAACTGAAGTACGAGGGAGAAGAGATTGATGATGATTTAGAAGACAGTTTCTATCTCCGGCGACTTGAGGCAGGACTATTTACACTTCAGCTGCTTGACTACATCATGTTAGAGATATGTGCTACAGGACCATCCAGTGTTAGTACACTATTTACTGTATGTATAGTAAAATTCCGTTATTAAGACCACCAAAAATTGAGACTATTTCTGCTTAGAAAGTTTGAGTTATTCTTTCTTTGTGGTTTCTGCATACAGTATCCTCTGGTCAGAGACCACCTTTGGGACTGTTCAAAAGTGGTCTTAAATACCACTTTTGAACAGTCCCAAAGGTGGCCTATGTTTGGGACTGTTCAAAAGTGGTCTTAAAGACCACATTTGAACAGTCCCAAAGGTGGTCTTAATGTAGGAATTTTACTGTATTTGGAAAGACAGACCTGAGCAAAAAAGATGAAATGCTGCACAATGCGGTGTCTCATCAGGGTCCACACTGTTTGCCACTCATCAAGCTAGTTTTATACACAAAATGGATAGTAAATTGTACTTGTTCAAATTTTAGAACATAACCTCAGTGGCTGAAAGTACCCGTCTTGAAAAAATTTTCATGCCATAAAAATTCCTAAAAATTCGGACACCTTAAGGACTTGCTATAATCCTCCTGAATTTTGACAAATTTGTTTCAGGGTCCAGCAATGAGTCCAAAAAGTGCAGATGGCATGGCAATCAGTATAGACCCTGATCAGACTGCACCCTAGACCCTGATCAGACTATGCCTTCAGGAGCAGTCTGATCAGGGTCTTCACTGTTTGCAAAGGCCTGTCTGTCAAAATACTTAGGTTCATTATGGTAGTCCCAAACGGGCCTCCTTTGCCTTGTGGATAAGAGCACTGACTCTTAATCTTTAGGTTTCACCGCTATGGTACGAGCCTGGCTCCGATCACATGTGAGACGCAGAGTTCTGCAATGGAAGGTCAGGTGGTTTTTCACTGGGTACTCCGGTTTTCACCCATCTCTTATTAAGGATCAGCTCGATATTTGTGAAATAATTTTTAAAGGGCTGTAAATCCCCCCCCCCCCCCCCAAAAAAAAGTTTTCAAGCCATTGAAGTCTGACTGTATTTGCAAAGCATTTTTCTGAAACAATAATTTTCAAGCATGGATTTATCTTGCAAATTTTACACCAGTTTTAACAACAGAGACATGCTTGCTGATTGAGTGAGATAGATGTCAGACTGGTTGCAAGGAGATTACTAGGTTTAGCAACATTCTTTAATAGGCGAATGCTGCCGACCTAGCGGGGATAGAACCCATGACCTCCTGATCACGTCAGTGATGCATAGGACCATCCCAGCCAGGCTGGGTGCGGAGGTCCAAAGTTTGACCCCATCCAGGTGTGGCAATTGTTGGAACTGATCATGAAATATATTTCTACAGTCATTCTCTCCTTTCTGCTGATGCAAGAAGGGCTGTTGTCAGTGTCTGGCCAAAAATGTGCACTTCAGTGTATGGCCAAAAATGTGCACAGTGTATGTATAAGCGTGCAAGGAAAAGCATTGTTACGTACTGACTTGCTCAGCATGACCTAAATAGTTTTGACTGGGCTGTTAAACTCCAAAACAAACAATGGAAAGTGTCTGCTGATCAGGCATATGTCTTTTATAATCAATAAGGGCGTCAAAAATTTTTGAGCCACTGTAAAAATCCTAAAACTTTGGACACCTTGAGGACTTGCTGTAATTCTCCTAAAATTTCAACAAATTGGTTTCAGGATCCAGCAAGGAGTCCAAAAAGTCCAGACAAAAAGTGTAGACCCTGATCAGACTGCTCCATCAGGAGCAGTCTGATCTGGGTCTGCACTGTTAACTTAGGCCTATCCATTAGGGTATTCTGCAATACTTTCAATCAGAATTTTTCTGGTATTATGTAGGGAAGTGTGTCCTTACAGCATTCCAATTCAATGCCTTTATGTTCTTGATTTTACTTCTGGAGCATTGCAATAGATGTGCAGCAATGTTTGCCATCTGTACACATTAGATTTGAAAAACTAGTAGGACATTGATCATAAGGTCTTTTTTTCCAGGATGGCTAATTTCCAGCTTAGCCTTTTTATCTAACAAAATACAGTCCAACCTGTATTAAACAAGCACTAGGGCTGGCTAATCGGAGCTGAAAAGATAATCGATTATCAGTTCTGTCACTGCGATCAATAATCGATTAGTAATCGCTAAGATTTCTGTCATAATATTACCTGTCTGGTTTTCTGTCTGAGCAGAGCTCTTACCATATGTTGCACTTAACCATATGTATATTTGAACAAGCAGGCCTGAGCAAACAGTGAAGACCCAGATGAGACGCCGCAACATGCGGCGTCTTATCAGGGTCTGCACTGTTTGACTCTGATCCAGCTATTTTAGGCACAGCTTTGGGTAGTAAATTGCACTTATCAAATAATCGATTACAAGTAAATCAGTACTGATAATCATTTTTGTGGAATTTATCGATAAATTAATCGATTATATGATTAATTGTGTCAGCCTTAACAAGCACCTAAGAGATGATCAAAATGTGCTTGCTTAAGACAGGTGCTTGCTTAATGCAGGTGAATTTTTAATGCATTTTCCCTTTTCGGGAACTGAAGGCATGCTTGCTTAAAGCAGGTTGCATCCTTAATAAAGGTGGCCACTATGACAGGTTTTCCTGTAATGTGGTTGTTAATGAAATATTTCTTTTCCTACTTAAGAAATTCACACCCACAACTGAATCAAAAGTTTTGAAAATACAGTAGAATTCCGCTATTAAGACCACCTAAAATTAAGACTAAATCTGCTTCAAAAAGGTTATTTAGAAGGGTGCAGTTATTCTTTCTTTGTGTTGTCTACACACAGTGTCCCCTGATCAGGGACCACCTTTGGGACTGTTCAAAAGTGTTCTTAAAGACCACTTTTGAACAGTCCCAAAGGTGGTCTTCATAGAGGAATTTAATAATAGTACTAATCCATAATTTTCCCTACACACAGTGTCCCCTGGTCAGGGACCACCTTTGGGACTGTTCAAAAGTGGTCTTAAAGACCACTTTTGAACAGTCCCAAAGGTGGTCTTATTGTACTAATCCATAAATTTTCACTATTTCCCCATTCTTGAAGCTGTACTAACCTGAGGTTTGCTCATTTTCAGATCAAGGGGAGAGTGATGCAGATTTTAAATATGAGAGGTGTGTCTGTGAAGTCCATCAGAAGTATTATGCGAGGTAAGTTGCCAATAGAATACACCATAGACTGGGCTTGGTTGCCCCTTCTTATGCGCGTCTGTCTGGTGATCAGGATGTCGCAGGTTCCTGCTGGGTTGGCTACATTCATTTGTGGTGACTGAACATGAAATCTTTTCTACATTCATTGTTAGCTCAACAGAGCCAAAGGCTCCGGGGGAGCTTATAGGATGGACATTGTCCGTCGTCTGCGCCTGCATCGTTAACACTTTCAAACGACATCTCCTCTGAAGCCACTGGGCTGATTGGACCCAAATTTTATCTGTAGCATCCTTGGGCTGGGGGATTGAAAGTTTGTGTTTTTTATGAAAATCGGCTGTATAGTTTGGTTGCTATGGCAACTTAGAGTTTCCATAGACTTATAATGGGGAAAATTGAAAAATGCCATTTTCTGCCAAGTCATTGCAGATGTTTTGACAAAACTTTCATAGAAATGTTCCTTAGGCAATCTCCTATCTGCCATATGATTTTAGGCCTACTGCTCATTTCTATTGGTTGCCATAGAAACCAAAATAAAAAAAAAAAATTGAAAAAAAAAAACTTAAAAAATCATCTCCTCAGAAACCGAATGCTCTTTTAGGCTGAGAGTTTTTGGAAATATTCGCCATATTTGCCTTTACAGGTTTTATGTTGTTTTTTTTATAAAATATGACTCTTTAGTTTGGTTGCTATGGCAACTTAGATTTTCCATAGACTTATAATGGGGAAAATTGAAAAACGGCATTTGCTGCCAAGTTATTGCAGATATTTTGACAAAACTTTTATAGAAATGTTCCTTGAGTAAATGTATCTCAGCCATATGCTTTAATGCCAACATGGGGGTCCCCCAGATTAAGCCAGGGCCACGCCCCAACCCCTCCACTTCATAAAAAGGCCATATAACTCGGAAACCATCCAGATCCCCACCTCAAAACCATATATATTATTGTTCCTTATGATAAGATGCATTCAGTGACACCAACCTGGGGGTCCCCGGGTACGTGCGGGGGTCATGCCCCACCCCCACCATTCCATAAAAGGCCCAATATCTTGGAAACCTTACAGATCCCCACCCCTAAACCATATATATTCTTGTTCCTTATGAAAATATACATTCACTGACACCAACTTGGGTGTCTCCCGGGTTGCGCCTGGGCCTTGCCCCACCCTTTCTTCTTCACAAAAGGCCATATATCTCAGAAACCATTTAGATCCCCACCCCAAAACCATATATATTCTTGTACCTTATGATAAGATGCCTTCAGTGACACCAACCTTGGGGTCCCCCTGGTTGTGCCATGGTCATGCCTCACCCCCTCCATTTCATAAAAGGCCCAATATCTTGGAAACCTTACAGATCCCCACCCCTAAACCCTATATATTCTTGTTCCTTATGAAGAGACTCGTTCATTGACACCGATTTGGGGGTCCTGGGTGCCCGGGGCCTTGCCCCACCCCTCCACTTCACAAAAGGCCATCTATCTCAGAAACCATTCAGATCCCCGCCCCAAAACCTTATATATTCTTGTTTCTTATGATATGACGCATTCATTGACACTAACCTGGGGGTCCCCCAGGATGTGCCGGAGTCATGCCCCACCCCTTCATTTCATTAAAGACCCAATATCTTGGAAACCTTACAGATCCCCACCTCTAACCATTTATATTGTTGTTCCTTATGATAAGACACATTCATTGACGTCAACCTGGAGGTCTCCCGGGTCAAGCCAGGGCCTTGCCCCACCCCAGCACTTCACAAAAGGCTATATATCTCAGAAACTGTTCAGAGCCCCACCCCTAAACCATATATAATCATCTTCTTTGTGATAAGACACATTCAAATAACACTAGCTTGGGAGTCATCCAGATTGCATGGGTCATGCCCCACTGCTTTACTTCATTAAAAGCCATTTATCTCAGAAATCATTCAGATCCCCACCCATAAACTATAATATTCTTGTTCCTTATGATAAGACTCATTCAGTCACACCAACCTAGGGGTCACTTAATGCTAGGGCAATGCGCCCCGCCCTCCTCTTTGAAAGGCCATATATTTTAGAAACCATTCAAATCCCCACCCCATAATCATATATGTTCTAGTTCCTTATCAATAGCACACCCAATTGCGGGTCGCAGGGGCCATTCCTCTCCTCTACACGTCATAGAAGGGCCTCATATATCAGAAACCATTCAGATTGCCACCCATAAACCATATATATATATATTCTTGGTCCTTATAGGGACAACAATCTTGGGCTTTCCTGGGATCAACAGGACATGCCCCAACCCCTCCACCGCTTAACCCTTTCCCACTCAGTTATGTGTTTTTACGTGTCTGCATCTCCCCCCCCCCCCATTTTAAGCCCAAGAAGCACCTAAAATCTGCATTTCTACCCCTGGATAGTTATGTTTGCTTTAGGATTTGTTCCCGCCCCCGTCCATCGGGGCTTGAAGAAATACATGGGCTGCATGATGCTTCCTCGCAGAGCTGAAACCGACCCGCACATGAGTACTGGTAAACCACTTAGAGGATCTAAGCCTGCCCAGGTAAAGCGGTGCGAATCGGCCCATCCATGCTTATAAACCCTATTGCTTTCATTGGGCGACAGGGCTTGAGATGTCATTTCATCTTAATGTCAGGTAAAAGTCCCTCAAAATTGGAAGCAACGTCTCCAAAATGACCTTTACAGTGTTGACGGGGATGTTAAACCTCAAGTCAAACAAAGTCTATTTAGGATTTGTTGGGCAAAAAAGTGACCTGTTTTTTTCGCATGCCTCCCCACTAAAAATATTCTGGGGGGGGGGGGGGGGTGGGGATTGAAGGGGGGCAATGCCCCCCTCACATCCCGAAAAATTTTTGGTGTATGGTCCAACCGGCCACTAAAACTTATATCTGAGGGTGTCTTGGGCCAAAAATGCCTGAAAATTGATGCTGATAAAACATGCTGCAAATGTTGAAAATGGCTAGTGCCAAACACCTTAATTGTTCCCTTGACAGCTGTGTGAAGATTAAAATGTGGTCAAAAATTCATGTGAAAACACACTTTTTGCCAACTTTGAGATGCCCCCTCTTTACCATGACAACAATGATCAAGTCATGAAAGGTTGCATTTGAAAGGCTACTGCCCAATGAACATTCATATTGAGTTTGGTGTAAAACAGACTGTCCATTATGAAAAAATGGCTAGTTGAAGTTGCTGTCATGTGCAACACTGTGAAAATCAGTGAAATTCACAAAATCCCTGAGTGGTAAAGGGTTAAGAGGCCTTATAACTCCGGTATACAGATCCCCACTGCTACACCAGATATATTCCTTATGATAAGACGCATTTAGTGATACCAACCAGGGCTCCATTTGTTCCATGCCCTACACCCTCTACTTAATAAAAGGCCTAATGTTTTAGAAACTGAGTCCAGATGGATGCTCATTTGGATATAGGGGTTCATTTGGGAGACTTTATAATTGGTAAATTAAAATGATATCATGTTAAAATACATGGCTGTCATTGGGCAGGGCCCACCTGAGCTCTGGTGAGCATAGTGGCCCATGGGCCTCTTGTTTTCCTTCCACTGATTCAAGAAGGGCAGTTGTCAGTTTCTGACAAAAAAAAAATCTTCTGTACTGATTAACCGTTTATGTATAAACATGTCCAGGAAAAGTGTTGATAGGAAAACTGACCGACTTGATAAGACCTGAATAGTATTGACTGGGTGGTTAAATTCCAAACAAAACAAAGTTGGTACACCAAGTGATATAGAGTCTTTGAACAAAACAAAGACTGATCAGACTGCACATGTGCACAGCAAAGACTGGTCAGACTGCACGCCTGTAATTAGCAAGCACTTTTATCTTGAGCAAGCACATTTTGAATATCCTTAAGGTGTATTCTTAAGGCATCTTTAGGACTTGCTTCAATTCTCCTAAATCTTAACAAATTCATTTCATGACCCAGCAGGGAGTCCAAAGGCTGTAGATGGAATGGCAAACATTGTAGACCCTGATCAGACTGCTCCTTTGGAGCAGTCTGATCTGGGTCTGCACTGTTTGCCTAGACATGTAGGTTCCTTGTAACAAGAGCTTTACACTCATGCAAAAAAAGTTTGCATGAATGTCCTTGACCTTTGACCTACTTAAAAGAAAAAATTAACATTTTGGTCATAACTTTCAAACCATTTGGGATAGGGCCTTCATATTTGACATGTAGGTTCCTTATGATAAGAGCTTTACATTCATGCATTTTTTTTTACCATGACGTTGACCTTTGACCTACTTAAAAGAGCAAATAAAATTGTTCATAACTTTTGAATCGTTTAAGATAGAGCCTTCATATTTGGCATGTAGGTTCCTTGTGACAAGAGCTGCAATTTTTTTTGACCTGTGACCTTGACCTATGACCTACTTTAAAGAAAAGAATATTATTGTTCATAACTTACAAACCATTTAAGATAGAGCCTTCATATTTGGCATGTAAGTTCCTTGTGCCAAGGGCTTCCCACTCAAACTGAAAATCTTGACCTTGACTTTGAATTTTGACCAACTTTGAAAAAAAAAATGACCATGCCCGGGGACATATTCATGTTTCACAAACACATCTTGTTCTGTTGGGAAGTGTGTCCTTGCAGCATTCCAGGTTTACCTATAACATGCCAATCACTAGAATACACCATAGACTGGGCTTGGTTTCTCCTTCTTATGCGCGTCTGACTGGTGATCAGGATGTCGCTGGTTCCTGCTTGGTTGGCTACATTCATTTGTGGTGATTGAACATTAAATCTTTTCTACAGTTATTATTTTTCTTCCACTGATTCAAGAAGGGCAGTTGTCAGTTTCTGACAAAAAAAAATCTTCTGTACTGATTAACCGTTTATGTATAAACATGTCCAGGAAAAGTGTTGATAGGTAAACTGACCGACTTGATAAGACCTGAATAGTGTTGACTGGGTGGTTAAATTCCAAACAAAACAAAGTTGGTACACCAAGTGAAATTGAGTCTTTGAACAAAGCAAAGGCTCTGATCAGACTGCACATGTGCACAGCAAAGACTGATCAGACTGCACACCTGTAATTAGCAAGCACTTTGTCTTGAGCAAGCACATTTTGAATATCCTTAAGGTGTATTCTTAATGCAGGTTGAACTGTATGTGGATGGAAAAGCTGTGTAATGACTTTTCTACAAAGTAATTTCAAAATCCATCCAGAAATAAGAAAGTTATTGACTGCATTTTTTTTTTTTTTTTCTTTTGGTTTGGCGGCCCTTTCAAGATTATTTCACTCATATCGAGCCGATCATTAATCATAGGTGGGCGAAAACCGGAGTACCCGGAGAAAAACCACCTGACCTTCTGTTGCAATTGACTGCATTTAAGTTTCGGACCCAGTGTATGCAGGGGTTAATTAAGATCATTGCGCAACACACATCTAAAAACGTTTTCATTTTCCATGGCTTAGTTAACCCTTATCCTGCTGAATAAATTAATTGAGCTCCACCCATTTCTGTCTAGCAACCTGTCAAATAGCTTTTTATAATATCTTCATTCAATACACAATCAGCATCACAAAATCAGATGGCTTCAGAAGCCGTTTGATCAGGATCTTCATTCTTTGTCATTCAGTTTGCAAATTTGAATGAATACATTATATCAAGTAATTTAATTGGCTGATAGTCAAACATGGGTGTGGCTAGATGAATTTATTCAGCAGGACAAGAATTAATGGTTACATTTCCTTTAGCCACTTATTATATCTATAAAATAGCAGTGGCTTTTAATAAGCATGCTTCAGTTTTAAAGTGAATAGATACATGTAATGTTCCTAAGACACTTACTCTCATGCCAAAGGTCTTGCCTCCAATGTTGGGGAGAGAAGGCTGTTCTTGGAGCTTGTTCTTTTCAGTAGAGTAGCCCCATTTTTTCAAGAAGTTGTACATCAACAGACAACTTGTTTATGAAAGCAGTCTCCCCTTAAATTAGACCGTCAGTTGGTCTAGGTGTTTTCATTTATCTTTTTTGTGTTGAATAAATTTAATTTTGCCACATCCTGTTTCAGACTATCAACCAATCAAATTACTTGAATTTATTTTTTTCCTCCAAAGTCTCAAAGTCAATGACAATACCAATCCTGATTAGATCTTCAGAAGCCATTTAATCTGGATCTGCACTGGTTGCAAAGGTATGGTATATACCGTAAAAATCCTAAAATTTCTGACATCTTTAGGACTTGCTTCAGTTCTCCTAAATCTTAACAAATTCATTTCATGACCCAGCAGGGAGTCCGAAGACTGTAGATGGAATGGCAAACAGTGTAGACCCTGATCAGACTGCTCCTTTGGAGCAGTCTGATCTGGGTCTGCACTGTTTGCCTAGGCCTGTCTGTCTCAATACTTAGGATCATTACGGTACTGGTTCAGGAGGGCAAAGGTTAACAGCTAGCCATGTTTTTGTTTCAGAATATGCTGGTAACATTGGTGATGCCAAAGATGAAGAAGCAAGGGAGAAAGAACAGAATCATATCATGCAATTGGTGGACAAGTTCTGAAAGGCTTCACAATTTCTGCAAGAATTGTATGCTGCAGTTTATCGACAAGTTCTGAAAGGCTTCACAATTTCTGCAAGAATTGTATGCTGCAGTTTATCGACAAGTTCTGAAAGGTTTCACAATTTCTGCAAGAATTGTATGCTGCAGTTGATGGACAAGTTCTGAAAGGCTTCACAATTTCTGAAAGAATTGTATGCTGCAGTTTATCGACAAGTTCTGAAAGGTTTCACAATTTCTGCAAGAATTGTATGCTGCAGTTGATGGACAAGTTCTGAAAGGCTTCACAATTTCTGAAAGAATTGTATGCTGCAGTTTATCGACAAGTTCTGAAAGACTTCACAGTTTCTGCAAGAATTGTATGCTGCAGTTGATGGACAAGTTCTGAAAGGCTTCACAATTTCTGAAAGAATTGTATGCTGCAGTTTATCGACAAGTTCTGAAAGACTTCACAGTTTCTGCAAGAATTGTATGCTGCAGTTGATGGACAAGTTCTGAAAGGCTTCACAATTTCTGAAAGAATTGTATGCTGCAGTTGATGGACAAGATGTAAAAGCTACACAGTCCCTTTGATAAAAAGACCCATATGCTGTAGCTGATGGACAAGTTCTGAAAGTTACTCAGCTTCTGACAGAATTATTGACAAGTTCTGAAAACTACACAATGTCTGACAGAAAAGTATGTTGTAGTTGGTGGACAAATTCTTAAAACTATGTTCAGAGGATCTGAATTAACGATAGTCTGAAAGCTACAGTGTCTGACAGAATTGTATGTTGGAGTTGGTGGACAAATTCTTAAAACTATGTTCAGAGTCTGTCCACAGATTTAGAGAGGATCAGAGTTGATCCACAGATTGTAAAGTACTGACTGGTATTGTACAGTTGATTGACATCTCCCTAAATGACAGTTTTTCCACAAAGTCTGAAAGAACAGAAACAGAATAATAGCCTCCCAGTTTCCACAAGTAAAGACAACTCATTTTTTTTTTTACAGCTGGTTACGAAATTTTTGAAGTTTGAGAATTTTAAGTTGGTTTTGAAAAATTCAGAGTGGAGTTTTTCTATGTGTTATATAGTTCAAAGTCTTATTTCTAAAGGCATATTCCCACTTATCATAGCTTGGTTAAGCATTCAAGTGCTAATTGCAGCAGACAACATTTTCAAAGTACTGTTATTATTTCATATTTTTTAGAGAAGAATGTTCACAGGAAAAGTTGAGCCAGTTTCTTTGACAGCTGTCATAACTTCAGAAAGAGAGATGTGGCACAAAATATTTTCCTTATTTCTTGTCAGAAACATACATTATGATTGCCGGTCTTGGTAGCCGAGTCGGATGCGCATCTGACTGATGACCAGAAAGTCGTGGGTTCAATACCTGCCGGGTCGGCAACATTCTTTCTAAAAGTTTGATGAGATCTTTTCTACAGCCATTCTCTACCTTCTGCTGATTCAAGAAGGTCAGTTGTAAGTTTCTTGTGAAAGACTTGCACTGTGCTGGTTAACCGCAGAAGAAAAGCAAGTCAGAAATTGAAAGTTATTGTATATGAAATTATATTGAATGATATATCAGTTGTAAATAAAGTTATTAATTGATTATCCTATATTACACAAGGTCAACCAATATTCAAAAATCATAAATCATGTTTTTAATTGCATCAATTAATAATATTGTCATTAATCAAGTTATTTTGTATTGGACCTGTACCTGGGCCAAAACGAAATTACTTGATTAATAACATTATAGTACGAAACTGTGTTATCAAATAGATTTTCCATTCTTCACACCTGTTTTAACTCTTATAAGAACAAGCTTTTGTGAAGTAATGGTTAGGCAACTCACCTCACATTACCAAAACATGCCTATACAAATACATTGTAAATTTTATCGCTGAAAAAGGCAAATATTAAGAAAAAAAATAGTGATATTTTTCTTATTTCTTTTCAAAATATAGATTGGTTAGAACCACCTCATCAAGGTGGTTCAAAGGAGAAGCCACAATCTATATTTTAGAGCAAAAATAAGAAAAACAAGAGGACCATGATGGTCCTATATCTCTCACCTGAGCTAAGTGATATGCATGTGGGTCCCGGGGCAGGGCAATTTTTGGTCCCAGGTCTATAATTGGAACAATCTCTGTAGAGGTCCACTAAATGAAGCTTAATATCAAATATCAAAGGTCTGGGTCATCTGGTTTCAGATAAAAAGATTCTTAAAGGATTTCTATAAATTAGCCTATGTAAAACGTGGGGGCCCGTGGCGGGGTCATTTTTGGCCTCTAGGCTGTAATTTGAACAATCTTGGAAGAGGTCCACTAGATGAAGCTTCATACAAAATATCAAAGACCTGGGCCTTTTGGTTTCAGACAAGAATATTTTTAAAGGTGTTCCGTGTATTAGCCTATGTAAAACCCGGGGCAGCATCATTTTTGGCAATGGCTGTAAGTTGAACAATCTTGGTAGAGGTCCACTACAAAAAGATACCAAATATCAAAGACCTGGGCCTTCTGGTTTCAGACAAGAATATTTTTAAAGGTGTTCCGTGTATTAGCCTATGTAAAACCCGGGGCAGCATCAGTTTTGGCAATGGCGGTAAGTTGAACAATCTTGGTAGAGGTCCACTACAAAAAGATACCAAATATCAAAGACCTGGGCCTTCTGGTTTCAGACAAGAAGATTTTTAAAGGTTTTCCCAATATAAGCCTATGTAAAACATGTGGGCCATGGGGCGTGGCCATTTTTGGCTATAATTTGAACAATCACTGGCTGAGGCTTCAAAACAAATATCAAAGACCTTGGCCTTCTGGTTTCAGACAAGAAGATTCTCAGGTTTTCTCTTTATAAGCCTTTGCAAAACCAGTGGGCCCCGGGTCGGGGCCATTTTCGCCCCCAGGGGTAAAGTTTTTAAGAATCTTAGTAGGGGTCCACTAGATGAAGTTTCATACCAAATATTTAAAGACCTAGGCCTTCTGGTTTCAGACAAGAAGATTCTCAAAGGTTTTCCCTTTAAAAGCCTATGTAAAACCTGTGGGTCCCGGGGCCGGGGCCATTTTGGCTGGAGGGCTATAATTTGAACAATCTTGGTAAAGGTCCACTAGATGAAGCTTCATACCAAATATAAAAGATCTGGGCCTTCTGGTTTTAGACAAGAAGATTTTTAGCTCACCTGAGCACGAAGTGCTCAAGGTGAGCTTTTGGGATCAGTCTTTGTCCGTCGTCCGTCGTCCGTGCGTGCGTCCGTCCGTCGTCAACTTTTGCTTTAAACAACTTCTCCTCCAAAACTGCTGGACAGATTTTGATCTAATTTCACAGGAATGCTCCTTGGGTGATCCTCTACCAAAATTGCTCAAACTATTCCGCTCGGGTGAACAAGATGGCCGCCAGAGCTAAAAATAGAAAATTCTTTAAATGACTTCTCCTGCTTAACAAGTGGATGGATTTTGAAATTGTTTCACAGGAATGTTCCTTTGATGACCCTCTACCAAAATTGCTCAAACCGTTCAGCTCTGGTGAACAAAATGGCCGCCAGAGCTAAAAATAGAAAAACCTTTAAACAACTTCTTCTCCTTAACCAGTGGATGGATTTTGAAATTATTGCACAGGAAGGTTTCTTGGGTGCCCCTCTACTAAATTTGCTCAAACCATTCCGCTCGGGTGAACAAAATGGCCACCAGAGCTAAAAATAGAAAAACCTTTAAAGGACTTCTTCTCCTTAACCAGTGGATGGATTTCGAAATTACTTGACAGGAATGTTCCTTGGGTGACCCTCTACCAAAATTGCTCAAACCGTTCCGCTCGGGTGAACAAAATGGCCGCCAGAGCTAAAAATAGAAAAAGCTTTAAACGACTTTTTCTCCTTAACTAGTGGATGGATTTTGAAATTACTTCACAGGAATGTTCCTTCGGTGACCCTTTACCTAAATTGCCCAAACCGTTCTGCTCGGGTGAACAAAATGGCCGCCAGAGCTAAAAATAGAAAAAGCTTTAAACGACTTTTTCTCCTTAACCAGTGGATGGATTTTAAAATTATTTCACTGGAAGGTTCCTTGGGAGATCCTCTACCAAAATTGCTCAAACAGTTTCCGCTCGGGTGAACAAAATGGCCACCAGGGCTAAAAATAGAAAAACCTTTAAACACCTTCTACTCCTTAAACAGTGGATGGATTTTGAAATTATTTCACAGGAATGTTCCTTTGGTAAACCTCTACAAAATTTGCTCATACTGTTCCCCTCGGGTGAACAAAATGGCCGCCAGAGCTAAAAATAGAAAAACCTTTAAACGACTTCTTCTCCATAACCAGTGGATGGATTTTGAAATTATTTCACAGGAATGTTTGTTTGGTGACCCTCTACCAAAATTGCTCATACTGTTCCGCTCGGGTGAACAAAATGGCCGCCAGAGCTTAAAATAGAAAAACCTTTAAACGACTTCTTCTCCTTTACCAGCAGATGGATTTTGAAATCACTTAATAGGAATGTTCCTTGGGTGGCCCTCCACCAAAATTGCTCAAACTGTTCAGCTCGAGTTAACAAAATGGCCGCCAGAGCTAAAAATAGAATAACCTTTAAACGCACTTTTCTCCTTAACCAGTGGATGGATTTTGAAATTATTTCACCAGAATGTTCCTTGGGTGACCCTTTACCAAAATTGCTCAAACCTTCTGCTCAGGTCAACAAAATGGCCACCAGAGCTAAAAATAGAAAAACCTTTAAATGACTTCTCCTTAACAAGTGGATGGATTTTGAAATTATTTCACAGGAATGTTCCTTCGGTGACCCTCTACCACAATTGCTCAAACCTTTCCGCTCGGTTTAATAAAATGGCCACCAGAGCTAAAAATAGAATAACCTTTAAACGCACTTTTCTCCTTAACCCGTGGATGGATTTTGAAATAACTTCACAGGAATGTTCCTTGGGTGACCCTCTACAAAAAGTGCTCAAACCATTCTGCTCTGGTGAACAAGATGTCTGCCAGAGCTAAAAATAGAAAAACCTTTAAACGACTTCTTCTCCTTAACCAGTGGATGGATTTTGAAATTACTTGACAGGAATGTTCCTTGGGTGACCCTCCACCAAAATTGCTCAAACTATGCCGCTCTGGTGAACAAAACCTTTAAACAACTTCTTCTCCTTAACCAGTGGATTGATTATGAAATTATTTGACAGGAATGAGGTTTGAGGTTTTTAGCTGTGGTGGCCATCATGCTCAGTTAAGGAAAATATTTTTAGCAATTTTGTTAGAGGGTCACTCATGGAACATTCCTATAAAATTGCTTCCTTTTAGAGACAGATGTCTTTTGAAAGTTTTGGCCCCCACCCACCTTGGCTGCAAGGTGCTTCTACAGGAGTATTGGTAAACTACTTTGAAGGTTTTAGCCTGTCTAGGCAAAATGGTGCAAGTGGAACCATCAATACATTTAAACCCCATTTGTTTCATTGGGCGGCAGGGCTTGAGATGTCATTTCATCAAAAATGACTTCTACTTCTCAAAATGACTTCTACTCCTAAACAGGCAGACTGACTTTGAATTAATTTCACAGAAATGGTCTTTGGGTCCAACCAAAATTGCTCAAACCCTCCACTCCACCATATATTACCCACAATTCCGTTTGTACAATAGGATCAGGTGAGCGATCCAGGGCCATCATGGCCCTCTTGTTTAAGGTTTTCACTATATAAGCCTTTGTAAAACCAGTGGGCCCCAGCTCAGGGGAATTTTTGGCCCCAGGGCTATAATTTGAACAACCTTGGTAGAGGTCCATTATCAAAGAGCTGGGCCTTCTGGTTTCAGACAGTAAGACTTTTAAAGGTTTTCCCTATATAAGCCTATGTACAAGAGGGCCATGATGGCCCTGGATGGCTCACCTGATCCATAGGTTAACAAGTGGGCCCCTGGGAGAGCCATTATTGGCCCCAGGCTATAATTTGAATTATCTTGGTTTTGGTCTAAAAAGTGAAACTTCATACCAAATATCAAAGACCGGAGCCTTCTGGTTTCAGACAAGAATTTTTTTTTCAAGGTTTTCCTTATTAGCTCACCTGAGCTGAAGGCTCTGGGGGAGCTATTGTGATCGGTAATTTGTCCGTCGTCATCGTCGTCCGTCCGAATGTCCACAATTCTTTTAAACAACATCTCCTCCTAAACCACTGAACAGATTTTGACCAAACTTGGCAGAAATGATCTTTGGGTGGTCCTCTCTCAAAGTTGTTCAAAGAATTCCATTCCATGCAGAACTCTGGTTGCCATGGCAACAAAAGGGGAAAATAAAACAAAAAAAAACCTTTAAAAATCTTCTTGTCTGAAACCAGAAGGCCCAGGTCATTGATATTTGGTATGAAGCTTCATCTAGTGGACCTCTACCAAGATTGTTCAAATTATAGCCCTGGGGCCAAAACTGTCCCCGCGCCAGGGCCCACTGGTTTTACATAGGCTTATATAGGGAAATCCTTTGAAAATCTTGTCTGAAACCAGCAGGCCCAGGTCTTTGAAATTTGGTATTAAGCTTCATCTAGTGGACCGCTATGAAGATTGTTCAAATTACAACCCTTGAGCTTATATAGGGAAAACCTTTTAAAATCTTCTTGTCTGAAACCAGAAGGCCCAGGTCTTTGATATTTGGTATGAAGCTTCGTCTAGTGGACCTCTGCCAAGATTGTTCATATTATTGCCCTGAGGCCAAAAATGGCCCAACCCCTGGGGCCTACTGGTTTTACATAGGCTTATATAGGGAAAATCTTTAAAAATCTTCTTCTCTGGAACCGCAAGGTCCAGGTCTCTGATATTTGGTATGAAGCTTCATCTAGTGGACCTCTACCAAGATTGTTCAAATTATAGCCCTGGGGCCAAAACAGCACCCGCGCCGGGGCCCACTTGTTTTACATACTGTCAAAGGCTTATATAGAGAAATCCTTTGAAAATCTTCTTGTATGAAACCAGGAGGCCCAGGTCTTTGATATTTGGAGCGAAGCTTCATCTAGTGGACCTCTACGAAGATTTTTCAAATTATAGCCCTGGGGCCAAAAATTGCCACTGGTTTTACATAGGCTTATATACGGAAAACCTTTAAAAATCTTCTCATCTGAAACCAGAAAGCCCAGGTTTTTGATATTTGGTATGAAGCTTCAACTAGAGGACCTCTACCAAGGTTGCTCAAATTATAGCCCTGGGGCTAAAAATGCCCTGGGCCGGCGCGCACTGGTTTTATGCAGGCTTATACACAGAAAACCTTTAAAAATCTTCTCATCTGAAACCAGAAGGCCCAGGTCTTTGATATTTGATATGAAGCTTCAACTAGAGGACCTCTACCAAGGTTGTTCAAATTATAGCCCTGGGGCGAAAAAAGTGCGCACTGGTTTTATGCAGGCTTATGATAGGGAAAACCTTCAAAAATCTTGTCTGAATATTTTAGTATGAAGCTTCATCTAGTTGATCTCTACCAAGGTTGTTCAAATTATAGCACTGGGGCCAAAAAGCCTCCGCGCCGGGGCCCACTGGTTTTACATAGGCTTATATAGGGAAATCCTTTGAAAATCTTCTTGTCTGAAACCTGAAGGCCCAGGTCTTTGATATTTGGTATGAAGCAACATCTAGTGGACTGCTAAGAAGATTGTTGAAATTATAGCCGTGGGGCCAAAAATGGCCTCACACGTGGGGCCCACTGGATTTACATAGGCTTATATAGGGATCGAAAATCTTTAAAAATCTTCTTGTCTGAAACCAGAAGGCCCAGGTCTTTGATATTTGATATGAAGCTTCATCTAGTTGACCTCTACAAAGATTGTTCAAATTATAGCCCTGGGGCCAAAAATGCCCCCGTGCAGGGGCCCACTGGTTTTATGCAGGCTTATGACAGGGAAATCTTTAAAAATCTTCTTGTCTGAAACCAGTAGGCACAGGTCTTTGATATTTAGTATGAAGCTTCATCTAGTTGACCTCTACCGAAATTGTTCAAATTATAGCCCTGGGACCAAAAATGGCCCCGCGCCAGGGCCCACTCGCTTTACATAGACAAACAAGGGAAAAACCTTTAAAGTCTTGTCTCAAACAGGACACTGGGGCATGCGCCTTAGCTCAGGTGAGCGATATAGGACCATCATGCTCCTCTTGTATAAGTCTATATAAATCTTGGAGGCCTTGGGCCGGGCCATTGTTGGCCCCAAGGCTATATTTTGAACAATCTTGGTAGAAATCTACAAGACGAAGCTTCATACCAAATTCTGCTTTCAGACAAGATTTTCAAATGTTTTCATTGCCTTGACTTCTATTTCCCAGGGCTATAATTTGAACAATTTTGATAGAGGTGCCTATATAAGTTGATGTAAAACTGAAGGGCACCAGGGCAGAGGCATTTTCAAGTGGGGGGTCTAGTTACCTGTTTTTCCAATACTGATAATGTGTAAGCTGGGAGCCAGCAAATAATGTAAAAATGGTGAATAGTTCCGAGGTTATAAAACTTCATTTTTAATGCTCAACTCACTTTATCATGAAGTATGTCTTGCTCAAAAATTTTGTTGGCATTGAAAGGTCTGGTTACCTGTTTTCCAAACACTGATTATCTTCAGACTAGGAACCAGCAGATAATGCAAATAAGGTGAATGGGGGAAATTCAGTATGATCTCGAGCAAATCCATTTCTTGAGTAAAAAGACTGTTTTATATTGAGGATCTTACATGAGTGTTCATGTATTATTGCATTTATTAAACGAGGCTTTGCTGAGCATTTTATCCCTTTTCATCAACGAGTTCAATAAATTCAATAATACATGAACACGAATGCAAGATCTGGGCGGGCGGGCGAGCAGCAGGCAGATAGATAGTATCAAGCTTGCATTTATGGAGGACAGGCATAAATCTTTGACAAGTTTGATTTTTGCTCAGTTTTGACTATTGGAATGAGAGTTGCCTGCCCTTGAGGTCCTCATAGACTTAGGAAAAAGTTGTCCAGATGATAGCGATTTCATTTTTTAATGAAATCTTTATCAGACTTGTGGGTAATGAGGGTAGCCATAAAATCTTGGATGAATTTGATTTTGTGGCAGATCGGAATTTTCACACGAGTCATTTGCTCTTTAGTCTGCCATAGACATTAGTGGGGAAATAATATATAATGCATTCTTCATTAGCAGTCATCTGATTGCTTGTTTGAATTCAAATATAGAAACACAATAGTGTGGGCATTGTTTGGCAAACTAGAAAAAGTGTCCATAGGACACCGATGCCCCCGCCAAATGCCATTCATAAAAAATATTACAAATGTACTTCAAATCAATCATAAATTATATTAAAATCATAAATGTAGGCGGTAGAGCGATGACAAAGTTTTTCTAAAAATAGGCACAGTGACCTTGACCTTGAGGTCATGACCTTGAAAGTCAAAGCAACTCGAGATATTATCATAAGAAACATTTGTGTGAAGTTCTGTTAACATCCATCAATAAATATAGGCACTAGAGCGATGACAAAGTTTTTCTAAAAATAGCCACAGTGACCTTGACCTTGAAAGTTGAAATAGCTCGAGATATTGTCATAAGGAACATTTGTGTGAAGTTATACTGAAATCGGTGAAGAAATGTAAGCGCTAGAGCCATGACAAAGTTTTTCTAAAAATAGCCACAGTGACCTTGACCTTGAAAGTCAAACTCTATCAAGGTATTGTCATAAGGAACATTTGTGTGAAGTTATATTGAAATCAGTGAAGAAATGTAGTCGCTAGAGCGATGACAAAGTTTTTCTAAAAATAGCCATTGTGACCTTGACCTTGAAAGTCGAAATAGCTTCAGATATTGTCATAAGGAACATTTGTGTGAAGTTATATTGAAATCGGTGAAGAAATGTAAGAGCTAGTGATGACAAAGTTTTTCTAAAAATAGCCACAGTGACCTTGACCTTGAAAGTGGAACTCGCTAGAGATATTGTCATAAGGAACATTTGTGTGAAGTAATATTGAAATCGGTGAAGAAATATAGGCGCTAGAGTGATGACAAAATTTTTCTAAAAATAGCCACAGTGACCTTGACCTTGAAAGTCGAAATCGCACAAGATATTGTCATAAGGAACATTTGTGTGAAGTTATATTGAAATCAGTTAAGAAATGTAGGCGCTAGAGCAATGACAAAGTTTTTCTGTAAATAGCCACAGTGACCTTGACCTTGAGGTCATGACCTTGAAAGTCGAACTCGCTTGAGATATCGTCATAAGAAACATTTGTTTGAAGTAATATTGAAATCAGTGAAGAAATGTAGGCGCTGGAGCGATGACAAAGTTTTTCTAAAAATAGCCACAGTGACCTTGACCTTGAGGTCATGACCTTGAAAGTCAAACTTGCTCGCGATATTATCATAAGAAACATTTGTGTGAAGTTATATTATAATCAGTGGAGAAATGTAGGCGCTAGAGCGATGACAAAGTTTTTCTAAAAATAGCCACAGTGACCTTGACCTTGAGGTCAAGACCTTGAAAGTCGAACTCGCTCAAGATATTGTCATAAGAAACATTTGTGTGAAGTTATATTGAAATCAATGAAGAAATGTAGGCACTAGAGCGATGACAAAGTTTTTCTAAAAATAGCCACAGTGACCTTGACCTTAAGGTCATGACCTTGAAAGTCTTAACACCTCGAGATTTTTTTATAAGGAACATTTGTGTGAAGTTATAATGAAATTGGTGAAGAAATGTAGGCGCTAGAGCGTTGAAAAAGTTTTTCTAAAAATAGCCACAGTGACCTTGACCTTGAGGTCATGACCTTGAAAGTCTAACTCGCTCGAGATCTTTTTATAAGGAACATTTGTGTGAAGCTATAATGAAATTGGTGAAGAAATGTAGGCGCTAGAGCGATGACAAAGTTTTTCTAAAAATAGCCACAGTGACCTTGACCTTGAGGTCATGACCTTGAAAAGTCGAACTTGCTCGAGATTTTTTTATAAGGAACATTTGTGTGAAGTTATGCTATATCCCCCCTCACAACTATGTTGTGCGAGGGGATAAAAATATTACAAATGTACTACAAATCAATCATAAAATATATGCATCAAGGGCAGATAATTCAAAAACCAAAAATGCCAGAGTTGTCTTCCTTGTTCATGACAATCGTCTCAGTGTGATGAATGCACCTGTGAAGTTTCATGAATATATTCCATACGGTTTAGGAGTTATGGCCCGGACACAGTTTACTATTTGGTACTAAGTCAAGGGCAGATAATTCAAAAACCAAAAACGCAAGAGTTGTCTGCCTTGTTCATGACACATTGTCTCAGTGTGATGGATGCACCTGTGAAGTTTCATGAATATATTCCATACGGTTTAGGAGTTATGGCCCGGACACGGTTTACTATATGGTACTAAGTTAAGGGCAGATAATTCAAAAACCAACCAGAGGACCAGTGGTCCTGAACCGCTCACCTGTCTGGTGACAATTTTCCTACTTAATTTCACTTAAATTGGCTCAGCAGTTTTGGAGAAAAAAATATCTGAAATATGGATCCTGAATGACCTTGGTCTAAGGCCAATGAATGACCTTGACCTTTCTCACCCATAGATCTTCATGTATTCAGTTACTTTACCTGATCTACAAATTTTGGTGACACTGTCTTCAATGGTTTCCTATAAATCCATTATTTTCACTTTGCCCCATGCAAAAGCCTAAGTCGGCAAATTTGACATTGCTGTAAAATAGGTCAAGGTCAACCCAGGGTCACCAGTTGTACAAACCATGATGGGCCCGAGTACCATATGCTACATGCCGAGTTTCAAGGCCACTGGCGTTATGGTTCTGGAGAAGAAGATTTTTGAAGGCTTTTTACCATATATGGGCATGGCGGCCATCTTGGGTCTAAGGCCAATGAATGACCTTGACCTTTCTCACCCACAGATCTTCATGTATTCAGTTACTTTACCTGATCTACCAATTTTGGTGACACTGTCTTCAATGGTTTCCTATAAATCCATTATTTTCACTTTGCCCCATGCAAAAGCCTAAGTCGGCAAATTTGATATTGCTGTAAAATAGGTCAAGGTCAACCCAGGGTCACCATTTGTACAAACCATGATGGGCCCGAGTACCATATGCTACATGCCGAGTTTCAAGGCCAATGGCCTTATGGTTCTGGAGAAGAAGATTTTTGAAGGTTTTTTACCATATATGGGCATGGCGGCCATCTTGGATCTAAGGCCAATGAATGACCTTGACCTTTATCACCCATAGATCTTCATGTATTCAGTTACTTTACCTGATCTACAAATTTTGGTGACACTGTCTTCAATGGTTTCCTATAAATCCATAATTTTCACTTTGCCCCATGCAAAAGCCTAAGTCGGCAAATTTGACATTGCTGTAAAATAGGTCAAGGTCAACCCAGGGTCACCATTTGTACAAACCGTGATGGGCCTGAGTACCATATGCTACATGCCAAGTTTCAAGGCCACTGGCCTTATGGTTCTGGAGAAGAAGATTTTTGAAGGCTTTTTACCATATATGGGCATGGCGGCCATCTTGGTCATGTGATCCAGACCCCGCGAACAAACTTTCGTTCCCCCATCCCACTGAGGTTCCATATGAAATTTGGCTTTGATTGGCCCTGCAGTATAGGAGAAGAAGATCTTTGAAAATGGTGGACGGATGGATGGACGACGGACCATGGCTATACTATAAGCTCACCTATGAGCCTAAAGGCTCAGGTGAGCTAAAAATCCATTATTTTCACTTTTTCCTATGCAAAAGCCTAAGTCAGCATATTTGACATTACTGTAAAATAGGTCAAGTTCAACCCAGGGTCACCATTTGAACAAATGATAGGCCCGAGTACCATATGCTACATGCCAAGTTTCAAGGCCATTGGCCTTACGGTTCTTGAGAAGAAGAATTTCGAAGTGTTTTTACCATATATGGGCGTGGTGGCCATCTTGGTCATGTGATCTAGACCATATTGGCAGCTTTTCATTTGTTCAACTCCCAAAGGCTCCATATTGAATTTCACTTCAATTGGCTCAGTAGTTTCTGAGAAAAAATGTTTGAAATATGGAACCTGCATGACCTTGGTCTAAGGTCAATTAATGACCTTGACCTTTCTTACACATAGATCTTCATGTATTCAGCTACTTTACCTTATCTACTAATTTTGGTGACAGTGTCTTCAATGGTTTCCTAAAAATCCATTATTTTCACTTTTTCCCATGCAAAAGCCTAAGTCGGCAAATTTGACATTGCTGTAAAATAGGTCAAGGTCAACTCAGGGTCACCATTTGTACAAACTATGATGGGCCTGAGTACCATATGCTACATGCCAAGTTTCAAGGCCATTGGCCTTACGGTTCTGGAGGAGAAGAATTTTTAAGGCTTTTTACCATATATGGGCGTGACGGCCATTTTGGTCATGTGATCTAGACCGTATTGGCATTTTTTTATTTGTTCAACTCACAAAGGCTCCATATTAAATTTTACTTAAATTGGCTCAGCAGTTTTGGAGAAAAAAATGTTTGAAATATGGATCCTGAATAACCTTGGTCTAAGGCCAATGAATGACCTTGACCTTTCTGACCCATAGATCTTCATGTATTCAATTACTTTACCTGATCTACAAATTTTGTTGACACTGTCTTCAATGGTTTCCTATAAATCCATTATTTTCACTTTGCCCCATGCAAAAGCCTAAGTCGGAAAATTTGACATTGCTGTAAAATAGGTCAAGGTCAACCCAGGGTCACCAGTTGTACAAACCATAATGGGCCCGAGTACCATATGCTACATGCCAAGTTTCAAAGCCACTGGCCTTATGGTTCTGGAGAAGAAGATTTTTGAAGGCTTTTTACCATATATGGGCATGGCGGCCATCTTGGTCATGTGATCCAGACCCGCGAACAAGGCCAATGAATGACCTTGACCTTTCTGATCCATATACATTCATGTATTCAGTTACTTTACCTGATCTACAAATTTTGGTGACACAGTCTTCAATGGTTTCCTATAAATCCATTATTTTCACTTTACCCCATGCAAAAGCCTAAGTCGACAAATTTGACATTGCTGTAAAATAGGTCAAGGTCAACCCAGGGTCACCATTTGTACAAACCATGATGGGCCTGAGTACCATATGCTACATGCCAAGTTTCAAGGCCACTGGCCTTATGGTTCTGGAGAAGAAGATTTTTGAAGGCTTTTTACCATGTATGGGCATGGCGGCCATCTTGGTCATGTGATCCAGACCCCGTGAACAAACTTTCGTTCCCCCATCCCACTGAGGCTCCATATGAAATTTGGCTTTGATTGGCCCTGCAGTATAGGAGAAGAAGATCTTTGAAAATGGTGGACGGACGGACGACGGACCATGGCTATACTTTAAGCTCACCTATGAGCCTAAAGGCTCAGGTGAGCTAACAAGAGGGCCCAAAGGGCCCTGGTTCGCTCACCTGTGTGACACTGTCTCGAGTACATTCTATTTTAGCTATGATTGCCATCTTGTTCATCAGCAGAGTGATTTTAGCTTATTTGGTAGGGAGTAACCTAGGCAACATTCCTGTTAAGTTTGAATCGAATTGTCCTTAGGGTTTAGGAGGGGTTCAGGTTTGAATCAGATTTACAATATTTTTCTATTTTTAGCTCCGGTGGCCATTTTTTCTTCAGAGCGGGATTGTTTTAGTCTTTTTGGTAGAGGGTCATCTAAGCAACATTACTTCGAAGTTTGAAAGAAATTGGCCAAAGGGTACAGAAGGAATTATCGTTTGAAGAATTTTTTATTTTTAGCTCTGGAAGCCATCTTGTTCATTGGAGTGGAATGAGTATTAACTATTTTGGTAGGGAGTCACCTAGGCAACATTCCTGTGAAGTTTTAAATCCAATCGGCCCAAAGGTTTAGGAGGAGTTCACATTTGAAGCAAATATACAATGTTTTCTATTTTTAGCTCTTGTGACCATTTGTTAATTGTTATGTTATTTTCCTAGAGGGTCATCTACACAACATTCCAATGAAGTTCAGAAGCCTTCATGGTGAAGTGGTGATGCTACTTGCCTTGTAAACCAGGGTAGCAGGATCGATGCCAGGCTTCTCCAGACTTTCAGATTGGTCTTTAAACAGAGGTCCCATAACTGTATGACCTTAGCTGTTGGTGAGACTTCAAACTCAAACACTCACTCCTACGAAGGAACCTACATGCCAAATATGAAGGCTGTATCTTAAATGCTCCAAAAGTTATGACAAAGTAGGTCAAAGGTCAAGGTCATGGCTCAAAAGTTTTGAATGGTTGAGAAAACCTTGTCACAAGGAACATACATGCCCAATATGAAGGCTCTATCTCATATGGTTCAAAAGTTATGATAAAGTAGGTCACAGGTCAACATCACAGGTCAAATCTTTATATGAGTGGGAAGCCCTTGTCACAAGGAACCTACATGCTAAATATGAAGGCTCTATCTCAAACAGTTCAAAAGTTATGACAAAATAACCTACTGATCTACTTTTTGATTTGACATGACCCATATTCGAACTTAACTGAGATATTGTCCAAATGATCATTCTGAGCAAGTTTTATGATGATTTGACTAAAACTGTGGCCTCTTAAAGTGTTAAAAACGTTTTTTCTATGATTTGACCTGCTGACCTACTTTTTGACCCGACATGACCCATATTCAAACTTGACCCAGATATTGTCAAGATGATCATTCTGAGCAAGTTTGATGATGATCAGACCAAAACTGGGGTCTCTAGTGTGTCCACAAGGTTTTTCAACAATCTGACCTACTGACCTACTTACTGGCCAGATATGACCCATATTCGAAATTAATTGAGATATTGTCAAATGATCATTTTTAGCAAGTTTGATGATGATCAGACCAAAACTATGGCCTCTAGTGTGTTCAGAGGGTTTATCTATGATTTTATCTACTGACCTACTTTTTGGACCGACATGACCCATATTCAAACTTGACTCAGATATTGTCAAGATGATCTTTCTGGGCATGTTTGATGATGATCGGACCAAATCTGTGGCCTCTAGTGTGTTCACAAGGTTTTTATATGATTTGACCTACTGACCTACTTTTTGACCTGAAATTACCCATATTCGAACTTGACCGAGAAATTGTCAAGACTATCATTCTGGGCAAGTTTGATGATGATTGGACTAAAAATGTGGCCTCTAGTGTGTTCACAAGGTTTTTCTCTGATTTGACCTACTGTTCTACTTTCTGACCTGCCATGACCCATATTCGAATGTGACTAAGATATTATCAAGATGATCATTCTGAGCAAGTTTGATGATGATAGGACCAGAAATGTGGTCTCTAGTGTGTACACAAGGTTTTTCTCTGATTTGAACTACTGACCTACTTGTTGAACCGACATGACCCATATTCAAACTTGACTCAGATATTGTCAAGATGATCATTCTGGGCAAGGTTGATGATGATTGGACCAAAACTGTGGCCTCTAGTGTGTTCACAAGGTTTTTCTGTGATATGACCTACTGACCTACTTTTTGAACCGACATGACCCATATTCGAACATGACCAAGATATTATCAAGCTGATCATTCTGAGCAAGTTTGATGATGATTGGACATAAATTGTGGCCTCTAGTGTGTTCAGAAGGTTTTTCTATGATTTGACCTACTGACCTACTTTTTGACCCAACATGACTCATATTCGAACTTGACCGAGATATTTTGTGGTGGTACAAAATGTGTGCAAGTTTAGTTAAAATCAAATGATAAATGAAACAGCTATCATGCAGACAAGACCAAAAAAGGCTATTTTTGCCCTTTCAGGGGCCGTAACTCCGCAACACATGATGGGATATGGCTGGTTCAAGAAAGGAACCCAGATCTGATGGTGGTACAAGTTGTGTGCAAGTCTGGTTAAAATCAAATCATAAATGAAGATGCTATCGTGCGGACAAGATCAAAATAGGCAATTTTTGCCCTTTCAGGGGCCGTAACTCCGTAACACATCATGGGATATGGCTGGTTCAAGAAAGGAACCCAGATCTCCTGGTGGTACAAATTGTGTGCAAGTCTGGTTAAAATCAAATCATAAATGAAGATGCTTTTGTGCAGACAAGACCGAAAAAGGCAATTTTTGCCGTTTCAGGGGCCGTAACTCCTTAACACATCATGGGATATGGCTGGTTCAAGAAAGGAACCCAGATCTCCTGGTGGTACAAATTGTGTGCAAGTCTGTTTAAAATCAAATCATAAATGAAGATGCTATCGTGCGGACAAGAAATTGTTTACGGACGCACGCACGCACTGACGACAGACGACGGACAAAATGTGATCACAAAAGCTCACCTTGTCACTACGTGACAGGTGAGCTAAAAATGCAAGAGTTGTCTTCCTTGTTCATGACACATCGTCTAAGTGTGATGAATGCACCTGTGAAGTTTCATGAATATATTCCATACGGTTTAGGAGTTATGGCCCGGACACGACATACCATTTGACTATATATGGATGTAAGTCAAGGGCAGATAATTCAAAAACTAAACAAGCAGGAGTTGTCTTCCTTGTTCATGACACATCGTCTCAGTGTGATGAAAGCACCTGTGAAGTTTCATGAATATATTCCATACGGTTTAGGAGTTATGGCCCAGACACGGTTTACTATATGGTACTAAGTCAAGGGCAGATAATTCAAAAACCAAAAAAGCAAGAGTTGTCTTCCTTGTTAATGACACATCGTCTCAGTGTGATGAATGCACCTGTGAAGTTTCATGAATATATTCCATACGGTTTAGGAGTTATGGCCCGGACACGATGTCACCGGACGAACGAACGGACGGACAGGGGTAAAACTTAATGCCCTTCCGGTATTCTCCGAATACGCGGGGGCATAATAAACTTTGATACTTTGCTCTTCAAGTATATCACAAACAGTTTGTTTGATTTGAGGTTTAACATCCCCGTCAACACTATATAGGTCATTTTGGAGATGTTGCATCTTTTTCGTGGGACTTTTACCCAACACTGAGATGAAATGACATCTCAAGCCCTGCTGCCCAATGAAACCAATAGGGTTTATGTGCATGGGCGGTCCGACTCGGACCACTATGTCTGGGCAAGCTTAAACCCTCTAAGCTGTTTACCAGTACTCATCTGCAGTCGTTTTCAGCTCTGCATGGAAGCATCATGCAGCCCAATCTATTTCTCCAAGACCCAATGGGTCAGTGTGACCTTTTTTCATGGTTCAGTGATTTTGCCTTGTATCTTGAATACTATTTGATGGGCGGGGCAAATCAAACATTTTGTGACACTGTTCTAAATCTATTAAATATCCAAACCAAAATCATAAATGTATAGAATAATTCATAGAATGATAGCAATTTTTCTATATAATCTATACATACAGACATTTTTGATGTCCCCGCCCATCTGGGCTTGAAAAAATAGATGAGCTGCATAATGCTTCCACGCAGAACTGAAACCAATGGCACATGAGTACTGGTATTAAAGGATCTAAGCCTGCCCAGGTAGTGGTGCGAGTTGCACCGTCCATGCATATAGACCACATTGGTTTCATTGGCCGGATTGACATAAGATGTAATTTCATCTCAACGTTGGGTAAAAGACCCACAAAACTGGAAGCAATGTCTGCAAAATGACCTTTAGATATAGTGTTGATGGGGACGTTAAACCTCAAATCAATCAATTACATTTTTTAATCCATTTTTAAACTGTTATGTTCAAAACCATGCTGAAATGATGGTTGTGGGGTATCACTGTTCATCAAATAACGTTGCTGTTATTTAGTGTATAACCTCATGTGACCATGTGTAATAGCATATGGTTACTGGCATGTAACATCACTACTTGACAACTCTATGTTTCCTACTGAATGTCTTCAGCAAACAAGAGCTCCGCAAGCGGGGCATTATACGCCCGTGGCACTTAATAAGCTGGAGCCTACATATACTGACTGTTTTACAAGTTTGGGTTTGTGGAATGTAACCAAGGAACAATATGTGCTCCATATATTCTTACCTTGCACTATTAATAACCCTCAATGGCTCAAACTACCTCAAAGTTATCCGCAAATGGAATGTTTAGAAAAATCTGTGAAAGGGGTATAACTCTGGTAATATTTGGCAGACCGTAACCTCAAAATAATATTCACTGTTCCATATCATGGGCTTACTGTATGTAAAGTTTAAATATCATCAGATCTTAAATGTAGGAGTTATCGGGAAACAAAATGTTCACAGAACTTTTCAAAGGGGCATAACTCTATTATTATTTAGTGAACCATAACCTCGAAACAATATGCCCTGCCCCACATGATGGTCTAATTATATATGAAGTTTCAGCTATATAAGAAATATAATGTAGGAGTCATCTGGAAATGAAAAGTTCAGAAAAAAATTTCAAAGGATCATAACTCTATTAATATTTGGTGGACCTTAACCTCGAAACAATATGTGCTGCCCCCATCATGGTCTAAGTATGTATGAAGTTTCAGCTTGATGGGATGCAAACTGCAGGAGTTAACTGGAAACAAAAAGTTTACAAAAAATTTCAAAAGGGCATATTTCTCTATTATTATTTGGTGGAGCACAACCTCGAAACAATATGCGCTGTCCCACATCATGGTCTAACTATGTATGAAGTTTCAGCTTGATTAGATGCAAACTGTAGGAGTTATCCGGAAACGAAGAGTTTACAAAAAATTTCAAAGGGCATAACTCTATAAATATTTGGTCGATCCTAACCTTGAAACAATATGCGCTGCCCCACATCATGGTCCATGTATGAAGTTTCAGCTTGATCGGATGCAAACTGCAGGAGTTATCCGGAAACGAAAAGTTTACAAAACATTTCAAAGGGGCATAACTCTATTAATATTTGACGGACTGTAACCTCGAAACAATATGTGCTGCCCCACATCATGGTCTAACTATATATGAAGTTTCAGCTTGATCGGATGTAAACTGTATGAGTTATCCGGAAACGAAAAGTTTACAGACGGACAGACAGATGGACGGACGCCGGTGGGCATAACATAATACAACCGTTTTTCAAACAGGCATTTGTAATTTTCATTATTTCATTAATTTCATATGAAATGACCACTCATGTAAGGGCACACTTAAGGGTGTGACTGCAGGTATAATATAAGAATCTTATATGGGTGTGAGGGGTGGATTGAAAAATCCGTCCCTGAGGGACACTGTCCGGCATCACGAGGCTTGCCGAGTGATGCCGGACAGTGATCCCGAGATCGGATTTTTCTATCCGACCCTCACACCCATACTGGTTTCTTTTTCTTGCATACCTTCCATTTCTATTGCGAATTTTTAATGCTGCTGTCACTTCGGTTACCGACGTCCGCCATTTTGTGAGGACACAACAGGAATGTTTAGTGACGTCACGCAGGACGACGCTGTGCATGAGGTTGTAATCAACCAGTGCATTTATCAAACACGCGATTATATTCGATTTGGGGTCGGAACACCCGGGTCAGAACATAAACTTCTATCCCAGGGTAAAATCGCGGATTCCCTTGTCTGGTGTGCAAGAACAGATCCTCTATATCTGGGGAAAAATACAACTAACACTTTATGAACCATGTTTTCATTCAAACAACTGTACATAACTGAGAGTTGACATTTTGATCATTTTCATTGGTTACAAGATTCCAAGCATATGCTTTCAGACAAAAAGGCTGTCATTTTAACTGGCTTGTTTTTCCTCATACCAATCCAATTAGATCGCCAGAAAAAATTATGCCGAAAAGCCACACACTGTCCATAAAGTTCAACATTTAAGGGGAATGGGAACATCTGGCAGATTTTTCTGCCATTTTTCAAATGGAGACAACTTTCGGGACTTCCTGTTCACTTTTCTATAAGCCCTGTCCCACTGAAAAAGAAGTCTACTCTTAAAGGAAAGAATTTGCTCCTCAGGAGCAAATTCATTCCTTTAAGAGTTGACCCTTTCTACTCTCAAAGGAAAGAATTTGCTCCTCAGGAGCAAGGAGCAAATTCTTTTCTTTAAGAGTTGACCCTAATTGACATGGGAGACAAAAATATTTTTGCAGGAGTTACCTCCCCTGAAGGTGTTCCCATTCCCCTTAAACACTTCTATTCCATTTTCAGTCTTCGTATTGATAATTTTGTACGTTGAAAACCCCTCCTTGAAATCTACATGCAAATGGACATGTAGTCGCAATCTTTGTCAGATAGCTGTTAAATTATCTTTTCACTCAAAATGTAATTTTCTTAAAAATAAATACTGGATGTTGTAACAGTCACTTAAAAATGTATTCGTAGCAAATGACACGGTGGGTATTTGGTGACAACTGAACGATGACTTTCCTAATTTCTGCATATACCGTATTCACCCTAATTACCGCACTGCGCTTAGTTTTTTCCAAAATCGTGTCATAAAATCATGGTGAAAAATCTACCTAATTAGCGCACACTTGATACGAAAACAACAGCTTCCAAGATGATGCATTCTGATATTTAATGGGACGGAAAATGATACTTAAGCATTGCCTTCACTGTTGGAATAAATAATGGTAAGTTTTTATAGATTTACTATGAGAGCTTCAGGGGGAGATTACTGTAAAGTGTGCGCTTATGCATTTCCTTTTCAAAAATAGCTTTGGTGTGCGCTTATAGGAGCATGTGCGGTAATTAGGGCGAATACGGTATACCTATGTTGTGGGTATTCATTAGAACCGCCTCGCTGAGGCGGTTCTAATGAATACCCAAAACATAAATTTTCGTGCAGAACTGACAAAAATTATCCTTCAATTTTCAACAAATACCCACCTTATCTGTCACTAAGTATTTTCAATTAATAAACCTAAAAGCAGTTTGTGTTAACCAACAACAAGGACATTTTCTTCTACAAACTCGTATGGAGGCACCTCGAGATTTAATGGAGCTGGTCCCTTTCTGATTCTGCCCGATTTATCGTAGTGGGAACCGTGACAGGGGCAGTAAAAACCACCATAGGCTCCTGCTTCACCAATGGGTACACAGCCTGAAATTAAATGCAGATGCACATTTATAATTGACTTATTATATTTCAGCTTGTAAGATTATTTTGCTTATACATGTCCTTCTCAACCTATTTGCAACACCATTGTTGGGGTCTTAATCCATTGTATACTTGTGGACTCCTCCATTGCTATATGTTGGACAAGTCCATTTAGTTTAAACATATTTATTTCATACAAACAATACATCATACAAAAATATGCAACAGAGAACAACTTAAAGGATAAGAACGAAAGCAAAATGCTTATAGAGTTCTGCTCCTTTCCGGAAACATAATATGCTTGTGTACAATATGGCAGAGTATCAGTACATCTTATGCAACAACTAGGTTCATACATGTATAATTATATATATATTTTTAGATTTCACAAAGGGATTAAAGATGCATGTTGATTATAATTTCGAGTAGTGGAATGCGACAGTCCATTTGTCATATCTTACGATGTGAAAGCTGTAACAAAGGAAAGAAGCATAGCCTGAAAAAATCCCTGCTCAGTAGATAGTCCAGTGCTCTAACCGCTGAGCCAAAGAGTCGACTCCCTGATGCAGTTGTCAGAGAGTGGTGATACACCTATAAGCTATGCATGTAGATAACTGAAGGGAGGCAATGCGGCCTGTAACACATATGTGGGTTGTTAGGCCTATTTTTTTTCATTTTTTATTCTATTTTTAATGGAAAATTCAGTAAGCAAATAGTGCAGGCCCTGATCAGAAGCCGCAGAATGTGGCGTCTGATCTGAGCCTGCACTGTTTGCCAAGGTACCCATTTAGGGCTTTCCTGCCTACAATGGGTTAAACAGAAACTGTGTTAGTTAAACAGCCATGTTATATCCCCACATAACAATGTAATGATCAATTATGGTGATTTTTCTGTATAATGTATACATTTTGGGATCCAAGATTAAAACATTTTATAATTATATCCAAAACTGTTCTATAAAGAGTATATATGTGTATTGAACTGATCATTAATCAGAGGTTTTATTTGAATATATATTTGAGGTTTTACATCCCCGTCAACACATAAAGTCATTTTAGAGATGTTGCTTCCAATATTTTGGGACTTTTATGAGTTTTATCTGACACTGAAATGAAATGACATCTCAAGCCCTACCATCCAAACAAACCAATATGGTTCGTAAGCAGGAGTGGTCCGATTTGCACCACTTTGCCTGGGCAGGCTTAGACCGTCTAAGCAGTTTCCAGTACTAATGTGCAGTTGGTTTCAGCTCATCCAACCAATCTATTTCTGCAAACACCAATGGGCACAGGCCACATTAATCAGGTGTGTCAAAACTGGAGTAACTCCATTGCTAAAGGTCAGGTGTTTTTCTCTGTGTACTCTGGTTTTCATCCATCTGCCCAGTGTTAGTGCAATTAATAATCTTGCAGACTTAATACATGTAATTAAAAGTCGTAGATGTGCAGGCAGATAGGAGCCTTCGCTGGCTGCACAGATTTCTCATGGTACTCATTAACCGTTACCCTGCTGAATGAATGACTATCCACCAATCAAAATTTTGATATAATATATACGCTCAATTCACAAACTGCATGGCAAAAACGTCAAAAAGTGTAGATCCTGATCAGATGGCTTCTTCAGAAGCCATCTGATCTGGATCTACAGTTTGCCAAGGTAGGGGTTGTTAAGTGAGATGAGGGTTAATGCACTGCATGCTAGGTATTTTTATCACCTAGACTATGCTGTGCCTGTGATTGTTATTCTTTGACAAATGGACTTGAACATTTGGGTTAATGCTGGGGTTGACGCAACTGTTGATGGATTGACAATTGGATGAAGGAGTGAGTAAGTGTTTAAGTTTTACGTCCCACCAACAGCTAAGGTTATACGGAGACAGGACCTCGGTTTAAAGACTCATCAGAAAGTCTGGAGAAGCCTGGGATCGATCCTGCGACCCCTGGTTTACAAGGCGAGAAGTTAACTACTACGCCACCCAGGCTTCTAAATGGATGAAGGAACAGACAGAAAACCAGATACCTATATTGTGCCACACCAAAAGAAGGTGCGACAAAAATGTATCACAAAATTATCTTTGTTCCTCCTTCTTAACTGTAGCTATGGAATTAGCCCATTTTGTACTGTATGGAATCTTCGACCTTATTATATAGCATAAGTCCATTTCAAAACTTAGGGGTGTCCGGTTGTGCTTTCTTCAAAATTTATTTGGTAATTGGCTGAACTTTTTGCAAACAGTGAAGGCCCTGATCCGACGCCGTATTCTTCTACGTCTTTTCTGGGCCTGCACTATTAGCCAATTACCTGTTTTGGGGATTTCCTGTACAAAATGTTTTTTTGTTTGCATGTTTGTTTGATTTAACGTCCCCGTCAACACTGTATAGGTCATTTTGGAGATGTTTCTAATTTTGTGGGGCTTTTACCCGATATTGTGATGAAATGACATCTCAAGCCCTGTCACCCAATGAAACCAACAGGGTTTACAAGCATGGACGGACCGACTCGCACCCCTTTGCCTGGGCAGGCTTAGATTCTCCTAGTGGTTTACCAGTACTCGTGCACCGTCTGTTTCAGCTCTGGGTGGAAGCATCATGCAGCCTATCTATTTCTTCAAGCCCCGATGGGCCAGGCCCAATACAAAATGGGTTAAACATACCTAAATGTGTACAGATTCCAAGGACTATAAGCCATTCATCTTTCTGAACTCTGTCTGAGTCATGCTGAGGATCCCGGAGCTCTGTCAGGTTAACAGACTTCTCTACATCAATCTCCTCGGCCGTCCGGTGTCGTACAAACAATGGCTTTCCTCTCCATTTAACGAGAACATTTTTGCCCTCAGGAATAGATGACAGGTCTACTTCAATCTTAGCCAAAGCAAGTACATCAGCTGAGGCTGTCATAGCATTGAGAAGATTATTTACCAGAATTTTTCCACTGTACACGCCTGTCACAAGCCCAGCTGCAAGAAGAGAAAATCACCATATACCCTATTCTAACACAGCGCGCCTATATAGGTGCGTAATATACTACAACAAATCAAAGCAAGGAAGAGCGTGACGAGTGACGTCATTAAAAACTGCCAATTTATGACGTCACTAGTCAATCTCTTTGACGTTAGACGGTGTAACATCATTTTCTCGCATCAAAAGCGTTAGAAAAGGATATAAATGGATGTGTTTCAGTCGATAATTTTAGCGGGATTTCTTCTAACAATGGCGAAAAGTTGTGAGATTTTGAAGGAAACAACAGCATTATTGCCGATTTTCAGCCTGTTAGAATCGAAATCAATCAGCTCTAGTTTGTGATTTGTTGAGAAATAAATCGCAGTTTGTCGGTCAGTTGTAAGTAGACAAATCACGTGCGCTACGCGCTCGTGATTTGATCATCTTTAAAACTGACCTCCAAACTACGATTTATTACTCAACAAATCACAGTTAGAGCTGATCTATTTCTTAATCAACCCTCTTTATCCTGCCATTCGAAACAAAGACAAAACTCGTTATGACAACAATTTCAATGAACAAAAGCTTAGCCCAAGATGAGACAGAAATATAGAGGAATGCAAGAATTTTTTCGCACTCCAAGAAACAAATGTCGAAATTTGTTAGAATCGCCTCACCGAGGCGATTCTAACTAATGTCCACAACACTTGTTTCTTGGAAAGATCCATTTCTACCTACATGCATTATACATGTAATACTCATTCCTGGGATTCTTTACATACCATTTGATCATTAACCGATTGACGCTTATGACCCACAAAGAGGGTTGACACGTCTTTAAACACGAAAACATCATCATCATTGGGATTCTTTATAGTGGCAAATGCTGCATAACAGTAAACTGTTAGGGAACAGATGCTGTCGTTGTAACAAGGGTCTTCTGTACATAGTAGTTAATTTTTAACCCATACAATTAACCCTTAAGATGCCGGAAAATGGACCATGCTGTCTGATGTTCAATTTTGATTGGCTCTTTTATGAGTCAAGATGCTGTGGGCACAGATGATCAAATCTAACAATTTGGGTAAGTTAACTATTGTTCAAACTCTGATCATTTCATATGGCAAAAGTGCAAATATTTTTGCTGAAAAAAATATGAGTAGCTTCTGCATCTGCTAAAGCTACTCACATTTTTTCCAGCGCTATATTCAGGCCTCATACTGACCAAGCTTTTCCGTGCCTGAAACGCCCGATTTTACATCCTTAACCCTCATCATGCTGAACATGTCAAACATTACCTTTGCAAACAGTGTAGATCCAGATCTTCTTCAGAAGCCATCTGATCAGGATCTACATTGTTTGTAATGCAGTTTGTGAATTAATTACAATTGAACAACTACTTTATATCAAGTAATTTGATTGGTGAATAGTCAGAAATGTGTGTAGCTAAATAATTTTATTTAGCAGGATAAACGTTAAAAAGTAATTTTATACAGAATATAGGAGGAAAAATGAAACAATTGGAAGTCAAAAAGCCTGAAATCAAGAAAAAATCAAGCTCTAAAAGCCTGAAATCCTGCATATGCCTGAAAAATATGAGGCCTGATATACCAGAATACTAGATATTGTACTTCCTAGAATGGTTTACACATTGGCCACTAATGAGCTTTTTAACCCTTATCTTGCTGAATATTCATTTAAAGCCACACCCATTTCTGTCTTTCAACCAATCAAATTACTTGATGTAATTTACTGCTAAAATTTCATAAACTGAAAGCCAAACAGTGTAGATCCTGATTTTATATAATATTAATCTGGATCTACACTGTTTGCAAATTTTTTTTTATACAGGGGTTGTCGTGAACAGCAAGATAAGGGTTAAGCGACCAATGGTTTGGTTTTGGACTATTGGTTTGACTGCCCTTTCAAGATTATATCACTTATTTTGAACCAATCCTTACTCAGGTGGGTGAAAACCAAAGTATCCAAACAATCTGAACTTGGATTTTTATAGGTGACATAAGCGATGATAAGCCTGATGATAAGCTGTCATTATGATTACTCATCCTTGCAAAATAGTCTCCAAAATGGCTACTTTTCTGATGAAAATCCATGATATTTTTCTTGTTTATACTGCAAACATAGGTTGTGGGTGAGCATTAGAACAACCTCAGTGAGATAGTTCTAACGAGTACCCACAACCTATGTCTTGGAGCAGTGATAGAAATTATATAAAACATACCCTCCTAAACCCCAGTTTTTTCTGTATAAAGTGGGGTTCAGTGGGGGGGGGGGGGGGGGGGGGGAGGGGGGGGGGGGGGGCTTCATTTCACAGACTTGTTCCTGTGATGTTGACCATGGAGGCTGGTAAATCTAATGAAGCTTTGATAACTGGGGCCAGTTGTTCAAAACTAACGATGTCGTTAGTTAATGTATCGTTAAAACTTTGATCATGTGTTATGGCAAATATGTTAATATTTATGCTGAAAAAAATGTGAGCAACTTCATTCAGCAAAAATACCAAGATTTTAAATATTAGAACAGTTAACAATATGACCACTAACGAGCTCGTTAAGCTAACATGCTTTGAACAACTGGCCCCTGGACCGCAGTGTCCTACCTGCACCAATGGTGTATGTGAATGCCCTCCCTGCTACAGCTGCTGGCTGGTTGCTCTTTGTTGAATCCTTGTTTCCGTCCTTCCTATAGTGTGAGAAATCTGGCATTGAAATGTCTGTATGTGACCATCGTACATTGTGTGAAGCTACAAAAGACGTGGGAAAGGTTAAATGATTTATATTATTTGCAATGCACAGTAAAATTCCGCTATTAAGACCACCTAAAACTGAGACTTATTCTGCTTTAAAAACTTTATTTAAAAGTTTGCATTTATTCCTTCTTTGCGTTTTCGGCATATGACGTCCTCTGGTCAGAAACCACCTTTGGGACTGTTCAAAAGTGGTCTTAAAGACCACTTTTGAACAGTCCCAAAGGTGGTCTGAATTTCACTGTAAACATTGCTATGTTCAAGAATAATTTTGCTGAAATTTTACCTATTTTGCTTGATGATGAACTTGAAACCGTGGCTGTGTGGACAGTTACAATGTTTAACAACTTCAAATCCTTGCAATACTTGTTCTAGAATTTGAACAAGTGCAATTTACTACCCAATGTTGAATCTAAAAACGTGAGTGGCAAAAAGTGAAGACCCTGGTGAGATGGTGCGTTCTGGAGTGTTTCATCTGGGTTTACACTGATTGCTCAGTCATATAACATTGAATTGGTGCAAAAAGTCAAATGCTAGCTTGTATATACCGGTACATACAGACCAACGGACTGTCTGGCCATCGGTGCATCTGATCTTATTTGTTTTGTTTGTATTGGAGTTTTACAGCCCAGTCAACACTATTTTAGGTCATTTTTGAGCCGGTCAGTTTACCTATCCACACTTTTCCTGTACCCAGCCATATGTTATAATATAGGAATCTTGTTGTTCTATAAGTAACTCAGTTATTCATAGAACAACAAGATTCCTATTTGGCCTAAACAGCTTAGTCAGATCCAGAATCTGCCTAGCCAAATAGGAATTCTTATTTGGACTAAACTGAGTTTAGCCAGATCCGGAATCTAGCTAAACTAAATATTAATTTATCCAGATCCGGAATCTAGCTAGGCCAAATAAGAATTCCTATTTGGCCTAGCCAGATTCTGGATCTGGCTAAATTCCTATTTGGACTACGACACATGCTTTTGATTTTTAAGACAATTTCGATAATCCCATTTAATGTGCTAGCTAGAAGTTGTTAGCGTAGCAGAATATAATTTTTTGTATTTGTGTTCGCATCAATATGGCCTCGGACCCATCAATACCCCCAGCAGGCACATAGCGTAATTGTGATGTCACATCAACGTCGGTACGTCATAACGTATATGCAACATCACATCTATGTCGGTGCATGATGTTGCACTGATGTTGATTTGACGTTGCCCTAACGACGTGTACCTGCTATTGCCGAACTTGAATCTGTCCGTTTCCGTTAATTTTCATGTCACAGGTGCTGAAGTTGCTTACATCACTTCCTGTGTCAATATGGAGTTGTGAAAATCAGTCGAGTAGAAAGCGATAATCATCCGCGATAAACAACCACATTATGAGTCACCTATGTCCATGACAACTGGCTTGGGTCACATGTGAGACGCCAAGTTCTGCAACGGAAGGTGAGGTGGATTTTCCCCGGGTACACCGGTTTTCACCCACCTCTGATTAATGATCGGCTCGATATAAGTGAAAAAATCTAACTAAAACTAAAAAAAACTAGATCGCGCAGTCGATGGTAAACCAGCGCAAATACCCGCTTTTTCTATGAATAACACTAATGACTATGTATTAGCTAGCCAAAACTACATGCAAGTTAAAAAAAAAAGTTGCAAAGAACAGTTTAACTGTTAAGCAAAGTTTCAGAAGTGTAACTCCTATAGTTTAGAAGATATGGCACAGTCATATTTTGTGACCTTTGACCTTGGGGTCCTGTTGAGGTCAAGGTCATGCCAAAAGTAGCCCAATTTATTCTATATTCCAAGGACCATCCAATAAACAAAGTTTCAGAAGTGTAACTCCAATAGTTTAGAAGATATGGCAAAATCATACTTTTTGACGTTGACCTTGGGGTAATGTTGAGGTCAAGGTCATCCCAAAAGTTGCCCAATTTATTATATATCCCAAGGGCTATCCAATAAGCAAAGTTTCAGAAGTGTAACTCGAATAGTTTAGGAGATATGGCAAAAATCATACTTTTTGACCTTTGACCTTGGGGCCATGTTGGGGTCAAGGTCACAAAAAAGTAGCCCACTGCCATCTACATACCATGTACTATCCACATGCAAAGTTTCAAAAGTGTAACTTAAGATATGACAAAGTCATACTTTTTTGACCTTTGACCTTGGGGCCATGTTGGGGTCAAGGTCACAAAAAAGTAGCCCACTGCCATCTACATACCATGTACTATCCACATGCAAAGTTTCAAAAGTGTTACTTCAGTGGTTGCAGAGGAGATCCATTTACAAGAAACGTGACAGACAGACGGACAGACAGACTGAGGCCCACTCAACTCTGGTACGAAAACAATATACCCAATTTTTCTTCGAAAAAGCGGGTATAAAAAAATTACCATGACAAGTGATTATCCTGCAAATGCCTGAAAAATATGAAGCCTATACGGGGCGTTAACTTGGGAGCCCTAAGTGCATACGACCAAATGTCATGGAAGCTTTTAAGACATGGTTAGTTAAAATTGCTGGTCGTAATTATGTGAATGTCTGTCGGCTTTCATCTTGACATCCCGGAGTGTGCCCTTACCCAAGTATTCCTTTAAACGGGGCGTTCACAAACAGTGCAGGCCCAGATCCGACGTGGCAAAAAGCTGCGTCTGATCAGGGTCTTCACTTTATGTCAAACTAGAGAAAGCGACCAGTGGGTCACGTATACCCCCGGCCAGCGCCACCCTCTGTTATATCTTTTGAGCTTGTATGTAATATGAATGAAGAAGTCAAGAAGCTATAAGAATCTATAAATGTGCTTGTAAAAGCTAAACCAAACATAAAATTTCTAAATGGACCAAGGGAGTGAGAGCATCAAAGTTACTGAAGGGGTGTGGGCATCAATCTTACTGAAGCAGCAGGGTGGGGTATGCATCAATGAAATCTTTGGACTGGTATGCAAACTCGATGCAAGTATCAATTGAATTTGTCTTAAGAGTTTAGAATATACAGGTTTCTATAAACTTTGTCATAAAACTTTAACCAAATGTAAAATTTCTAAGTCTGTGACCTTAAGGTCAAGGTCACCGTGGGTGGGGGAAGGGATATACATAACGAAATCTTTGGACTGGTATGCAAGATTGATGCAAGTATCAACTGAATTTGTCTTATAGTTTAGAACATACAGGCATCTATAAACTTTGTCATAAAACTTTAACCAAATGTAAAATTTCTATGTCTGTCACCTTGACCTCAAGGTCACTGTGGGGGGTGGGACATGCATCAATGAAATCTTTAGACCAGTATGTAACTTCAGTATAAGTATCATCTAAATCTATCGAAGGGTTCAGAATATATAATCTCTTAGAAACTTTGACACAAAACTTTAACCAAAATGTACGGATGGACAGACAGACGGACGGACGGACGGATGGACGGACGAATGGCAGATCGAAAACATTATACCCCCATAGCATATTTTGTATGCTGGGGGTATAACCATAGAATACTTTGTATGCCGGGGGTATAATGACATTCATACACCAGACAGACAGACAGACAGACAGACAGACGGACGGACGGACGGACGGACGGACAGACAGATAGATAGATAGATATAGCTATTTGCAACACTTTTATGTTTCAGCATCCACAACACAGACCTTGATCAGCTTGAATTGCATGAGAAAGCAGAGAATGAAGAGTTGAACATTTCTATTTTCTATCATTAATGGCCGGCCTTTGTAGCTTAGCTGGATGCGGATCTGACTGGTCATCAGGAGGACATGGGTTTGACACCTGCCGGGGTCGGCAACATTCTTTTGTGGAGATTGATCATGAAATCTTTTCTATGGTCCTTCTCTCAAGAAGGGCAGTTGTCAGTTTCTGGCGAAAGAACGTGCACTGTACTGGTTAACCGCTTACGTATAAGCCTGCCCAGGAAAAGTATGGATAGGTAAACTGACAGGCTCAAAAATGACCTAAAGAGTGTTGACTGGGCCATTAAACTCCAATAAAAACAATCTATCATTAATGATCTGAAAATGAAGTCTAAATTTAGCCAAACTCGGTCCATATTAAATAACACTATTTATTGTAAATAACCCAGTTAAAACTATTATCAATAATATCATCTTGGGACCTTTATTTTTGAATAATGTTTGAGTCACCTGACGCCTAATAACATAGATAATTGTCAAATTTTCCACATACCCCCAAACGAAAAAGTCACCATTTGTGGGTCAAGTTCGAAAAAAATCGGCATTTTCAACAGACAATATTTCATTTTTCTGATTGGAGGTTTGAATCACTGTGTTCATAAAGCATTAAAACAAACCCATTTAATTCTGAATAAGTTGGGTTTACAATTGATTTTTATGAGGAAATACAATAAAAGGCTCTACAAATGCGAGTACTGTTTAGAAATCGTCGCCATTTTCCTTCCACGACCTGTTACATTCATGAAACAGTGTTTGTAAATTCTGAATAAATATACCATGTTTGTGATCAATATTCAACAAATATAATCAAAAACTATTGTTGTAATACTTATTCTTAACGATCATTGATATATTGTTCATAGATGACTCATATTTGCAGTTGTTTATCGCGGATAATTATCGCTTTCTTCTCGACTGATTTTCAGCAACTCCAAATGAACACAGGAAGTGACGTAAGCACTTTCAGCACCTGCGACATGAAAATTATCGGAAACGGACAGATTCAAGTCCGGGTATTGATGGGTCCGAGTTAATTATGGAGGTGAGATAATTTTTAAGCCCTTTGACTCCGATGGTGAACTGTGTTAACATAAAACATATTCAAATATGTTATAACTAGACAAAGTGCCCAGTGGGGCACATATACCCCCCGGCCAGTTCCATCGCCTCAGCTGAAAATGGCAATGTCAAAAGCTTCTTTGCATATACAGGCCATATTCCATATAAAAGGTAATGCTATAGACATATCCTGTACCAAATACAAAGAGAATCTAACATGGTTACAGAGATATCAGCAATGAAAAAGGTTTAACGCAAAACTTTGACATAAAAGTTGACGAATGGATGGACAGCCCACCCAGGGGCATGACCCAGGGACTTAGATATTCCATATGAAAAGTGATGCTATAGAGATATCCTTTACCATATATGAAGAGAATCTAACATGCGCTTACAGAGATATGAGCAATCAAAAAGGTTTAACACAAAACTTTGACGTAAAGGTTGATGACCGGACGGACTGACAGACAGCCCACCCAGGGGTTTGACCCGGGAGCTTAGATATTCCAAATTAAAGGTAATGCTATACAGATAGTCTGTACCAAATATGAAGAGAATCCAACATGTGGTTACAGAGATATGAGCAATCAAAAAGGTTTAACACACACTGACGTAAAAGTTGACAAATGGACAGACACCCCACCCAGGGGCTTAGATATTCCATATGAAAGGTAATGCTATAGAGATATGCTTTACCAAATATGAAGAGAATCTAAAATATGGTTACAGAGATATGAGCAATCAAAAAGGTTTAACGCACAACTTTGACATAAACCTTGATGAACAGACAGACAGATGGACAGCCCACCCAGGGGTTTGACCCGGGAGCTTAGATATTCCAAATAACAGGTGATGCTATAGAGATATCCTGTACCAAAAGTGAAGAGAATCCAACATGTGGTTACAGAGATATGAGCAATCAAAAAGGTTTAACACACACTGACGTAAAAGTTGACAAACGGACGGACAGCCCACCCAGGGGCTTAGATATTCCATATGAAAGGTAATGCTATAGAGATATCCTTTACCAAATATGAAGAGGATCTAGCATGTGGTTACAGAGATATGAGCAGAGTTTAACGCAAAACTTTGACGTAAAGGTTGACGAACGGACGGAAGTACAAAGGAAGAAACGAACGAAGTAACGGACGGAAATACGAAAACTATATACCCCCTGACATACTTTGTATGCCAGGGGTATAATTAACCAATTGATATGCTTTTCTTTCAAGGAAGTCTTTTAAATGTTAGCAATCATTGTTTTTCAGGTGCCCGGAGACACCATCCCATCACTTATCCTTGTAATCGCTCGTAACGATTGTCATAGGATCTTTAAAAAACTTTTTTCTTGCGCAATGCATGTGACAAAGCAGTCACATCAACATCAGTGCAATTTCACGAGGTTTACGCAACATCACATCTACGTTGATGCAACGTCATGATGTTGTACCGACGTTGATTTGACATCGCCCAAGCCCCGTGTGCCTGCTGTGTGATTGTTATCTGATATACAATTTTATATATTAATTGTAGTAAAGTTGTTTTCAGACAATTATAGAATCCAAGTCACACCACCTCGCTGGTGCTAACTGGAAACATGGCTATGAAAAGAACTTTGTTAATTCTTCAATTGGGCTATCATAAACATGGCTAACGTGAAAAGCCATGTCAAAATATTCCAAATATATAAAATAATTAATATTCAACAGGTATTCTACTGAAAAAAATAAAAAAAATCTAACAAAATCTGGCCAAAACTACCTGGAGTGGAATGTGATAGATCAGTGGTTAGTGCACTTGCCTCTGATGCTGTAGGTCCCGGGTTTGATCCCCGGCAGCGGCGATAAAATTTCGGTGTCCGAACATGCTCCATTGGCATCATTTGCAGGGATGAATGTCATCAAGTGTACCGTCCAACGGATCGGGACTTTAACTGGAGGCCCCCTGTGCATGGAGAACCATCCATTGTGCAGGTTAAAGATCCCTACCGTAATTACATGATCAGGTCTAAGAAAGTTGTTTTATTTAATGACAGTCTATGACTTTAAAGACTGTCTATAAATTAAAAGACTTTTTAGTCTGTAAATTTAAAGACTGACCCAAAGAAAATCATGAAAATGGTGTAAGACGGAAAAATCGCACTTTATAGTAATTTGATCATTATCTGTAGAATGTTTAATCATATGTAACTGCAAATTTTATAGTTGGCTTTTACTTTATTAAATTCCTTCAAACATAATTTAAGTGTTTTCAGAAAACAGGTTTGTAATAAGATTCATTATGTAAAGCGAGCTAAGGAATGAACATGTATAACACGTTTATCATTTAGTCAACATACTGGCCAATTGCTTTGACAGGCACATTTTCTGACAACTAAAATTAATGAGTTTCAGACTGCCTTCGACAGTAAAATGTCCGAAAACGAAATGACATCGGTATAAAACTCATTTTATGTTCGACCACTGACAGATATTTCCTCCCTTTCTGAGGAGTTTAAACTTTAAACCGCATTTGTGGTCTAAGGGAAGGAACTGTGTTGTTTTATTTGTTCACTATTTTCTATCATTAAAACGATATTTACAGAGAATAAAATACATGCAGTCTTTAGCAATGCATTTGTTTAATTGAGATGAAGACTAAGACTACGTAGGAGAATGTGATTTTTTCGGATTTCATCATTTACATGATTTTCCTTGTGTTAGTCTTTAAATCTACAGACAAAAAAGTCTTTAAATTTACAGACAGTCTTAGACCTGATGATTATTGTCTAGGCTTTCATCCTGCAAAAGCCGGAGTGTATGTAATGTACACCTGTGGTAATGGGTAGGGTATAAAAGCCAAGGCCGCGCCGGGCCGAGCCAAAAATGCTGATCCAAAGATTTTATATTTCGTCTCTTGTTATAATTAAGATATATATTGTAGTCCGTTGGCTATCATGTTGTTATAAATAACATATTTAGGATCCTCCAAAACAGCAGAACCAGCTTCTGAGAAGCGAAATAGCACTACAGCGTCAGAATGGCTTCGCAAGATGAGAGCGACAAGTTCGAAGACACGTCATCCATCACACCTTCAGCATCTTCGCTTTCCATAGCAACACTTCCGCTTTCCGGTACGACGGATAACCGAAAAAAACGCAAGATAGATACCATTACCTTGTCAACCAGAAATCTGATACCGCTAGTATGGTGGCGATATATCGACGACATCTTCATGATATGGCAACATTCCCGCGAGGAGCTGTGCTCCTTTTTAGAAGCCTTAAACTGTTTCCACGAAACGATCAAAAAACCTACTTTCACCTTCATTTTCCACTACATTCTGATTGGTCAATTTCTACAGAACAATAAGATCACGTGACAAAAGTGATCCGTTTTTTAGTACTTCAGGGACATATTTATAAGATAATTTTGTCTTGAAAAAGGTCTGTGAGGACCGAAACCGGTCGACAAATACATCACCAGAAGATATTAAAATCCGTTTTTGGTTGTTTATTCTGTATTTTCCTAATTACCTTTGAAATAACATATTTGATAACTGCACGAAGGTGTATCTCTCTACATAGTTTAATTTTCTTGTAATAACCCTTTTTCCGAAATCGAGGGGTATAAAAGCCAAGGCCAGGAAAAATGATAATATTTCTTAATTTCTTGTAAATTTACAGGTTAAAGTACTTCTTTTTGTCCATAAAACATTTGCATTTGATTATTGTCATCGTTTGTCCATAGAAAAATATAACAAACATATAAGACTGCCTTAAATTATCAATTTTCTTATTGTTTCTATTTTTAGATTGACTTAATTAAATAAAACAACCAAAAAGGACCAAAGGGGAAGAAAGTTTTGTTTACTGATAGCTGGAATTATAGAAAAATAAAAAATAACTTTTTTTCTCTTTTAACATTCTAATATACACATACATGTTAACAACTATAAAAATCTATTTTTTATATTTCTTTAATTCCAGCTTGCAGTTGAATACTGTTTTTCCTAATCCTATTTGGTACATTTCGTTGTTTCCTTTAGTAAAATTAATCTAAAAATAGAAACCATTAGAAAATAAGAAATTTTATCAATTACAGTCGAACTTCGATGGGTCGAACTCGGTAGACTCGAACACCACATTTGGGTCGAACTGACTTTTCAGTCCTGGCAAAATCCCTATTCATTTTAACTAAACATGCCACCCTTGGCTCGAACCACGATGGCTCGAACCCTCGAACTCTAAGCCTGGTCCCTAGAGTGCATTTTCTATGTAAAATCCCACTGATGGCTCGCACTAATTACCTTTTTAAAAATTCCAATTTTATCGATCAAGTCACGCAGGCACGTGATCAGTATCATAAGACGCTTTGATATTGACAAAGCGTCTTGCCGAAACAGCTGTTTACATAACACATGTGTACTTGATTGGCGCAATCCCTTTGATCAACAGGTCAAGAGATTAATGTTGAGAAGGTGTCAAATAAAGTTTATTGTAAAGACCTATAATAACCCAGGGCTAATGAGGCGGCATAAGGAAATTAAAGCTGGCAAAATATTTTTCACAAATTAAAATTTCACACCGACATTGAGTAAGACCTGCCAAAATTACAGTCTTTGCCTTAAAATAGGGTAAAAAAAATACGGCTCATCATTCACTCCTGCAGTCATGTACCTTGTTGTATTTTATACGTTTCATCTTGTAAATAAAATTAAAAGATTTAGTATTGTTGTATTTTCTTATCTCCCTGAAAGTGCGAAAGGTATACTACGTGGCTTAAATTATGACCGATAAATGTACCGGAAGTCACCAAAATCGCCGCAGCTATGATAAATCAAAGCGCCAAAAGGCACTGAAATGACAGATTCTGTGAAAAATTCAGATTTACTTTCTTTAGTGATAAGACAATGGCGCTGGAGTGGTGACTTTTAGTTTGGTTCACAAAACTGAGGTGAATCGGCTGTTATACACTTTCATCATCATTTTACTTGGACATTATAGATAATACAACATGCAAATGACTACCCAGCAGGCACACGTCGCTAGGGCAACTTCAAATCAACGTCGATGATCGCCATGACGTTGCACCGACGTTGATGTGACGACACAATTACATCATGTGCCTGCTGGGATAGTTGCCAGTTTTATGACAACACAAAGCGTAGAAGCAACTTTCTTGTAAAAGCTTACACATGTTGATAGAGATGTGTTTCGCGGTTCAGTCAAGAAACTGCCTTATGTCGTGCGCTACAATAAAGGAAAACACTTTTTGTGCGATGTTTGAAGTTTTGCGACATGTGACTAATTATTTATCACAACATTGTGCTTACATATTCAGTTATTCAGACCTATACAACAGAATTGGACAGTGATGACTGTTAGGAGTATATTATTGCTGGCTCGCTACCGTACGGTGAAGTTATGAATCTGCACCCTTTCAGCCCTTTATAGCCAAGTACAAATACCTACAGATGCAAACAGTGTAGAACCTGTCGAGATGGCTCATAATGATACATAGCATTCTGTTCTACATGGTTTGACATGCTGTTGACGACTAATGACTAGACACCCAAATTACATGTGTAGAATGGACGCGTACAAATTCAGTGACTGAAGAGTGAACTTGAGAAACTCGTGGGTGGAAGGGGTAAAATCTTAACCTGGCCTGTAACTGTTATATGCGGGTCAGGACCAGACAAAGCGGCTTGGCCGATAATCAAAAGTTAAATACAGCTTATTATACGCTCTATTTTTTTTTTTTTCAAAGTATATCAAGATACTTAAATGGTGTGCACTGATTGTAGCTCTATACATATTGTTTTTTTTTTTAGGAGGTTTTAGGAATTCCGTTTATGACGTCATTCTTGCGCATGCGCGAAGTACTGGCCGTCAATTGAAACGGCCATCGCTATTCAAATGTATTGGCGGAACTTAAAATGCTAACAATATTCAGACGTTTTGAAAGAAAATATACCCATTTTCATTTAAATAATGCCTCGAGAAGGAAAGAATGATATTTCGCTTTCATTACCGAAATTCATTTATCCTAAATCCGTTTTTAATTGACGAAAATCTTTTCGTGAATGACCCATGTCAATGGCTTGAGATACCGTTATTCACAAAATAAGTTTTTACGTAACTTTCGTTGTATTCGCTATCTATCTATCTATCTATCTATCTATCTATCTATCTATCTATCTAATCTATCTATCTATCTATCTTGAGAAATCTGTCCAACGATCTGTCTACATGTGCAATTTAAATGTCCATACTGACGATCGAAATAAACTAATGAGTGGACTGACGGAAGGACGTTGAGTCAATGTTGGTTCGACGTCATGCCGTCGACACCCACTCCAACTCACTTCATTGTCACATGATCGTTGGCATGAGAGAGAGAGAGAGGGGTTTGACTGACAAACTGACAGTAGAGAGACAGACGACACACAGACTGACTGACTGACTGACTAACAGACGAATGGACGGACTGTTAGACAGACAAATAAACATACTGTCAGTCAAAAAAAAAAAAAAAAACAACCAATGAGTGGAGTTACAGATGGGCGTCGAGTCAACGTTGGCTTGACGTTATGCCATCGACAACCACTCCAACTCACTTCAATGGCATGTGACCGTTAAGATGGTTTGACTGATCCCTGTATCCAAGAAGCCCATAACCCTTTTTGTACCAAATAGAATCCTCCTTCTTATATATAGCAGGATTCATTTTCAAAATTTAGTGGTGTCAGGTTGTGTTTTCTTCAAAATTTATTTGGAAAATGGCCGAACTTTTTGCAAACAGTGTAGGCCCTGATCAGACGCCAATGTCAGGTAAAAGTCCCACAAAATTGGAAGCAACGTCTCCAAAATTACCTAAATAAGTGTTGACATGGATGTTAAACCTCAATTCAAACAAACACATTCCAAATATGGACCCAATCCATCAAATGGTTTTGAAATATGAGAGAAAGAGTCAATCACACCCCCGATCAGCGCCACCCTTTGATATATCTTTCAAGCTTTATGTAATATGAATGAAGCAGTCAAGAAGCTATAAGGATCTACAAATGTGCTTGTAAAAGCTAAACCAAACATAAAATTTCTAAATGGACCAATGGAGTGAGGGCATCAAAGTTACTGAAGGGTGGGGGCATCCATGTTACTGAAGCAGCAGGGTGGGGTATACATCAATGAAATATTTACACTGGTATGCAACATCGATGCAAGTATCAATTGAATTTGTCTTATTGTTTAGAAAATACAGGCATCTACATGTATAAACTTTGGCATAAAACTTTAACCAAATGTAAAATTTCTAACTCTGTGACCTTGAGGTCAAGGTCACCGTAGGTGGGGTAAGGGACATACATCACAAAATCTTTGTTCTGGTATGCAACATTGATGCAAGTATCAACTGAGTTTGTCTTAGAGTTTAGAACATACACGCATCTATAAACTTTGTCTTAAAACTTTAACCAAATGTAAAATTTCTGAGTCTGTGACCTTGACCTCAAGGTCACTGTGGGGGGTGGGACATGCAACAATGAAATTTTGAGACAAGTATGTAACTTCAATGTAAGTATCAACTATATCTATCAAAGGGTTCAGAAGATAAAATCTCTTAGAAACTTTGATGCAAAACGTTAACCAACCCCCCCCCCCCCCCAATCAGGGCCTGGAGCAATAGATTTGGCTGCACG